>NNCF01126710.1:169581-186123 GCA_002313205.1 Laupala kohalensis | reverse complement strand
CGTAAGTTTTTAATTATTTATTAAAAATACAATATTTATACATTTTTACTAATGCAATATTGCCTTTAAGATACCTACCGTTTGCGTAAGATGGATCAAATAACTAAAATGTCTAAAAAAGTTAAATAAATAGAATTACGTGTATTTATTTTGATTTAGAACTAAAAAAAGGTACTTCACCGACCAATTAAATCGAATAATTGTAATAATTTATTGATGCTGAAATACATTACGTCATGTGGGGAAAATACTGGCTTCAGAGAATGAGCTCACTTTTAAATCATACACGACTGAAGGTTAGTTAAACTCCATGCATTTTCACGTAGAATTTTCACATCACTTTTCTCCGTTTTCACATTACTCGCCACCGAATAACTCCGGGTTCAATTCCCGGCGGGGCTAGAAGAAAGATTAGTAGCTTTTCACGTTAATGTTCACATTATATTGCTGTGAGTATACTGAAAAGCGAACCCATCTCCTTACATCCACCTCCTACTGCTCCTAGTATCAATAACTCTATTACTAACTACTTCTACTAACCCCTCCACGTGGGCCCAGTTGTTGGTAAACCCAGCTCCATTTCCCATTTACAAATACAACAATATGCTTGGACGTAAACGAAGCAAAATATTGCTATCAGGGGACGCAAAATACGCACTGCCGAATTGTACGAAACACAATGTGGAAAGGACACTATTTGCTGCAACTACAAGTCAAAACTCGAGCAAAATTCTTGAAAAAATAACATTGCTATGTACTTTATGAATAACATGTCTGTGAGATGGCGTCAATTTATCAATTTTACGTTAGCTATATTGTGTATCGCGTATATACAATTGTAAACCCAGTAAGCGTGGCAATACACTCAATCTTTCCTCACAAAATTCGTTTGCCTCGGGTAGGCTTGTAACGCACACTAGATTCACAGATTTCGCTTGAATACAAACATGGGTGATCATAAATGATACATTGTTCTAGAAACGCAGAGAACATTGGCTCCGTCGGCAAAGGCGACCTTGAATACAAAGAGGGACCATTTCCATTAGTTGGTAATATTTAAGCGATCTGCCGCCTAGATAAGTTTGCCATTGCAAGACAGCGCGTCGGAAATTCGTGGGACGGTTATAATTCTTCCCTCCGTAGAGTTTTCCTGCGCCGCTGGGCGAAATCACGCGGAGATTTCAATGCGCGATAACACACTCGGTTCCTTCAGTGTTATATCTTTTAGGCACTTTTATCGGAATGGTATTTACAAGAGGTGAGAAGCTTACAGTCCTCCATATGGTCTGCACAGTAATAAAATCCCTCTTATCTTATAAATAAAAGATGTTTTTTGTCGTACAGCGGTGGTCAAGTGGCAGCGTCCTCGCCTCCATGATATTGCTGTGAGTTAGAGCGCGGGTTTTCAGTACGGGATTCTCTCAAATACTCTGTAGACATTTAATTCCCGACAATCCAACATCTCTCCTTCCCAATTCCCAATTACGCGGAAGGTCAGGTCACGCGGCCTGAACATCTCCCTAAGACAATAAATTAAATAAATAACCACCAGTTGCCAAAATGTCATATACTACAGGCCTGGTCAGGACAGAGACCCTGGCCGGTTAATCCGCGTTTCCCCTGAATAACGTATTTTCGTTCAAAAAGGGCCAACAATTTCAAGAGTTTATCACGAATAAACAAGCAAATCAGATTCACTGCAACTCATGTTATTCCACTGCACGTACATACAGACACAAACGAACAAAGTGATTCATACGAAAATAGACTCGCAGCGAGAGGGGAATCGAACGGCGAGCTCCCTCTCCCTCTCCCGGTTACCTTTCGCCACAACGCAAACACTCTGCACCCCGTTTTACTCTCCACGAACTCACTAGCAGAGACCCAACCTGCCTCAATTGTATGCTGACAGACAAAAAAACTGATCCATGGGATAAGCCAGTAAATCCGGGGGATGTTAAGAATACGTCATTGACTACTTCCACGATACAATGGGCACGAGTCACACACGAGTGCGACAGGAAAATCTTCGCCAGGGTCCAGATATGTATGTGTTAACTTTCGGTCAGGTGCAAATGGTGACGGGCCGAGAATCGAACCCTGGACTCCTGATTCGATCGCGGAGGAGTTAACCACTACACCACCCGTTCGCCTTCCACAAACTGTACACCATTTCCACTCAGACCTAAACCCCGGATGACCCGAGACAGGAGATAAGTGAACCAGGCGGCATACAATTGTGTGTGTACTTAACCCGGGATTTACGTCTGGGTGGAAATTCTCTGCTCGTCGCCATTTTCACCTGACCGAAAGTTATCACATATCTTCTCCACGTGCAGGGTACACGGAAGAAATATACGCATAGCTATTTACATATTCGTTTATTTACTAATATAACCCAGTCTCTTCGATCTATTTCATTGAATGGAGAGAGCTCCAGGTCGTGTGCAGAAGCGTAGTGACGGAATCGGCAACGAGGCAAGTGAATGTTAGACGCCGGCAAGCGACCCCCACAGTTAAGGTGGCACTGGGCGTTGCGGTATTTGCGTAGCGTATTCGCTTTATTTGGCAAAATATTTCACTAATATCACAAACACGCCACACTCACGTAGTCCGAAGACGCAAATAACCCAATAATGCCACATATGTTTTCTTATACCAATGACGGACGGGATGTATTTGATATAATTCAAGAAATATTTATACAGTTCCGCTATTTCAGTCCATATTACAGAAATTGTACAACAAGAAAAGTAAAAATATAGGTTAAAGACCGAGATTATCAGCAAATCTCGATCACGCGCGCTCAACTGAGCGAACCACGGTTAACAAAGTGTGGGCGGTCGACGCAAATATTTGCCTCATTTGAATCCTTCGATGTGCGACTAAGAGGACGGATAAGGGTGTTTGCGTATTTGCCACAGTGGAGCGAATACCTCGAATAAAGACAAATAGCTCATCTGCAGTCGGCCTTGTTGGCAAATACACAAATACGGAACGCCGAGTGAAGTGCCGGCGCTAGATTGGCTGACCTCAGCAAGAAGCGCGGTGAGGCACACGGACAAAGACCAGAAACAGCGCACGTTCCCGTCCTCCCTAGAAGCGCAAGCCATCCCTCCCGCGCACGCTGACTGGCCTCGTTCGCGACTCTTAAGAGACTCCTGCACTGCAGCCACTAAGCATACGGATAGAATTCGTCAAGAACCCTTCACGGCCTATTGTAATTCTACACTATTAAAGTCTTGTCAAATGTAGTTCACGAACTTCACTATTACGGCATATTAAAACGAGATTACTTACCCACATAGTGAAATTTGTTTCAAAATAGTTTGAGAAGTATGTTTAAACATTTTAAATTAGTGTGTATGGTCGTAAACGATAAAAATTCGTTCGAAATTTCACGCTTTTAATGTGACTACCTGGATTGTAACTTACAGAAGAAAAAAAAAATTAAATTTAAAAAGTACGCCGTAAGATATCCAAGTATTACAATAATACTTATTAGATTACTTACGATATAACAAATGTATTAAACCGTGAATTTCAGAATAATACGAACTAAAACAATGCGTGTTATTTTACACTTTACTCGCGGCAACGTTGCATTTTACATTTTGAAGTTGGTGGCATTGTAAATCAGAGCTGAGCTTGTTACTTGTAAACAACGCGTAAATAGATGAAAGTTTTCGAGGTTACTTCCACCGTTGTGTATTCGTAGAATGTCTTTAAAACCATGTTGTTTCATGTGGAAAGGCAAAGTAGTCTCGGAAACTGTATTCCATGAACATATAGCTCAAAGTAATTTATTTGAATTTCAATTTGAAAAAATGGAAAATTATACATCAATGCTCTCATCTCTTTGAACTTCATGCATTGGGGAAAGTTAGAAGTCCGTGGCATTAGTTTTCACATTCGGGTGGCGAAAGACGAAATAACTGGTTCCCTCGATGTAATGCGGCGTTGTCACGTTTCCCTACCGTAATCTCAAGTAGGTTGACATAATTTTACTTTTTATCGCGTATCACATTTTAGACCCCCTGATTTATTATCGTCACAGGGTGTTAATACTTTTAGAATACCAATGAATAATTTTAAAAAGTTCTAAGAAATTCCTACATTTGCTTGTATAGTTTTTTTTTTCAGTTAAAGTTGAAAATTCGTGAAATCCCATAAGAGACCACGTTAAATTAACGTTGCAATAACTCGCAAGCTATACTCGTGAAGGTCGTGAAACTTTGTCCATTTGTTAACAGTCGCAATAACAACAAGTTTACGAAATATAAACAAAATCCTACAGTTTGAAACCCACAAGAGCATGTAAAAACATGGAAGCGCCGAACCCAACGGTTTCGTGATTTGTGCATCTCAAATGTCCTGTGATAGAAGAGACGTAAAAAATGAAATTTACTACAAATCAAAGTAAACTTCCATCACTTTCGTCATTTAAAAGTTGGTCTTTATTTTTGAAAATAAATGTTTTCTGCATAAGAAGCAATGTATTACACCATCAATTATAAGTGCAATTCTCTCATTTAAATGGCCGGCGAGGAATTTTTTAAAAGTTGAAATCAAATACGTGTTTATTTATTTACGCCGATTTCAAATATTTTAGTGATTTAATTCTATCTCCGCTGGTACTACCTTAAGATCACTAAAATCTCACAAATTAGTAAAAACAAACAGAATTACACGAATTTCTTCCGATTTCATCGTAAAACGCTACCGGTCATTTAAATAATTGTAATGATTACTGATGACGAAATACGTGACATCTTAGGTGGTCACATCCAAGATGGACGCGATGAGTTCGAAAGTTCACAGCAAATGTTGTCTTCGCCTGAAAGCTCCGCAGATGAAGAGCAAGAGTTGTACGTAGAATTAGTCCTTTCCAAGAGAGGATGAATAATAAACAAGATAGATTTCGTTTTGTTAACCCGATCATATAATGATGAACAGGGAATGTTGCATTATATCCACGTAAATATGAAAAGGCTACTTGTTATCATCTTAGTAATTGTTTATGTTTAATTATTGTAGTTTCGTTAACGTTTTCGGCTAACAATGGTTATGTCGCAATCGTGCAGCAAAGATGTTCCATTTACTTGCAGCACTCTCCGGGTGGAGTTGGAAACTCACGCAGAGCCATGACATACCTGTACGGTCCTAAATGGAGAGCGCTATTAGAATTACGCGTCCACACACTGCGAAATAAACACCAAACGAAGAAAGGCATTTGGGATAACAGTGCAGCAGAACGAAGAACAACGCTACTGCCTACTTGCCTCATCCTGGCCCGGGTTTTGCTCCGGTTTTCCTTCGGGTAGAGGCGGATTTCTTATACAGGTTCTCTAGGCTTTGTTTAGGGGCATGTTTATTGTAACAATAAATCGTGAATTTATTGTTACTTCAATTCTTACGATTTTTAAACACTATACTCAGAATAATCGATAGTTCGATAATAATTTGTTCATGTAAAATAATTTTTTTGCGTTAATTTACAAACATATTGACATTCTATTGAATTATAACTCGCAGTTAACTTTTTATCTTTTCAACGAATTCTTGCTGAAATTTTTGAATCCGCCTCTGCCTTAGGTCCCCCTTGATCGGAATTGATGGGATGGTCCCTCGCTTGCTTCCGAAGAGTAAATTAGTTTATTGTCCTCCACGTGATCATACGCAGTTTGTACTGTTTGTTTGACAATAAATTTAAAGATGTGGCATTCGTTTCACTAACGGCAACAGTCTGGCGTTACACGTACTCTAGTTGAAGTAATTCTTCAAGTTTTTGAAAGACTGTTTCAGAACGTCTTAAATATCCAAAATAAAACTCATGACTGCCCGGCGAAGTGAAATCGTCGACGCTAAATTCCGCCAAATGAACTCGCGATCGGGGAGGGGCGACAAACATTATTTGACGCCAGTGAATTATTTTTCTTTCTGGTCCAAACACGTATCGGCATCATAGATCGTAAGTGCCATGTCACAGTTTCAGCAGACATCGAGGCAGCAAGAGCAACATAATTCATCAACGAGCAAAATCCTCCTGTTCTAGACTACACGTAACATCGTGTTTTGCAAAGAGGGCACTGATTACGATACCGAGAAATAATTAATTTAAGTAAATCTTCGGACAAAATACGATCAAGAGAAACGATACATTAAAGATTATTAACATACCAAAACATTCATAGAAAAAAAATTTGTGAAATGTAGATTTCGAGTTCCCAGGTAAAATGTCAGTATTGTGCAAGTGTTTCTAATCGAAATAAACAACGCAACGTCTTAGATATAACAGATGTTATCTCATTCTACAATTTCTAATGTAAATTTCGTCTGGATAATGGCTGCTTTGAAAAGTAGGAAATCATACACAAAATCTCCACTAAGCGTCTAGGTGCAATGCAAGTCATGGCGTACAAAGAACACAAATTCAAGAAAATCGTGGATTTCCGGAAGTGTTTCGAATTCTTGGAATTACGGACTTGACTCCGGCGTTACGTTACGACTTGAGGGAGCGAAGTATCAAGAGCGCGCGAAATTTGTAACAGTTATCGGTAGAAGACTTCGATCCCTATTGGTTTATACAACGTGCTGAGGTCAAATGACATTGTTATTATATGGGCCTACCACATTCAATTACTTATTTGCTCGGCAACCTGCGCGACGATCAATTGTCCTTAGAACATAACGTAATCCTTCCTCCCTTATTTACGCAGTCAAACGTTTCTCCTCCGTTAAGCGGTGTGTGATAGTGACGCATTAGTTTTGAAAGTTTCTCCGAATGTATCGGTTGATTATTATTCTCTTTGCTTTGAAGTAACACTCCAATGTGTCCACCATGGCTCTGGTAGATCATACGCAAGCAAACCTTATTTACGTTCGAGTAACATTTTCTGGGGTGGACGCGGAACCTAGGCAACGTAGGTGCAGGATTTTTTTTTTAAATCAGAGTCCTAGCAAACCCCGTGTAGATCCGGTCTGAATCTCAACGTACACATAAAAATTTCATAATTATAAGTGATCATATATAACCCTAACTTGAGCCAGAAATTATTATACCGTCTATAAATCTATTCCTGACGCAAATTTCTGGCGAGGGCACTCCATTTACGAAACGCTAATTTCCAGATTTACTGCAGCGGTTTATGATTGTTCTATGCGATACGAACACCCCGGTCGAGGCAAGACACGAAATAAAATAAATTACAAACTTTTACAACAATTTTAAACAAATAAATAAAATTAACTGTCAAAAACGCAGTTGCAAACTGCGTATGATTACGCGAGGTATTATAAACTAAGTTACAATCCGGAAACACGCAAGGGACCATCCCATCAATTCCGATCAAGGGCCCAACGGCATTGGCGGATTTAATATTTGTAAAAAAAATTGTAACCAAACACTTACTGTTACACATCTCTATCTCACAAACGTCTGTAATTGGCTCACAACGTTTCTGCCGTGATTTTGGCCTTCGACAGGCAAGTATAAATAGTGTAGAACTCGATTAATAAATAAACAATAGAATTATTTGTATTAATTACCTGCGCGTGATGTCCTCCGCCTCGCTGCGACTGTAAACTGGGCCGTCCTCGCGGTCGCCCTCTGCCTCGCGCGACGGTGGCGCCGCCGCTGCCTCCCGGTACCATGATGATCTCCACTTCTTCGGACTGACCCTGCGCCTGCGCCGCCTGCGTCGCCGCCGCCGATCCTCCCGCGCCGCCGACGCTTCCACTGGCGGAGGCCGAGACGGAGTCTCCGCGCTCCCTCCGATGGTCCGGGCGCTCGCCGCTCGCAGGCGCCACCATCGCTCCTCCCCCTGGCGCTCCCGCCGCGCCCGCAGAAGAAGCGGCCGACGCCGCGGCAGCTCCGGCCGCTCCCTTGTCGCTCGCGAAGCTGATGGACACGTCGCAGTCCAGCAACGCAGACGCCTTGCCTCCGATCTTGGACAGGATCTCACGCAGCTTACCGTCCATGGCTCTCTGCTGCGGGGGATGGGCCGGGGGAGATTTGGGGGACGAGGAAGAGGTGGGAGACTTGGTGATGGAGACCGGCGGCGGTGAGCGCAAGCGAGGGGGCTTGGCCGAATGCGGCAGAGACACTTCTTGCACCACCACGGTGCACTCGGTGAGCTTCTCTTCCACCTGCCACCGAACGGAAACAGAACGAGGATCTTTAGTTCGGAGAGATCTCACGCGCGGAAGGTGCAGTCGACGATTCGCTCAACTAAGTAGACAAACGCCATTGGCTTCAACTTCACTTGGCACTTCGCTTACCGTTGCGATATTGGCGTAGCGTATTCGTTGTATTTGGCAAATACTTGACGTATTCATGAACATGCCATCTATATATGGACTGAACAAGCAAATAACCAAATATATAATTAATTCTTGCGTTTAGGCAAACTTTATTAAACTATGCCAATGTTTCGATAACGAACATCTTCAGGGCTACAAAATATTACACGACATAAGAAAAGCCAACATCTGCCAAATTACAGAATCAATTAAACAAACATCTAGCTCATAAAACAACCCCAGAACACCACTTACAATACTCTATTTATACACATCCATTAAATAGTCCCCCCAACTTAACACATCAACGACCAACCACCATTATACAATCCAGTTATTACATCACGTACCTTAGCTATTCCTCAGTAATGCTACACGATTCTACTCCAACTCGTGATTATTTACTGGATATGTATAGAGTCTTGTAAGTGGTGTTCTGGGGTTGCTTTTGAGTTAGATTTTTAATGGATTTTGTAATAGCTCTGAAGGAGATAACGTTCATTATCGAAACGATGGCATAGTTTAATAGTGAACTGAAGCCAAGTGAAGTGCGAATGGACACATATTAACGAGTCGAACCTCCCACAGTCGCCCCAGGAGTTGGTTTCCGTCACTTGCCGGACGCTGCAAACAATTTCACCTATTTTGAAGAGTAGATACCTACAGAAATCGTCCCCTGTACCCCCCCCCCTAGTCTTGACAACGCCCACGCGCAATGAGTTGCTACCTATTTATCCCGTGTATTTTCCGATTTCAAGCATATTTATTATTTTGGGGGATCCATCTGGAGGTGCGTTAAAGGATAAGCACCGCACCCCAATGAAAAATTACAAAGCCAATTTCCTATCATATGGACTTTTTTTACTTTCCAATTACACACAGTGTGTAAGAAAAATACAGGAATCGGTCGAAAAAAAATTTCTTCAGATATCTTCGAAACTTAGCTATTTGGCTCCAGGAGATTTGGTCTATTTTCAAATTTTGGCCATGATGTCCAATGTCGTGTGTGTGTGTGTGTGTGTGTGTGTATGTTAAGAATTTTGTTCCCCCGATAACTCTAGAACAAACTGATGTATTGGAACCAAACATGGGATTTGACTTTGAATACGTTGGGAATAGAAGCCTATTTCCGGAAAAAGCTCATTACGACTTCATTTACTCACCGCACTGTACTTCCGGTTTCTTAAAATTCAAAGCTTCGAAAATATACACCGAAGGATTTTTGATTGATCAGCATGATAAATTAAATGGCGTTTCTATGTTGCTCATTGTTTTATTCGTATAAAGCCTTTTGTTCTATACCAATAAAACAATGAGCAACATAGAAACGCCATTTAATTTATCCTGCTTTGATAATGTTGCTAAAGCTCCACAATTACCGAGTTTGATTGATCAGTTAATTCCGGGTGCAAATTGCTAAACCGCATTCCTGTACGTCGCACCGTTTTCGAGATACCGAAAATTTATTACGCAAAAAAAGAGTTATCTTAAACTCTTTTTTTAAATCTGCCTATAAGGCTACTGCGAAGAGTTTAACATGGAAGATAATTCATGCAATGTATACTTGAATATGTAATTACGATGTTTAGGAGTGTTCCGCGTAATGTGATGATCAATATTTTGAAATCGATAGATCTTTTAAACATGTCATCTTGTTTAATAATTATAATATATTATGATTTCTTCTATGAAGTTTTTTCTCTTTGTTCTTACATTTTTAGTGTAACGCAAAGTGTTCGGAGTCACGAGTTTTTGTTATGAATTGTTATTGAAAAGGTGAGTGGGGCGCACTCCAGATCACACACGAAGCCACACAACCAAGATCCGACGTTTCGCAGCGCAACTGGAACCCCGCCCTCACCTTGCTCTTCTTGGAAGGGCTGACTCCTGCGGCGGCGGCAGTCCCTTGCTGAGAGGTCGCTCCGGCGGAGTGGGGCTCGTGTCGCTTCAGAGACACGGACACTTCGGTGGTGGGCAGTCGCGCCAGCATCTCTTCTCTGTGGCGGTGCGGGTGGTGCGGGTGGGCGCGCGGCGGCGGCGGCAGCGGCGAAGAAGCGGAAGAGGAGGCGTCGGAGGATGAGGCGCGAAGACGCTTCGTAGGCGGCGGGGAACCCACGTCGCTTCCCTAAGAACACACACGCGCCAACCACCTCATTTCTCAAGACGGAAAATGCACTCCACGTCGTGTTACTTTACTCAGAGAAAATGCAAAAAACATGAACGGCAACGCACTATGTTTATTAGCTTATTATAGATTAGTTTTTTCTCCTCAACATTTGACAATAAATATCGATTAAGTTACTTGTTTATTGCCAGTCTCACTGGTTTGATGTTGCTATAGGTCTTGTACGCAGTGTAGCCAACGCTTTTACTTCGCCATCGTCCGTAAGGGTAACGATAAAAGTACCTCGCATTAGGTTGACAGTATTTTCGGGTTTCTTTAAACTTAAATCCATTGCCAATATCTACTATCAATTTAATTCACACGCTCTTGTGGAGCTACTCCGATCTTTCTGCATCGAGCGAAGGGTGGAACGAATATCTCTGTGTGTCTTTGTTTGTTGTGTTATTAACTTGCATTTCTTTACAGCATATAGTCGCTTTTGTGACTACCATGAATATTAATTCGGATATTACTTTAATTCGTAGAAGTTGAGAATTCGTGCTAGACAGCCATATTCCATTACTTTAGGTAAAGTTACTTCACTTTGTGTATACGTTACACACTCGTGCGTCGGCCGCGTGTCGGTGGTTATAATGTGAAAGAATTGCACATTACAAAACTTCACCGAGAAAACACTATTGATGTGAGGACCCTAGGATTGGATATAACATCCAAATCCAGAGGAAGAAAAGGATTTCTCCAAATTCGAGACTCTCTCTCGCTTAGAGACTTAGATAAAATCAAAACTATTAAGAAAGCGAAATTTCTCATACCAACCATATTTACAATGCACCAATTCTCATAGTCCCTTTGACGCCAGCAGTCAGTTCTCGCTTCTTATTGGAGTTGTAGGGAGAAACGGAAACGCGACACAACGATGTGGCCAACTGCAGCTGATTCTAACTAGAGACGACAAGTCGTGCAAAATTCCGAGTAGATTCTTAAGCTTCTGAAGATCTTCTGAACACGCATCATCTAATAGACACAGGGTAACCAAAATGGATTCCCTATGTTTTTGTTCAGGAAAATTAGTGATGATGGTTCAGTGAAAATGTTCAAACAAGTTTGGGGAAACGGTTTTATCAATTTTGGAAGAATCAAATACTCAGACAACTCTAACCTATCCTAACTTACGTGTCCTGTCTCTCGGCATAGAGACCAATACGGTTGTCATCTAACTGTTCCCACCATATTGGTGGGAGTTGTTTTAGCGGACCCAATCAGATGACGAGATGTTAATGTCGTTCCTCTCACATAAAATACTCTAATTCAAACCAATATGAGAAATTGCGCGCAGTATTTTCGCGAAATCGGGAAATTCCGCATTTAATTATCGCCCCTGGCGGTTCTCTTTAAATTCAGGACCCTCGTTCCGCCGAGCCACTCGCGTCGTGGGAACAATCGTCAACTCACCTGGTGCGCATCCCCGGCGGAGGCGGACGACGACGAAGAATCCCTCCTGGAAGGTCCTTCCGTGGCGCCGCCATCGACGGAAGTGTAGGACGACGATGACGAGGGAGCGGACTTGACTGACCAAGCAGCAGACTTGGAGAGCTTCAGCGTGAGTTTGGAGTCTAGTGCGGCGTCACTCGCGCTCATGTGCGCCGCTACGCTCTTATCTCCTCCCGACGAGGACGGCTCACTCGCCTACAGACGAACGAATGGATGGATAGACGCACATGTCATGGAATACACACTATACACAAACACATCTACGACCCGAGCGTATTTCAGCTATAAAATAGTCCTTAATTCGAGAGAGAAGCGTCACGGGAGGAAACCGCGAAATTTCTCGTATTTCCCGAAAATACTACGCGCAGTTTCTCATAGTGGTGACAATCGGCTGCAGTTGGTCACGCGATTGTCATGTCTCCCTCCCTTTCTCCCTACTCCACCAATAAGAGGCGAGCAACGAGTCACAGCTGGTGCCCAAGAGGTTACGAGAATTTGTGCGTAGTGAATATAGATGTTGTGAGAAATTACACGTTCCAAAGTTCTGGGCAAGATTGACGGTTCTCTCTTGAATTAAGGTAAGGGACTTCGTGCCACCGAATCGTATGGGTTTGTGTTTCTCACCTAAACGAGAAAAAGTTAACGAAATCAGCAAATTGCCTTTTCTTTACCCAAGACCTGCTGCAGACAGGAAAATGTTACAACAACAACAACTCTTAATTTAACAATGAATACACTTACATTTTAGTGATATTTCAAACAATTCCAATAACTTTTACTTATAGTCCAATTTCAATTTTTTGGTGCCTTCATATTCTAGTGAATGAACAAAAATTTTCTGTGAATTGAAACCATAGTAACAAAAAATTTTGTTTCGGGGAAGACACTCTACCTGGATGTATTCCACACCCCTCTACACCCCCAGTGTAAATTCCCACAAATATTCTGTCTATGATACATCTCAAATGCTCTTAAAAAAAAAAGAGGGGGGGGGGGTGGGCAAAAGCGAAAATGGACTTTCACACCAAACCCTCTCTATTTTATGGTCTCTTACACTGCTTTCAATGCCTCAAATATATGTACTATTTAAAATATAATTGACATTGAACAAATCGCTGAAGTCTTCATCTTAAAACTTTGTAAACATCTCCTTTTCTCCCGTAATATTTATTCATTTGCCAAAAATGAGGTATCATAACAAAGATTGTTTTCGGGACTCTAGCCGCTTCACAGCTGAAGATAGCCAACACACAAACAATCACATCGACACTAAATTTTAGTATTAATCATTGTTATGTTTGTGTGAATACTGTAGTTTGCAAGTGAAGTTAGGCTTCATCATCGGCATCACACAGAAGCTGTGGTTTCTAAAATACAGAAAGAATATCCAAGATCGATGTTGTAGGTGTTTAGCCTACTCAAGATTGAATTTTGAATTCACATTTTGGTATCAAATCACTGACCAGCCTATTCAATCTAGTTAAACCTAAGACTAAGTATCTATCAAGCATTTGTTATCTAATTCACAACTTTAATAAACTTTCTGCAGAAATACTTCATTTCAAGATAGATCAACTGTCCCTGTGCTGTTAGCCATAGACAAAGATATAAAAGGAGACATCATAAAAGTTGTTTAAAAAGTTAACGAAAAATATAATACATTTGAATTTTATATCAAGAGACTATTTTTTTTAATGTAAGAACATTTTCAATGCATCCTCAAGTTCTTACAATAGTATGCAAACTTTAAAATAACTGCTTCAAATGTTTTATGTATTTTATGTAACAGTAGCATAAATATCTCTCATGTAAAATAGCATAAAATAAATTGTGTATTACACGGTATGCATTGGTAAATATTTATCAATAAAAAAAACATAAGATACGAATAACATTATCTACTTTTCAATACCATGCTTCAACAACCCAGATATTAATGAGCCCTGAAACCCAAATTTAAAAAAAATTCTATTCCCAACCAAATAAAATTATGAAATACCACTCAGTCTTTTTTTATTTTTGAAACAAAACCTACACACCCAACATTTATTGGTACTCTCAATATTCCAAGATCAAACACTCAAGTAATACACACTCTTCACGACTTTGAAGGCACAGTCGCACTGTAATTAAGCAAAATATTTAAGACCGCAAAAAGCATATAAAATAAAAAAGTAATACAATAAAATAAAAATAATTATTATTAACACAAATATCTCGTGAAAATCCAATTATGAATGTGACAAGATATAACAATATAATACAAATCAACAACAGTCATTTCTAAACTATCTTATTCATTTCAAAAATATTACAACAATGAAAAAGTGGGAAATAAAAGCACTCTCTAGCGCACAGGTATGAAACTTGAAATGAGGACTCAACTCAAAGAATTCATTCAATTAGAGAAACTTCTGACATGTATTCACAAACAAGTCATTAAATGTATATTGTTCATGAAGACATGCACAATCAATCAAGTTAGAAAACACTCACAACTGATCAAGAGATTGTTATGGCTGTGCAAAAGGTGACATTAGTTATATGACACGAAAAATTAAAATACACCTACTCATTCAGACATTTCTGAAACCAACATCCCCAACTAGAGACAAGACGCAATACCCATGAAAATGACAAATGAGCTCAAAATTAAATCAAATATCACTTTCTGATTAATTATTTTTTGTTGATCATTCTTAAAAAACCATTACAATTCTTCCATCATTAAAAGACTCTTATCAGATGAAAAGAAGCGAGAGAGAGATAAAGAACACTGATGTCAACAAAAGACTGACACATTCAATTCCATGCACCAACCACAGTACCATGACTTTCACAAGTTAAACGAGAAAGTTAAATTTCAGAATTATCAATACTTTGTGAAAAGAAATAAACACTGAAATAAGAAATGGTGAGAACCCTTTAATTTTATATCGTAACAAAAATAATGTAGCAATCAGATTAAAGCAATAAATGTGACAAAGAGAACACAAGACAAAAGAAAACGCTCAATGGAATATTCAATTAACAAACACTAAGATAACATTAGGCATCATCCCAAGTACCTTACTTCATAACCAAGCACACAATCAATAAGAACCACAACATTAATAAGAAAAAAATGGTATAATTATAACAGAGAATTGGAATCTAATTACAAAATAAAAACAACTGACTTTGGAATCACTTCCTATAAAAAATACCCCAACATTAACTTAAAAACAATCATGAAAAATTGAACCCCTTCTTGAATTCCCAAATAATTTGTATAATCAACCTTCTTAAGTAGACAGTATATGAATTGAATTTATCGCTTCACACAACATTTCAACGCTTCACACAACATTTTGTAGTCATCAACAGGTGTAAAATATAAACTTCATCAAAAGAACAATGAATTACCAATCATAATATATTGACATATTGTTGTTGATACATGCATGTTGACTGGATGAATAATTAAGTAATTTGTCAACATCTCAATATAAATATAATGTATTTTAGAATATTTGAAATTCAATTAGGTGATGGTGGTAGGAAATGGGTAAAACTCAGTTTTTAAATGCATGTTTATGTAACATCTGTAGTCTTTAGGCCTTCCTCAACAAATTAACTTCTCAAAAGGTAGCAAAGCAAACTGTGAACACAATCAAAATCAACAATTTTCCCACATAACCTATAAAACAACACACACACATGATACCGCACATACCAAGAAAATTCAAGTTACATTCATACCAAGATAAACCCCTCGAATAATAAAGTACATTAATAAAAATAATTAAACAAGAAAAAATGAGTTTCAAAGAAACAGAATTAAATATACTTGAAAGAAGTCAACGAATAAACAAGAGGAAGAACACGCAACATTCTAGCTACAAGGAATAGTGTACGTTTAGATCATGTGATAGTATGAAACAAATAAATAAATAATAATTATTAGATATTCTCACCATTCAGAGTATTCAATGCATCCGGACAACTTCACGGACTTTCACAAAATCAATTTTCTTAATTTAACAAACAGCAATGTTCGCATCTTTCCAAAGAACAGAACAGTCACTTAATCATATTCTCACACGTACGATTAAGGTGAATTATCACACGTGTGATGTTTCACAATGAACTTACAGATGAAATCATTGAAGCTTTCATAGAGCTCCCATTTCTAATCAACTCGGATAACACTTCCAATGTTATGAAGTAGACCGGTTTGTCCGTTGACGTAAAGCTGAATTTCGCGCGTACGCGAACAACCGACGGGACGGGACGCGAGTAGATCCGAGAAAAGTACTATCTGTCTCGATTAGTTCCTTCAAATTACTCACATTATCAAATTACAATAAAACCTGAAATATACATCTCTCATTCTTTTCCAGTTTTAATGACAGACTCAATCTTTAGAACTCAGGATATCTTTGGTGTAATTCCAGAATTCTTTTTCAACTAGGAATCGAACGGTATACACAAAATATTATTAGTTAAATGCAAATAATTCTGCGACGTAACTGGATTAGTTATAAAATAACTATATATATTGCATTGAAGCAACAACTTTCTGAATATTAGAAGAGTCGTTTCAGTATTAAAAATAATTTCTAATACTTTATCATGAACTTAAT
>NNCF01126710.1:132678-169510 GCA_002313205.1 Laupala kohalensis | reverse complement strand
TAGATTATATATATATATATATATATATATATATATATATATATATATATATATATATATATATATATATATATATATATAATCTACTTGAACATACATAACATTTGGAATAAATATATCCTCGACTAAAACAAAACTAAGACGTTTAAAATCAACAGAAACAAAAGTGACAGGGTTGAGTCTCGTGTTTGTGATTGGCAGAATATAGAAACTCACTCACCCTCCTCAGAGTCATCTTGTCGGAGGGCAGTTCCACACGAGAAGAGCAGGTTTCAAGAATAATGCAATCGTCATCGTCGTCGTCATTAACAATCTCTTCCACTGGTTTGGGTTTCTTTTTGAAAGGACTTTTCTCCATCGATTCCTCTATCCCCGACTTCATCTCGTCTTTCTTCCTTTTGGGGGCGTTTTTGGTCACTTCTGCCTTCCCTTGCGGAATCACTTCAATTCTCGATAAGACCGGTTTAAGGAGAGGCGCCTTCACTTTTTGCAACGCTTCCTCGGATTTGGAGGACTTTGTTCTGAGGGCAGACACATCACTTTTCAACAGGGAGGCTTCGAGTCTCGAGGAGGCCACTCCGGATTTCACACCCATCGGTTTTCCTTTGGTGAGCGTTATCTCCAATTTAGAAGCACGAGTTTCAATTTTCGACAGAGTCCCTTCGGCTTTGGAGGCGCGAGTAGTTATCTTAGACAAAGTGATCTCTGGCTTCGGTACCGGATGTTTCGTCTTGGGCGACATCAATTCTGATTTTTGTAGCGCAGGATCACTCACTTTTGACGAAGATATTTCCGGCAATTTTGATAGCTGAGATTCCTCTCTGGTCAATTTCGGTTTCAGAGGAACAATTTTGGAGAAGGTGACTTCGGTTTTGGAAGAAAGCGCTTTCACTTTAGTAACTAATTGCACAGGTTCATCCCGTTTCACAGACGATTTACCCGACTTTGGAGTTGAGGTCTCTTCAATCACAGAAATATCATCATCTTTGGGAACACTCGATTTTGCCTTAATATCTCTAGATGCTTTTGATTTTGCATTAGATGGTTGGACTTCAATTGACGTTTCCTTCGGTGAAATAATCTTACACTTTTCATCAGATCGTTTAATGTCTACCTTGGATATATTACACACAACAGGAGAATCTTGATCTTTGACCAAATCATCATCTACTTTTGTTAGAGATGACACTTCAACTTTCGCATTCGTAACGATTAGTTTGTCTTTGGTTTTTGCCTCCAATAGCTTAGCTTTCAACAAAGATATTCCTTCCTTAGGTTTTGAATTCTCCCTCCGAGTTTCCACACATTCCTTTGCTTCTTTAGAAGATTCAATCAGAATATCATCTTTCTTAGAAGCAACATTCACAGAAGATATTCCTGCAATTTCCATATCACGTACAGCATCTCCCGGAACCTTGGTGTTTCCAACTTTTTCACCTTCTGGACCAAATTTATCCGATGATTCTTTCTTATCTTTCTCACCTGGTTGGCCGGCTTCAGGATTATTAACAGTTTGCTCCTTAGCAACTTCTTCAGTCTTTTCACACTAAAAGTATCCAAAATTACTTTAGATACCACACAATACACAGAAAATGACAAAATATAATTCACGTCTACTAAAATTCATCTCACTAAACATTTAGACACAGTTATGTTTTGTTAGAAACTGTAAAACAACGTTTGAACTCTGCGCTAACGTGAATTATTTAAAAAAAAACATTGACAGGGTTAATTGTGTATTATTAATGTCAATTCAAGTCATATATAATACAGTAAAACTTGTGATGGCATGGAATCACGTGTTACGCGAAGAATATTTTCTAATCGCAGAACAAAACAGTGATCATTAAAGCAATATTTATTTTGAATAAGATGGAATCTGCTCAATGCAGAAACAGAGTAATTTTGCCAAAAAGAACTAGTAAATCCTGAATTAAATCAAGACTTCATTTTAAAAACCTTTCTCTTTTTTCCCGCATAACCATATGGGATAAATAGAAAGAACTATTACATTAAATTAGTTTAATGGAATAATTTTTGTAGCAAAGTTGACAACAACATATTAATTTCTTTCTTTCATTTTCATATCTTTTGGTTCTGCGAGTGAACATCACTCAAAATCAGATTCACTAAGGTTTAGTATGCATATAAATTGAAATTAATAAAGTCCGTTCCACTTCAGCTATGTACAAGTTTTACCGTAGCGCTATTTTCAGAAGTGGTACACTAACGTGAGAACTGCACTGCAGCAGAGGAAAGTACAAAAGATAACTGTTACGCTTGACCGTTCAAAATATTCCTTACAACACACAACTACACTACTTTAGAAAATGATGATAGCAAGAAGCGAAATACCAAAAGAAGTAAAAACCAAAGGAGTAATTTGCAGTATAAATTACCACTTACCAATTACTTAAGCAATTTCTTGACTTTTCTAAGTAAAGCAAAGAAAGAAAAATTGAAACAGTAGCAAGCAACAAGAAATATTCACATTGATACTAAACTAACATGAACACAGAACATCTACATACACATCAGTACATAGAAATTACTTGCAGCAAAACACCAGGGTCCCAAATCTATAATGAGTAATTTCTACTAACAGAAATTATTAAGTTAAGCAGATACTTGAGGGGTTGGGATAAGAAACAAAAAACAAAAATCTGGAATGTACCAAGAGTGAAAAATGGTACATCAAAAATCCCAAATTCTCAATCTAAATTTCAAGGTTCTTAATTTTACTTAAATAAGAAGTCGACTATAATTTAATAGACAACTTTGTTATTTTTTTTATCCCACTTCAGTATCCAATACTGGACATCAAATAGTTCAGTTACCAGCGATAGGAAATGATTGCATTGGTACAACTGTGGCACCACAAATACCACCATGTTTTGGAACTACATTCTCTATCTTTCAACATTTATAGAATACTAGAGCAGAGAATGAATCTTCACTTATGAGGCTATTAACATATTATTTCTTCATCGTAAGTTCCCCCAAATGTGTAAAATAATTTCTTGTACATGTCTCTCATACATCCTTATACCTCTGACTTTTCCATATATTTCATCAACAATGTTCGTACTACAAAATTTAATTTGTATTTCTCTCAAAGGACTTCAAACCAATATTATTTGTTGCCAATTCGTAACACACTTAATTTCAAGGGAAGTTCCAAGTGTGCAAATGTTTTATGTATTATAATCTCAGTACTGCTGGAGAGTTCAAAGAAATACATAGTAATAGATTGTTTTTAATTAAGAACACTTCCTGTCATGTCATTTCAAGCAGTGAGGAGCAAAGCCTGCCCACCACATCTTGAGTGACAACTTGCCCCAGTGGTGTGCAGTACTTGATAGAAGTGACTAAAAATGCCCTTGAATTGGTCAGATTCTGGACAAACTGTGTATGAACATTGTCCGTACATGAGTGTTGTTACTTTTTTTTTTAAATGTGATTTAGATGCTTCAGATATGATTGTAACGTAATTTCAAGTCACATAAATTTTAATGGATGGGTTAAGACAACATTTCACCAAATGAAATAGGTTAAGTCAAGTTTATCCCAGCTGCTTCACACTGACGAAATTAGACTCTAAACTTTTTTTCCCTCAACCTAGACATTGAATCTGTTCATCATAGAAAGAATTCTACGGTTCTTCTCTATTCTACGAACAAAAGTGTGTAATGGTATTCACAAATTGAAAACATCTTGAGCATCCATACAACATTCACGAGAGAAGTTAAAAATGGTACGAGAAAGAGGTAGAGAAGGGAAGTGAAGTAGATAAACTTAATATTGATAATATAATGAAGTGACTTCTTAATTAAATTTTAAGAGAAATTACATACGAAATCAACCACACAATCTTGACCATCCAAGATTCTCACAAAACTTTTAGGAATTACACCCTTTGAACTCCTGAATTTTGATATAACTTTTCTTAAATTTCTGTAGTTTATAATTTGTGTCATGGAATTTTGAAATCTGCACTAACTCCCTTTTTCCTCTCGTCTTAATATTAATGTTATATTTTCAGTACTATGAGACTAAGAGAGTTGTGGTTAATTTTTAGGAGAATTTCATCCTCTTTAATTCAATACATTTTGTAAAAAATTATTATTTGTAAAAGATCTAAAAAAAAGGGTTCTCTAAAAAAAAATTTTGAGATGTTTTTATTTTTTTGAGAAAGAATGTAAATTACTGAACACATTTTAATTAATACATCTTAAAACATTCAGAATTGGACCTTGATGCGATCAGCCATTCCTTTTTGTTTGTAATACTTCAGGAGTGACATTCCTGCAAGTTTCATAAATAACTGAGGTGGATCAAGTCGAGTCAGGGTTGATTTGATACGGAATGGCCCAATTAACAAAGGTATCATAAGCAATTGAAGTGTAAGTCACAGAAACATCAAAGAAATGTAATGAATTACATAATGGAAGGAATAATATCTAAAATACACATCCCTAAGTACATCCTACTTCAATTTTGTTTTGTTGGATTCAAGTTATATTCCCTCGGACTTCTTTCCAAATTTGTACGTACAATAGGGAAATACACTTTCTCAAAGTAACAGAAGTCATATTCTAACATACTAGCTGAGCTCATTCAATGTTAAGTTGAATATTTAAAAAAATATTCAAACTTACTCTAACCTAGAGAAATCTTAGACCATATGAAAATGGCAAAACATCCTCAATCTGTACACTGTTCACACCTAGACCCTCTTATCCAGAAAATAAACTAGGCAGCTTCTTCATGTATGGGACTGAAGTCAATGATGCAATTCTTTCAGAGCCCTTTCATATTTGTGGAGAAGAATGTACACTATTGTAAGTTTATTCTGATATAGTTCGTTTTCTTCATTTTCTTTCCACTTAATGGCACACTATAGATTTTTGTATTGGTCTAAACAAATTATTTCTGGATGATATAACGTTTCTACATTACATGGTATGCACAACTCCATAACAATGATTAATTATGTTACATTGAATGAAATTGGGAGATGGGACCAAGATTCAAACTCGGGACCTTCTGCTTAACACGCTAATGTGCTGCCAACTGCACCATCCAGTTGAATGTCAACGTTAAGCTGAAGGTCCCGAGTTCGAATCTCGGTCCCGTCTCCCATTTTAATTCCAACGTAACATAATTTATCAGTTACCTGGAGGTGAGGTTCACCGCAATTCAGGAGACTTCTCTACGTCCATAATAATGATTTTATAGAAATGAAAAATTTCCATGTTTGAATAAAGCAGTCACAATTCTCCTTAAACCGTTTAAACAAAAGTGTCTAGTCACAACAATCATGACACTCAGATATCCAAAACATACAACAGCAGCAACAGCAACAGCATCAACAACAAATCAATTCAACACATACGCTCAGCCCACTGGCAAGTAATACCCATGTTTTTTATAACAAGCCCACATAATACCACAAGCACGCATCACAGTATTGTGCTAACTAAGACTACTGATCAGGTTCCATTACACGAGCAAACAGGCAATTTTCTTTTCAACATCCATCTTGCAACATTTCCAGCAATGCTAGTATACAAGGTCATCCACATTCTGCAAACGTTTTAGAAAAAATATTTCCGCATATCTTATCACATACACATTCAAATTGCAGAATGTTAGTAGCATATACGTGCTATGTAAACATGCTATTGACAAAGACGTGGTGAGTGGTTGAGACACATTTAATTCTACATCACTTCAGCAGACGACAGAAATTCTATTCTTAAGGGCTTCATGTTGGAATTCATCACGGGAATTTTCAAATGTTAGCTCATAGTCTACTTATGCCTTTTCAAGTGAAAGGGGTGTATTAAGAGTTCAAAGTGGATCAGGGATAATAAAGAACCCTGATCAATTACAACATAATAAATTATCTCATTTATGTTTTCTCTAAGGTGGCTAAAACAAGACAAACAAAAACATCATTTTTACTGAATTATGCGTCCATTTATAGTGTACTTAACTACAGTACAGCTGTTTAGAATGGAAGCAGGAAACTAATTGAAAATTACTTCAAAGAGTGCAGAACAGATTGATAAAAATACTATATAATAATACTTTAAATTGTGAAAATATACTTTAAATTTAGATCAAATGGTTGCTTTAGAGTTAATATCTTACCATTATCAAGACCTAAAAAGTTAATTTCCCAAAATGGAATGTTATACTAGGAATAAAAATATACAATTCCAAAGATAAAGAAAACTGGAAGTACAAAAAATAGTTTCATTCTTATTAAAAGGTTATTCAATTAATTGCCGATAGATCTCTCAACTTTAAAGCTCCACCGACCAAACGTAAATTTGAGGGTAATATAATTTTTAGATCTTCTAACAGATATTCTTCAATACCTGGATGTGTGACATATTAGAACTTATCGTTTTATAGCACTTATTAGCACTTCGTTCTTCTATGTCTAACATTGTTTAAAACAAAATAACGAGGAAATTAAGAATTTGTACGGAGTGTCACTTTTAGTGTCAAAATATCCTTGGACGATTAGGGAAATATATATCCCTGTGTATCAGAGAAGCCTTAAGAATAGCTATTCGTGGGTGCGATTGACTCAGAACGTCTTTGTGCATTCAATTTTAAATTAATCGTATACACAGCTAAGCTGAGATGGTATTCTTAAGGTACAAATATACTTCAGATACACAATTTGCTTACTACCAAGTCCAATTTAAAAGCTCTATGGGAGTGAAAAAGCACAGAAGAATACATGATACTATGGATGATAAATGATACTATACACTTGGATTTCTGTAACACATTTTTTTTATTATTATTATTGTTATTATTTTGGATTACACTCAGTTTTTAATAAAAAAATAAGAAGGTACTTCAATAAATTTAAATTTCAATAAAATTGAATACCATATTCAGCTTCACTGTCAACTAAAAACACCAAATAAGGGACAAAACATTACTTCATAATAAATCAATGTTTTCACATCCAAACATCAAACAAAAATTATTTAGACTTTTATACATATTTTCAAGGGGATACTTAATATTTAAAGCAATACTTCTTTGGAACTTTCTGCATAATCTTGCTTCATCTTCTAAATCATGCTTTGAGCTTAAATGAGCTGCTTTGGCTTTGTCATACAATGGTTTGTTGAATAAATTGTTTGGAAATTATTTTATGGATTTAATTTTGAAATACAAGATGCATTGCTAGAGGTTGGCTCATAAACTTAAACTTTATTGTGAAAAAAGCAGTAACAAACTGCGTATGGAGGACAATAAACTAATAAATCACGTTTATTCATGATTTTATGTTGAAAGAAAACTCTCAAGTTCATGAGCTTTGAATCAGCTCAAGATATAGAAAAGATCCTTTGAAAAATGTATTGGTAAAATTTTAGTTACTTTACAATGCATTAATATGTCAGTTCATTAATTTATTATGACACATTGCTACTATAAGTAAATAAATGTATGTAAACGTTACCTTCTCGAGGACTCGTGCAACCTCCAATGACTCCGCCACGTCCCTCGCCTCCTCTTTCTTCAATTTCAAGGTCAATTTCTCCACTTTCTGTTCCTCTACCTTTATCTCCGAGTCTTTTGCTTTCAAGGACGCCTTCTCCCCACTCTCCTTAGCGTCATCTTTCACACCCGACATATCATCACCACCAGACTTCAGTTTCAGAGTTAACTTTTCCACTTTGGGTTCCGCTTTCTCAGAACCAACGCTCAAAGGCTTCTCCACATCCTTCTTCAACTTCAGAGTGATCTTCTCTACTTTACTCTCGTCTTTTGATGAAACCAGATCTGACTCTCCGGTATCTTTCTCTTTAACAGAAACAGAATTAGAGGAGTCCTTAATAAGGGTTAGCGTGATCCGTTCAGAACCGTCTCCTTCTGTCGCATATTCCATTTTCTTTTCACCACCTTCTGTGCTGCCAGAATCTTTTCGTAATCGTAGAGTTATCTTCTCTGGTTTGGGTGATAATTGCGATTCCAGAGACACCTTCTCCTTGGGGGAATGCATCTCCGCACTGTCTTTCTTCAACTTCAGCATCAGTTTTTCCACTCTTGGTTCCTCCGTTTCGGTCACTTCCTGCGGAGAATCAACTCTACTCAGTTTCAGAGTCAATTTCTCAACCTTTGGTGAATCATCAGGTTTAGAACTTGCACAGGGACTGTGTTGACCAACTTCGGAAGAATCTTTCTTGAGTTTCAAAGTAAGTTTTTCAACTTTTGGATCCTCTTCGGTTTCAGATTTCTGACCATCTCCACTCGCACCTTTAGAAATTCTAGCAACGATCCCTTTATCAGTATCCTTCAGTTTTAACATCAACTTGCCAACTTTCGGTTCGGTATCTTCACTTGTCTTCGGTGCAGTTTCTGTTGCACTACTGCTCGCTGCTGCCGTTGTGGAAGACACAGTGGCTTCCGAACGACCTGGATCTTTCTTAAGTTTCAGCATTAATTTTTCTACTTTTTCTTCCGATTCGAGTTCTCTCACAGTGGGACTTCCAACGCGTTTTAACTTCAACGTGAGTTTTTCAGTTTCACGAGAAGAGTCCAGTTTGGGAGACAAGCTGATGTATTCATCTTTTTTACCCTCGGAATCTTTGACTAATTTTAAGGTTATGGGGCTGAGTCGTGGACCCGCTAAGGAATGGTCGTCCACCTTAATGGTCAGAGGGGATTTTACACTTGGAGCCTTTGACGTGGAGGCACCAGCTTGCGACACGCTGGAGCTGGACACTTCTTGGTGTTTAGGCCCTTCATCAGCAATCACCAATAACCCTTTGGCAACAGCTTCTGATGATTCTCGTACGCTTCTGGTTTCTCCAAGATTTACAGCTTTATCGTCGACTTCCTTATCTTTTTCAGATTTTGCTAATTTGGGTTTGTCTGAAGATTCTGCAGCTGACACGGTAGCTGGGGATTTCTGGAACACAATTTGTGATGGTTTGGCAGGGTTCTTTACTTCTTTGTATGGCGTTACTGAGAGCTTTTTAGCATCGGTTGTTTTTTCATCCGCTTTTACACAAACTTCTGATGATTTGGAAATATCTTTGGGCCCAGAATGAGTCCTGCTTTCTGTTTTAACAAGGCCTGAAATTTCAGAAGTATCTTGCTCTGAGTCAGCTATTTTAGAGGAAGTACTTTTTACCTTCTCAATGACAGACTCTTTGCTAGGAGGAACCGAGTCTTTGGGAGCAACTATTTTAGCAGCAACATCTACGATCTTTTTCTTAGCTTCTTCGTCACTAACAGGAACCGGTGTGTGCTCTTCAGCAACTGTAATCTTCGCAATTGCTGCCGCAGAAGACAAAGAATTTTTCTCAGTCGCTTGCAGAGACACAGATACAGATGGTCTCTGCCCGATGGGTGGTCTACCCACAATGCCCAGTCTTCCACCCAGGGATCTTTGTATCGAAGCACTAGAAGAGGCTTTTGAACATTCTGTATCTGAAGTGTCACCTTCTTTCTGTTGTTCAGATTCTTCCACAGACTTCAATACAACTTTCTTTACCACAGGTGTTGTATCTGCCAGAGGTTTTGTGACAATTCCCTTCTGTGATGCACTTACACTTGCACCTGATTTATCCTTCTCAATTGCTGCAACTTTAACAGCAGTTGAACTTGTCTTGATGCCACCTGATTTGGCAGATATTTTTTCTGATGAAACTGGACTTTCATCCAGCTTTTTGGCAGACTCTGGCAACTCTTCTTTTCCTCCCGAAGTGGATTTAGGGATCACAGATTTCTTTGATGCCTTGATGACTGATGCATGCTGTGGTCCACCAGAGGTTGATTCCAGGTTCTTTCCAGATTTTTGTGCCAGAGAAACGTCGGAGCTTGCCAACTGAGGGGAAACACCAGGTGTACTAACATCTTGTTTTGTTGCTTCAGAGATAGATTTTTTGGATATTTCTGCAATTGATTTTTGTGACTGTTCTTTTCCCTTTTCAAAGTCAGAGCTCTTCCCAGCAACTGAAGTTCCCCAAACTTGTTCTCCCGCATCTTTCTTTGAAATAATAGATTCCTGATTGACCTGCCGGGGAGAGGCTTTGCTGCGGTTAGTTGGAATAGTCGATGAATTGGAAGAAAGTGATTTTATTTCATCTACAGAAGTTGTACGAAGAGCACGGGAGGAGTCAATGGACAGTGGTTTACTAGATGGCTTTTTGTCTTGGACAGGCAACTGGGAAGCAACAGTTTTCTCTTCTGATACAATGCCTCCTACTGCAGATTTCACAGCTGAAGACCAACCAGCAACATCTGATTTCAAGGGAACAGGACGTGACTCAGAAGCCACATGGGGAGAAACAGAACCCCCAATTTTCTGTCTCGTACTAGAGGAAGATTTATCAGAAGCAGTTTGCTTTGCATCTAAATAACCTGATGTATTTTTTTCTACAGGTAGACAAACCAAACTACTTGATTTGTCAGCAGAGGTGTCTCCAGTGGCAACTTTGGTATCTGGAGAACTTGGGATAGCAGATTTTCTCACTGGATCAGAAGTAGGTACTGGAATTGTTTTCATAGACTGGGTACTAGGACTGGGTGGTTTTGATGTTAGTTCTTCACAATCAAGTATCACTACAGTAGACGGATCTGGTTTGCGACCTACATCCACAGGTTTATGGCCAGCATTTCCTGACACATCTGCTTCTAAATTTGAGACAACTGATTTGTAAACCGGTTTTCCTGCTTCTAAATTTGTAATTGAATGACCAGATATGGTAGGTTTTGTGGTAGAACCGGCAGTTGATTCCTTTGCCGTGGAGCCAGCAACAGCTCCAACAGTGGCCGGACCACCAGATACAAGTGATTTATCAGTTCGAGCACCAGATGCAGCTTGCTGGGGGATTGGAATCCCGGGTACAGATGGCTTGCTCATAGATACAACAGGTTTCCTTTCTGCAGCAATTGGAGTGCCAGGCTGGGTTGCTCCAAGGCCAGTTGCAGTTGTTGAAGAAGGATGAGCTTCAAGCTTAATTGCTGGACCCCTAGGAGTGGCTGGCTTTTCCTCTGGTGTACAAGGTGCACTTTGTTTTGCAGTTTGAAGGGCAGAAACAGCTGGAGTGACCAAGGCAGCTGGTTTTGCCGTCATGGCAGGTTGATTAGATTTACCTGTTGGTGTGGCAGACACAGCTGGTTTAGTCGCTGAAGTGTCCAGTACGGCGGGTTTAGTCGCTGGAGTGCCAGGTACGACGGGTTTAGTTGCTGGAGTGCCAGGTACGGCGGGTTTAGTCGCTGGAGTGCCAGGTACGACGGGTTTAGTTGCTGGAGTGCCAGGTACGGCGGGTTTAGTAGCTGGAATGTCAAATATGGCGGGTTTAGTTGGAGTGCCAGGTATGGTGGGTTTAGTCGCTGGAGTGCCAGGTATAGATGATTTAGTGCTTAGGGTTCCCGGTACAGAAGGTTTGGTCACTGGAGTGCCAGGTACAGAAAGTTTAACTGTAGGAGAGCCAGTAACCACCAGTTTACCTGCTGGAGTGTCAAGAGCAGCTGGTTTAGCTTCTGAAGAGTCAGGTGTGGGTATTTTTGTGGCTGGAGTACCAGGAGCAGTCGTTTTTGAAACTGGAGAACTAGATGCAGCAAGTATTGCAGCTGAAGAGCCAGATACCATTGGTTTTGCTGTTGGAGTGCCAGGTACTGTTGGTTTTGCAGCTGCAGTGCCAGGTACTGTTGGTTTCACTGATGGAGTGCCAGATATAACTACTGGATTTCCGACAGCAGCTGGTTTCTTAGCTAGTGTACTAGCTAGTTTCGTAGCTAGTGCAGCTGCTTTTGTTACTGGAGTGCTTGAAGTATCTGGTTTTGAAACAGGTGCACCAGACGCACGTGGTTTTGCTGGAGTGCCTGATGCAGCTAGTTTTGCTGTTGGAGTCCCCAATACTGTCTGTTTTGTAGTTGGAGTGCCTGTTACAGTGGGTTTTGCATCTGTGGTGCCACGCTTTGCCACTGAAGTTGCAGGTGCAACAGGTTTTGCTCCAGGAGTACCAGGTACTGTCGGTTTAGCTCCTGAAGGGCAAGGTACGACCGGTTTAGATAGAGTACTCGGGGCAGCAGGTTTAGTTTCAGGAATACTTGAAACAGGTACTTTTGCAGTAGGAATGCCAAATGTAGCAGGTTTCACTCCAGGAGCGCTTGAAGCAGCAGGTTTTGGTGCTGCAGTAGCAGGAGTAGATGGTTTCGGTGCTGCAGTAGCAGATGGTTTTGATGCTACAGTAGCAGGAGCAGATGGTTTTACTGTTAGAATACCAATTTCTGCTGATTTCACCCCTGGTGAACCTGATACTGTTTGTTTTGAAGCTGAAGTACCCGGAGCAGGAGGTTTTGCTGCCTGTGTGGTTGGTGGAGATGGTTTTGTTCCTGAAATGTTTGTAGCACCAGTCTTTGATGCTGATGTTTGAGCTACAGGCATGCTTATCGGCTTCATTACTGACACGCTGGGGGCATCTGGTTTTGTTGCTGAACTACTAGTATCAGGCATTTTTGTTGTATCTGATGGAGTTGGCTTGCTTGCTGGGGTACTTACTACTTGTGGCTTCGTAGGAGGAGACTTTGATGTAGATTCTGGACGAACAATTTGCTTTGCAGCTGGAACGTCAGATGCATAAGATTTTACTGAAGAGGCAGACGGAGCAGGAATCATTGATGCAGATCCCGCTGACTTCGTAACATGTTGCAACGTAGAAATTGGCTTTGTTACTGGAAGACCAGAAGTAGCTGGCTTAGATGGTTCCGTTTCACTCACTTTCTGAGCTTCACCATGTGCAGCTTGTTTTTGTTCTGAAGTACCGGAAGAAATTGTTTTTTGTATTCCAGCACGTTCAGATGAAGTACCGAGAGGTACATTCTTTACTGGTGTATCAACTGGTTTACGCTGGGACTCAGAAGGAGTTTGATCTAACATACCAGTAGGTGCAGACCTCTGTGCCACTGTTACAGGGGATTTCTTACCTTGAGTAAAAGATGGTTCCTCTGACACATCTTTCAAGGATATCGACCTGTTACTTTCATTCTTTTCAGGCATTCCTTTCCCCTCTTTGTCAGTTTTGGCTGTACTTGACTTTACTGGATCTGTGAAAGCAGTTATATTTGATTCAGACCCAATTTCTTTCTCAGTTGCTCGAGACTTCGATTCAATTCCTTGATTAGCATTTGGACCAACAGATGTTGAACTAGTAGTAACAGGACTTGCTGGTGAAAAAGGTCTCTGCGATGTTGAAGGTGATGCTCTCTGTTCACGATGCGATGCTCTCTGCAAGGGTGGAGAGCGCACACCAGGCCTTGTAGAAGGAGATGTTCCTCTTGGTGCTTCAGGAGTATATTTATGTTCAGGTGGGGCTGACGATGCTGACGACATTGGCTGTCTTGTTCTAAGAGGTGCACGAGCTGGAGGGGAGGCAGCAGATTCACTAGTAGTTGTTGGTGGGTTCCCACCTCTCGGACCACCACCTGAGGGTAGGGTTTGAGATTTAGCAATCGGCTTTGGAGGAGCAGGGGGTTTCATTAGTTCACTCGGAGATCGCGTTTCATTATTCTCAGCCTGACCTATTTTCTGGGGTTGTCTTTGATTAGCAGGGGCTTGTGACACACTATGCTTCAAGAATGTTTGTTCAGGGTCACGTTGGGGTGGTTTCGGGAGGTTACTTCGTCCAGATGGCTTGGAAACTTGAGACTGTAGAGACTGTTTCAAGGGTTGGGCCTGGCTAGTTGGTTTTTGCCCAACTTGACTAGAGCCCGCCTGTACCAGAGGTGTCTTAGTGCCAGGTCCAGGTTCTTTTGCTATCTGTTTTGCAATAATATCTTTATTACCTAACTTTTTGCTAGTTTGGGGATTTTCAGCTGCCAACGTCTGCGAAGGTTTAGGAGAAGGAGTTTGACTCAATGGCTTAGTTGAAATAGAATCAATTATTTGATTTGTTGCAGGACCTTGACTAGTGGAGGGAGTACTAGCCTGCCCTAGAGTTACAGGTTTCTGAGGCTGAGGACCTGGGGTTTTAGGGGATTCCATTTCCTTCCTTGATGAAGACAACTGAACTTGAGGACTGGAATCTTTCTTGTTTTGCCCTTGTGTGGTTGTTTTCTGGGGTTGATTAGTACTTCCCGGAGTTTGAGTCGGTGGGGTTGTGCCAGGTTTTGTGGGAGGTGTAGGTTTGGCTGGAGGACCAGAACGTACTGAGGACGCTTTAGCTTCCAGTTTTGTACCCGATTGCTGTGCTTCCACCTCGCGGCGTCCCACGTTGTTCCCTGATGTCGAAGCAGCTTTATCCTTACTCTTCTCATCATCACCTGAACAAGAAGACGAGCCAGGTGAACTTTCCACTTCTCTGCGACTCACACTAGTAGCTCTTTTAATAGGAGTTTGAGGCTTGGAAGTTGAGCTGTTAGGAGCCTTATCAGAACCTTTTTGAGTCACAGGCTGTTTAGGTTCAGAGGATATAGGAGCATTGGAAGAATGGACTTCAGACGGTTTACTTGGGTGCAACGCTGTACTTGCTGCTTGCTTTTGCGGTTGACTTTTCATGACCTGTTGGACTGAAGGGGTCTTAGTTACACCAGTACTAGACTCAACTCCTTTCAGTGTTTGAGGTTTCTTTATGGCCTCAACACTGGACTTTGCTGATCCAGAAGGAACTGGAGACCTCTGGGAAACTGTAGGAAGAGGTTTCACAGTCCCGCCAACAGGAGCAGATGCATTGGTACTAGATTTTACACCGACTGGGATGGTTGGTCTCACATTCTGGGATGAGGCAGGCGGTGGTGGCAACTTATCAGAGCTACCACCGCCAGAAGGCAACACAACATTGGAAGAGTGGGAGGTGACCCCAGATGCAGTCGCTTGGGTTTTTGAAGATGCAGGAGCTGCAAGGGACCTACCAGACGAACTAGAGGTACTGGAGATATGCTTCAGAGGTTCTCTAACATTTGCCGTTGGTTGTGTAGGCTTACCAGAAGAGGCGGCAGCAGTAGCAGCAGCGGCAGCAGCACCAGGAGGTTTATTAGCTGCACTGTTTGCAAGAGAATCAGATGATGCAGAGCTTGAAGAGGTGGCAACAGCCTGTTTGGAAAGAGAAGTTGTGGAGGAGGACTGCCTGGGGCCCGAGTTAGGAGGTTGAGAAACGGGCGAGGCTTCCTTAGTGGCAGCTTCTGACGATGTTGCAGGACGGGGTTTATTCAAAGGAGCTGGAATCAAAGAAATCAGCCTTGTTATCCCCGAATAATGAAACATCTCAGACAGAAAAACATAAGAGGTAATGTTCAACAAATAACAAATTTTCAGTAGATATAAACAAAAAGAGAGTTATAGACATGTACTTTACCAAGCATTCCCTTATGAAGTTTCAGAGTTCAACACAATTCTTATCAACATAGTGAAATGGGAGAAAACAACGTTTATTCAGTTGATTATAAACCATCATTGACTGATTCCAAAACATAAAATATACTATAAATTTTCCAATCTGATTACCATATTTACCGGAATATAGTCTCCCATTTATTTTAGAAGGCAAAATTTAGAAAAAAATGAAGCTGAATAAAATCAAAACCTTTCTGAAGGGAAATACTTTAATATTCCATGTGAAATAGTTGGCTCTGGAAAGTAGAATCAAAGAATTTAAAATGAAAAGCTAACTGGTGTAGTTCAACTCCTCTTTTGACATCGCCAGATCCATGTGGACTTTGGCACTACTTTGAATTCTTGTGACACTGCTTTCTTTCAGTGTGTTGGAGCATTATTTAGAACAAAGTTTGAAGTTAGCATCGAAGCATTTTCAACCGCCCAATTTTCATTGTGTCAAGAAAGATCCCAGTCTCTCGGCAAAATCGTGGTCATGTTGATGGTATTCGGTCATTCCCAGACGACATGGGCCAGTTTGGTTTTCACTTCGAACGAGCATCAAGTTCCACTATCATCGATCGATGATCTTTGTGTTACGTTACATACACGGCTTGTGTTGCTTAACTCGTTTTTCACCCATGAAACTGAATTAGCAGTTTCCCTGTCCTAAACTCCAAANGGGGGGGGGACAATATTCGAGTAAATACAGCAATCAAGAGAGAAAAAATTATGACAACTAGAGGAGCTCTGAGATGACTTTTTTGCCAAACTAACTTCCGAGTATCAATCAGTATTATGAAAGCAGTAAATGGCATTTACAACTGTTAACCTTTATTTTATTTCCAATATAAATAAACTTATTAATGATCATAATAAGGAACTAATTATCCAGTATTTCTTTTTCAAGGTAAATAAACTTCATAAGAAACAAACTTAATCAATGTTTATAGAGCCTTTGTCACCTGGGAAGCAGAAAATCAAACTTTGTACAATTCAAATTCTCACAACTCAAATTTTGATATAGCTTTTTGCATAACATCACTGAAGCTTCCAAAGGTCACCTATCTACAAGTTCATAGGATAGTCAAGTATCTCATAGATCACAAACATGTAAAAGCAAACGTTGTTACATTGCATGTTTACAAGAGATGTGCTTACAGCAACAATTGTTATACTGGGATAAAGTGTTTATTTTGTGCGTTTAGGTAAAATATAAATGAAACTCAAATTTTACATGCTAACGTTTTTGACACCTATATGTATTTTCATTATAGCTTGTATGACTTCTTCTTCTTCTGATGAAGATACAAGATGGAGGATGATGATAATTTTTTTAAAAATAAACAACCAACAATATCTTTCTTCCCCCACTTTTCTCAAAACAGAATAATGAAATCTCCTATTTCACTTTCAGAAGGGTGGACATACACTTAAAAACTTACCATTTAAGGAAAGACTCTTAGAGGCGTATTTGTTTTCCAATCAACTTAAAACTTATTGTATCATTCCTAACTTTCTCCAGTAGCTTTATCTCAACTACTTACCAGAAATAAATAGCATCATCAGACAAACTAGAGGACATTGTCTACTTAGCGCACGGTTTATAAATAGAAAGGTTTATGGCATGTGTATTACAAATGCTGCAATGCAGAGGAAAACTCTTTTTGTTATTAATAAACCATGCATTAATTCAATAATTCAGGTCAACTAATTTGCCTCAGATTGATTGGTCATAGATTATTTTTCTTGAAATAAAAGTCCAAGGTGAAAATAATTAAATACTGGCGATAGTAAAGAACCTTACAAAAATAAAAATCCCAAGATAAAAAATAAGGAGAAAAATTTAAAAGTAATAGATACAGCAGGAGTCAGAAAACAGAATAAGAAGCCACAGAGTTGCAAAATCCACCTTTCACCATTTCTTCTTCAAGAGAAGCACGGAAGGCCAAATCTTCAACAAGACAATAGTGCAAGTGATTACTGAAATAAGAATGCAAGTTCATTCATAAACACAAGATGAAGATCAAAATTTTCTTTTAAAGAAATCATATTACATTTGGATGACTATCTCGGTTACATCTACAGTATAGCTCCTCAAATCCCAACTAATTCAGCTGTAGCTTGTTCGGATTCAGTAAAGTTTGTATTAGCCGAATAATCTGAATACACAATACTCAACATTGGTTACAATGCACTCATATGCAAAGTAATGTTGTGCAAGTAATGTTGCGTAATGTAATGATGTGAAGGTACGTTGTAGTGCTGCTACACCAAATGATGTCCTGTTCATGCGATGCTTGTGCAATATCACATTCTGCAGGAGAGTTCACGACACTAAATCAGATTAAGATCATTAACTTAATGTGAATTGTTTTTTCATAATTTCTTTGTGATTGTGTTTATTTTGTTTTTATACTTGAAGGACAATAATTACGCGAATATTCTTATAGACAATCAATTTTNAAAACATGGCCAACATTTTGATGCTAGTTTGGCATCATCTTCAGGGCCGCTGTTATATTTTTTGAAATGTTCCAATTATCCAAAAATTAATACCCATAAAATTTTCTTTTTAAAACCATTAAAAAACATCACTTGTTGTAAGAATAAAATAGTGATAGACAATAGTGAGGCAAGTTCACCATTGTCTAGAGCCTTGATGATAATAGAAGCATGATGATAATTTTTTTTATTGTTATTTTATTGGTATTAATTTTTGGATAATTGGAACATTTCAAAAAATATAACAGCGGCCCTGAAGATGATGCCAAACTAGCATCAAAATGTTGGCCATGTTTTAGTGAACACTAATAAAGTATTACATTAAAAATTGATTGTCTATAAGAATATTTGCGTAATTATTGTCCTTCAAGTATAAATACATCAAGACAATCAGTTTATAACCAATATTATATCTAAGTTATTTTCTTTTTGTTTTCCTTCTTGTTTTTTATAGTCCTTAGCAGCGTGAAGGAAGGAAGTGAAACGACTATCAACATTATAAAGGTTGACAATAACTGTTATATTGTCAAGTAATAAGTTTATATTACTCTGTGTTTTTTCGTTTTGTTTTTTTTCCTCGGTGCTTTAGGGTTCGCCAACGTCAAGGTCATTAGAGCCCTTTTATTACTCAGTACTGTATAAAGCATCAAAGTGCACTTTATTTATAAGTTTCATAAAATATATCATTTATTTATAAGTAACACACACTGAGAATATATCAAATTTTTCATAATATTTATAAGAATTTGTAGTTGTTGACAGACTAAAAATGGATATTTCATTTAAAAAATTAAATAAAACAATATTTTGGACAAAAAGTGAACTACTAAACTTTGCCTTCATGTAACCAATCATTCTATCTGCTTCAAAAGAGGCATCATTTGGCAATGGATGAGAGCTCATTCGGTCAAAAACATAATTAGGAAAGTAATTTACCACCGATCCCAGCAGAGAGGTCCCTGATCTTTAATTCTGATGATAATGAAGTGATATAGGATGCTATTTATTTTATTTAGTGTTAACATATTGGCCCAAATATAATGTGATCCCAAGTATTTCAAAACAAAATTCAGAAAGAGGAAAAACCTAATTTATTTTATCCTTTTCAATTAAAACTTTTCTCCTAACTCATGAACAATGCAAGCACCTTCTATTCATTTTTTTTTCTTCCAAACTGGGTCAATCTCATTTCACTCATCATCGAATAAATAATGGGAAAATCTTTAAAAATGATAAATAGTGGAAGGGTCTTGATGTAAAAGCTAACAAGACCGGAAAATACTAACTACCGCTAATATTGTGATCGCAACACAACGCACGTGTGAAAGACGACTACTGTCCGGACAACAATTCTGTATCAGAATATTCTTGGAATATCACGAATTCTTGGTCAGCGATTATAAATAGATGAGCCGAAGTACTCATTGTTGTGCCAACCTATTGATGCTAATCTGAAAGTACTTGAATAAAGTGCGAATGCAAATTACGAAGTTAAATATTGGGGGAGGGGGAGGGGGAAATGTCGCACTATTTTTGGGCCGATGTGGTACTTCTAATGTGGTTTATAATTCAATCCGATTTTATGTACCTATAGTAGATTCACTTGGTACAAATATTATTTATTTTCCAATCATTCTTTATGTAAAATTAGGTAACATGATACACAAGTTGTATGTAGTAATTTACCATTTCTTACATTTTCCTTCTAAATTGAGTTTGAATTTGAGGAGTTCTACTGCATCTCGTTACATAGCTCAATGAAAACATGTAAGATCATAAGAACTTTTTCTTCTGAATCAGAAAAGAGAAAAGGAACTCCAAAAATGAGCACGAGATAGCAAACTAGTACTAAGAAGCAAATATTACAAATATTAATTAACTGAAATAACTCATACAAGCTAACTGAATGTGAGTAACTTAGATAATGGAGAGGTGTTGATAGCATTATCACCCAGTCAAAAATAGTTGTTTCTCTACCATACACTTCATTTGAAAGTTTTTTGTTTTTTTTTGTCATCCTCAATGCTACTAAACAAGAAAAGCAAACATACGTACAATAAAAATAATATGATCACTTATGTATTGCTGCTTCAATAGTTTTTCCTTAAATTGTAGCTCAGAAGATGACAACTACAAGACCAAAAAAAAAAAAAAAAACTCCTGAATATAAATTATACAAAAAGGAAACCACTACTTCTGCCTTCTCCAACTAAATAATTATTTTTCACAAAAAGCAAATTCAATGATAGAAAACTACTCCAGAAAAAGTAACTTGAAATTAAATATTAACCACAAACTTGTATTTTTAAAAGAATTGTTATAAAAAAATTAAAAAACTTACGTCTGTTCTAAAACTTCCCATTATGAACTACAATGAAGTTATTAAATATAATATTTTTTCCCCTTTTCAATGAAAATTTTCTTCATCCAATCTTGCTCATCAGACATTAAATTTTTAATGTTATTTAATAAACAATAGTCAGAAGAAGAAAATAGACTAAAACACAGTGTGTCAGCATGCAAGTTAGTAAAATAAAAATTGAATAATTGATGAAAGACAACTTATTGTTTGAATTTAATGCAGAAGATGAGCAATGGAACATAGATTAATAAGCTTTCATACCCTGTCTTTTCATGTGAAAATACAAATGAATGAATAGTAGAGAATATTGAAAAGAATGAATCCCTTGGTAGAAAGTCTCTTAAAGAAAAAGAAAATTAACATTACACATCGATGTAAATTACTTCCAGAATTCGCAGTGGAGTCAATGCAATAAATCATTGTAATAATTTGTCCAACACATACTCCACTTACTTTCAGCACATAAAATTTGGACAAATTGAAAAGTTAGCAATAGCAGCACATTTTTGTGCCGAAAGAAATAAAATCGATGAAAATGTACGATTGATGAAGAACATTGGTGGACATTTTGAACTGTTGGTTTGGGAACAACTGTTCACTCAGCTATTCAAAAATAGACTGTTGAATTTCAAAGTTCCATTTGAAAATAATTTGATTTCAAAATTCACCCACACGCTCACCACCAGAGCCTTCTGCCATTGGATCACAGTCAACAGAAGCTGAGAATGGAAGCAACAACTTACAAAACTAATTTGTGTTAAAAAAGTTAGTGGAGTGTGTGGCCGACGAATTATTATAATAATTTATTACAGACAGACTTCAAATGTTTGGAATGACGAAAGTAAATTTTTTTTTTTTAAGTGTAGAAAAAGAAAAAGTAATAATTATTATTATTAATACCTGAAGAGGAATCTGATGTGGACACTCTCGACTTGGAAGACTCGTGGGTCAGTTGCATCAATGCTCCTTGGGAAGAAAGAAGTTTCGACGTAGAACAAGATACAACACTAGATGAAAGTGCTTCACGTCCAGCACGAACTGATGGTCCAGAAGAAGGAACCTCAAATACTGAAATAAATATTTTCACACAATAAAATTAAAATCACTATTATCAGTACACTATGCTCTGTTTCAATCATGTGTGACCTATGGAATTGTAGTGTGAGGTTCAACCTATAACAATCAAATCAACTATTTCCCACAAATACAAGATAAATTGATAAAAATTATGTTTTAAGTTAGTTCTGATCAGGTTGCAAAAATGTATAAGTCCAAGCACATTTTACCTGTTAAAAATCACTATTATTTAAAAACATTAATTCATCTTTATGATAATTTAAAAGTTGAGTTTTTAAATAAAGATGGAACTAGGAATAATTTGTTACAGATAAAACAAGTAAAACTAGAAGTTGATACTAGCAACTAAAGTATACTATATACTTCCTAATGATCTGAAAATGTTCGACAAATTGAATAAATCTGCCAAAAATAAACTGAAAGGCTTGATAACAAAAAACCAAAATAAAATTGACAGTATATAAATTTAACTATTGTTCAATATTTTAAAATTATATAGTAGTAGGATTATTTTAATATTATATAGTAGTAGAAAATTACATAGTATTAAGACACCACGTAAAGCTATTTAAAGCTATATATGACTTTAACGCCCAACTAGGCAGAGAAAGAAGATAGCGTGACATCATCGGAAAATGGCCTGCCCCAAAAAAGAACGAACAAAAATAGACAGAGACTTGTTGACCTCTGCAGAAACCATAGCCTAATCTCAAAATCCACATATTTCAAAAGAAAACCTCAAAAACTGAAAACATGGAAACACCCTGACTTTACTAAAGGAGAATGGCAACTGGATCATGTCTTCATGGACAAACACCACCACAAAGAGATCTACAACGTCAAAGTCCTCTGAGGAGTAGACACTGGTTCGGATCACTATGTAGTAAAAATTGAAATTAAATTAACTCCTCAAAAGAAACAACAAAAACAAACCCCTAAACCTAAAAGAAAAATGGACCCTACCCAGCTAATCAATAATGAAAATTACAAAAACGTCACTGAAAAAATAAAAATTACAGATAAACTTGCCTGTGCACACACTATTTTCATAGTCTATACAGGGAATATTTAATGCCAGTGTATTGTGTTCATTTACTCCATATTACCTGGTTAATAAATAAAATTCAAATAAAGAATTTCAAAAATTTGAACAGGGTTGAAAGTATAACAGATTAAAATAAAAATGACAAAATCTCTGGGATTTTTTGTTAAGGTCGTTCTGCCGACAGAGAAATAAATATTACAAACGTCTTAATTTTTGTTTATGGGTACAATGATACATATGCTTATACCAATTCTAGCTTTTAAAACACACCTTACTGGTGATTTAAGTGAGATATATGCTTTTTAATATACAGATTAAATACATGATCTCTTATGAGAAAGCAATTTAATATCGAAAATAAATTACTTTTCAAATATTTCAAAAAGTAAGACCAAATTAATTTTTAAAATAATTTTTCACATAGGTCGCTGGGTATTTGGAAGAGATATTTCACATTTTACAGTGTCTTGTTCCCAGTTTTCTGACTCGGAGAGCTATCCGCCATTGTTCATGACGCCTGAGGTATCCTTGGCATCACTGCACTCCCTACTCAAGGAAATCGACATTCCATGGCAATGAGCAGTGCTGCATGCCAACTATGTACCTCAATAATTACTATGAGTTTAGTCGGTTTTGTAAACTTTTATGCCAAGTTGGAATATTAAAATTTACTAATATTTATTCAGGAGATAAAATATTTTTTTAACTTGAAAGACAAAAATGTATTGAATAAACATGTTAACATTTCACATCAGCCACTCTAGTCTATAATGGAACGAAGAGATATTTAGCACCCAATGCTAGCTTATCTGCATGGAGTGGGTCACATTAGCCAGTCATCAATTGATTCTCTTGAATTCAAAATAATCCCACTGTTTACAATTTTTAACATGACTTAAAGATATTCATTTTTTTAAATCCAGTAATTATTTATTACCAATAATGGTGGTAATGTCCTAGTAATAGATATTTTTCAAACTAGACTGCGCATGATGACCCCATTGGTCTCATATATAAGACTTATTAGGTTATAGAAAATCAATTCAATATATCAATTTCGCAAAATACTATATCAAATCAATTTTGCAAAATATTTTCAGGAATATTACAACTTGAAATTTCTATTTTCATTCCAGAAACACTCTAAAAAATGCATTAACAGTAATAATCAATAAATTAAAAATAAATTCATTTTGAAAAATTATTCGATAGTTGCAAGTTCACCATTTTTAACAAATTTTAAAATTCTAAAGCAAAATAAAATTTTTCTTCGTTGGGTTCATGAACAATTTGCTTTTTCTGGGAAATCATTGTCTCCTGATGACACATCAAACATTCAAGTGTAGTAATTTTAGTAAAACATAGGGAGTTAGAAAATTCTTTATTTATTAATTATAAAACCTTTCCCTAAACCAACATGTTTCCACATATCTGAAAATTCAACATATTTCTTCTATCTGAATTGTCTTTTTTCTCTTCTCACACAAAAATCGACTCATATTATCAAGCGTTTGAAATCACATGAAACGAAGCTAAACAGGTGAAATGCGAGTGGCTTTGTCTGGTATGACCACGAGTCATACGGTCAAGTACAGAGGATGCGGAAACAAGAAAAAGCAGAGTTACCAAATAATCTTAATGAGTGGTCATGCTCCTTATGAACTTAGTCAAATGAGGTCTTATTTTATAGAACTAATTTTATAAATAATTGTTTGCTACAAATAAGATTGATGCAGTGTTTTATTATTATTCATAAAACTTTTGTGCCAAGCAATATAAATATCAACAAAAAAGATAATTAGACTTTTCAATGATTTGATTAACATTTCCTGACCTAATCTGACCTTAAAACAGTGTTTTCGTTTTCACCCGCTTTTAGCATTAATACTACACCAAAAAGAAAAAAATGGTCTTGCGAATAATATTACAATGGTAAATACAGTGAAACTTAATTTCATGAATTACAAAACACGGATGAAATTAAAATAGGAATGAATGAAAATGGTAAAAATTAGTCATACTTAGTATACCATTACTTCTAATCTAACCTGTAAATAATTTAAAAAAATTACAAGTGTGTGTCAGAGGACACAAAAAGAAAAAGTCTTAAAACTCAAAAGACATTCATTTCTAATCTCAACAGAAATTGTCATATTTACTACCAGTCATCTCAGTGCTTTATCACAAGCAATAAGGAAGTGTAACACAAGATACAAGCAATTTTCTTATCTTACATTAGTGTTTTCAAAATTATATTTCCTTTAAATGTTTTTTTGAAACTGCATTATTTTATTTCACTAAATAACAGTCATTACTTGGACCCCAATTTCCACATAATATTTTACTTTTTTCTATTCTTGGAATTTAACTCATGAGCAACGAGCTTAATTTTCCCTCATATACAAAATGGAACACTATATGTTGGATGTAATTTAATACAGGAAAAGTGAAACTTGGATAGGGTTTAATTTCTTCCATTTCGTCAATTTGTACATTTTACAAATACACAGTTTTAAATACATACATAAAAGTATTTATTTAAAAAATCTGAGTGAAAAGAAAATTATTTCACATTTGAGAAGTCAGTATCTCAGAGAAAGAAAAAAGTCAAATCATGGTTGAATCCACTGAAGTCACAGATGATGTCACACCGGATGCCGAATTTCACTGTTTCTCATAAAATTCCCCAACTTTGCGTTTCTTTTCGTGGCATTTCTTAGATCAGGAGGTTACCATAAGGAGATGAACTCAATTCTACGTGATTTAAAATCATCGGCGATTCTCGGTTGCAAAATTATGGGTTGTCTGCCAATTGCAAAGATTGCAAAACCATGTCTCCGAATATAGCAAAGATTATACTGTATTTCCCTAATGATGTTTATGTAGCAAAATCTTGTTTAAGAAAAAGTAAAAACTGAAGTGACCAGTACCTTGGGTAGGTCTCGAGGGTACTGATGATGTTCGCTCCTGCCTCATTGCTAGAGCCTCTGATGACATGGACGAATAGTATGTGGATGAACTGGAGGCTGACGAAGGCCCTGGCCGAGGTGCACGTCCACTCAGGGAACTGTTACTCACGCTAGCGGCTCTTCTAGCATCTATAAAGCACACAAAAGCATCTACAATAAATTGTACATACAATTCAACAAAATAAAATAATACTAAAATAAAAAAGAGATAAATAAGTAATTTAAGACTTACGACATTATTGTGGATTAATAACATTTATAAATTTAAATTTGACCAAGATAAGTGGACAAAAATCCTTCACAAAATGTCAATTTAATTAACAAATTTTGAAAACTGTTTGTGTCCAGTCCAATACCCTCATACATATGACGAGAACAGGTTTTTTGCATATGATGTGAGCACTGAAGGTTTTAAATGTTCTTTGGCAATGAACTATTAGCTAGATTACTTCTAAGAAGTTAAGGAAAATAACATTAAATTAGCATTATATAAAGTCTGTATTTTCCCATATTCCAGGCTTTCACGTAGTACTTTAGGATACAGTCAAAATTTTTGGAACAAAGTAGTAATGTTGAACAATTTTAAACAGATATGGCATATTTGGAGAGTATTTACAGATTTAGAGATACTGCAGTACATATGAGTGATAAAGGAGTCAAAAATTGGGATCATATACTTTGGGAGAGTGAGATAAATGGACAAGAAGGGAGTAGTTATCTAAGGATTTTAAAAGAAGAAGGAATTTTTTTGACGGGGGATAAAAGACTATTGATTGCAACAGAGACACATATTGTCACTACATTAATTATGTGTCACAAGTTGGATAATCAGAGACATCCTTGTAAAAGAATAGATACATGTAGACGAGTGTCCTTATCTGTAAATTCCATTCTCAGGGAACCTTGGGTCTAAAATTTCATAGTAACTTTATGTCCCTTTTCTTTGTTTTTCTAAAATTGCTCTATTTGTCTAAAATGAATCGTTCACCCCACAAAGGTACTGTTACCAATTTTTGACAGCAAATCTCATTTGCAGTCTTTTCCCACATAGTTTCTTAAATGTATTTGGCAATATTTGAACTGATAAAAATTGGGAAATAAGTAAATTACTTAGAATTAATTGTATTCGTCTTATCTGGCACTACAGCCCTTTGTGGGCTTTGGCCTTCACGGAGGGTAGAGCTCGCACGATGTCTTGACCCCGGCACTAGAAGGAGGAGATGTGGTCGGCATCTCGCTCCAACCGGTTCGGCCCCAAGATAGATCCTGGTACTCATTTTATAGCAGGCTGAGTAGGCCTGGGAGCCAGTCTGGATGTTGAGGTGTGATGAAAATCCCCACCTCACCTGGGATCAATCCCCAGCCATCCAGCCAGCAACTCAGTGCTCTATCCACTGAGCCACGCTGACTCCCTATGAATTAACTGCATTGAGTATGATAAAAAGGGTTTGGCCTTTCAGAGACTAATGTCGACCATCCTTCAAGAATAGATATTAATTTTTGTAACTATTAGCAAATTTTAAATATCTTCTGGGATAATAAGGTAATGTCAATGTTACACAATGCTATACATAACGGTTTGTAATGGAATTTGTACTTGGGGTGGAGCTTATAAGAATGTCATGGATTAAGACTTAAATTTACAAAAAAGAAGAATAAATATAACGGCACGTACTCCTCCACCCTTAGTTTTAGACAAATGTATTTTTAAAGCAATGCTAAACCACTTTGATTATCATAAACAGCTGTATATTGACTCGTACAGAATTACCATTAAGTTTAAATTACATGAAGGTAAAAAGAAGTACGAGTGATACAAGTGATGGAGTAATTGCTACAAAATATTTTTAACAAATTACCTCTCACAGCTCAAAAACTTAACTAGTGGAGGTAAAATGTAAATTAATAAATTGAATCAACGATGTTTAAGCCTGTTAACTTCAATGATATTTCTAATCACTTCACTTCAGATTCCTTTTCACTTTTCACACATCCAACTTTATATTACAATTATTGTCCACATTAATGTCTAATAAAATGTCAATTGTTCAGTAAAATTGTCAATGTCAATTGTAATTATTAGCGTATGTTGTGTCCGGACTCTCCACCTGTGTTTTTGTTTTCTTCAATACTCTGTGTTTTGTTGAAATTTTTGTTACTTTGTATTGACCATCTTGCTTCAGAATACAAAATTACACACAGAAGGACCTATATATATATATATATTGCTGCATTTTTGTGTAACAGATTAGTGATAGCTTGAAAAATTACACATTAGGGATGACATGTATTTCAGAGAAACTTGGTTACTCACCACTGGTGTTTCCAGATACATCGGATGCCGAGCTGACCCCAGAGCTCTGACCAGCAGCGTTTGGAGCTGACGGAGCCAAGGCAGAAGTAGTATCAATGCCACTTTCTGGGGGCGAAGACATTTGCCTTTTGTCTCTGCTAGAAGACACACCATCAGCTGTTCTCTGGGGCGACACTGCTGCCTAAATCACGAAAAGAAAAACAGTTTTTATCTTTGAAGTTAGGAAACTATTAGGCTACAATCAGTGGCGGATCTAGACTGTAATCAGGGGGGGAGGGGTTAACCGGGGAGCACTTTTGTTAATTATGGTTTTACAACACAAGTTTTATGAATATCACTTTTAAATAAAATGCATCAAATAAATAATTAACAATCTACAATCTGGTATTATTAATAACAATAACAATTANTGCATCAAATAAATAATTAACAATCTACAATCTGGTATTATTAATAACAATAACAATTATAACTAACAACAATTAATAATCAGGCAACACTTTTACAAAGCATGCCATTTATCAACTTCAATTTTATCTGTAAAGGGTCTAGATCAGCCACCAACCACAAAATGTATTACGAGATGTATTAGGCAATGAATGTCTAAATAACATCACGAGAGTAGGAGAAGTGGGATGATATAGATTGAGAGAAAAAACTTTGTATGATAACAGACCCCTAAAAAAGGTTGTTTGGGGGAATAAAAAAGGGAATAAGGAACTACAGGATGATCCTAAATTCATAATACAAACTTTAAACACTAGAACATTCATATATTGTATAGGAATGTACACAGAAAGTCAATTTACTTTGCCTCGAGAAATTCAACTTAAGAAAAACAAAAATTAATGGAAACACATTGCGTTTATTAGTTTATTTTGTATTAGTCGCAGTAAATTACTTTAATGTCCCCCAACGTGGTCATCGGCAGTTCGTAACAGCTCTCTCGACAATAAATTATTTCTTTATTTATTTATTATTAGTCTAACTGGCTTGATGTTGGTACAGAGCTTGTACTCAATGTTTTGGGGAAAATCATACACAAGAATTGCATGAAGAATGTACAATAAAAAAACAAAAATTTGAAATTTCAAAATTTTTGTTTGTTAAAAGTCAACAAGTGTAATTCATGTCTGCAAACAAGAATATCCATTAAACAAAATAATAAAATGTTCTGGATTACATTGCTTCAGAAATTTATAGATCTAGTAATCCCTATTGCGAAGATTAATATTCTCTCCTAACCTTCTAGACAATAATAAAGTTACAGGTAAAATAATATTGTGATCTATCAAAGGATAAGTGTTGTGAATGTTCTCATATTTTCTACCACAATTTCCAAAAATTAACATTTATTCATTCAAAATTTAGTAAAAATAATAAGAACATTAACAGTACACAAAAATTAAAGTGAAAGTTCTTGAAGACACGCTCAAAAGACATGAAATAAATAAATTTTGTCAAGTAGAATTTACTTTTTATAAAAAATACAGCATAAAGATCTCAGACATCTAGCCAGAATTGACAATAAACCTATGGATAAGTACTGTCATGACTATACCTATGTAGCAGTTAACTACAAACTACCCTCTCTGGAAACTATCATGATTGTTAATGATGTTAAAGCATTATGGAATATTTGTTCCAGTAAAATTTAATGTGGTAATATTTCGGTTAATATACCTTTGGGCAATCCTCCATGAATTACTAGTCAGAACTTACTTTTTTATTTAGAAACCAACTCTAGAAACTACTTAGATAACAATCCCATTAACAAAAAGTGTAATCTTGGAAATGAATTTTCAGTGAGACACAGAGATATTACCTCTGGTGGTTTTCTAAATATGTCGAAGTGCTCCACGATTAAACTATTGAAAAGGACTTTCTTAAAGTATAATTAAGCTTTAGCTTAAGCCGGTTAAATTTACTTGATAAAAATTTCTCTCTCTTTAAAAAAAAAACTTTTTGAATGATGAATTGAAATCTCATGATGTTATACGAAGATGAATTTTTGGTGTTGCTGTTTTTCTTATATCAAATAACTATTTTATCAAATACAGTGTGTGTCTACTGCTGATAGTAGAATGGCAAAAATCAAGTAACCTGTAGTTTTATACATTTATTTCTTGTAACGGACAAAGTTCATTTAATGTATTAATAAATAAATCTAAATATAGAAATGATTGTGTGTTCCTATACCATTCATCTGATTTACGTACTGAAAAGCTTTGTTACAACTTCAACATTTACGTATTGAAAATAGATGTGTAAAAATACTTCAACTAAACAGAGTAATTTATGTAGGAAAAAAAAAAAAGAATCCTAATCCAATGGAAAGCATTTTGTGTTTTGTGCATTTAATTAAGATGAAAACTGACATTAAATAGTAAAATTTGGACGAATAGTTTAGATTTTACAAGCATTTTAGTTTTACAAGCAGCCATTGAGTGTTACCTTGGGAGGACCAGGCAAGCATTTGACTGGCGCACCACCCGGCATGAGGTGCTTCACGTGAAGCAAACATTTTAGACTTCCCATTTGCAACTATTCTAAAGTATAAAGAGAAGTTATAGTGCAACATAACCACTTGAGAGAACTCGGGGCAGGTTGCTTGTAAATAAATAAAATTTGGTACTGTGTTCACCTGTCTTTGAGCCCTGTTGTTGCCGAGTTCGTTGCCAGATCCAGAGCTGGAGATGCCAGAACTCTGAGGAGAGAAAGGCCCACGACCAGCCACGGGGGAAGTGGCACCCACTGGAGAGCCAGCCGACGGAGAAGTGACAGACGCAGACACCGCAGCGACTCCCAAGGGAGAGGAGATGTTGGTCGACACAGCCGTTGTGACAGTGCTCGTAGATGGCATCTGCAAGGCAGTACTCGTGGTGACGGAAGTTGGCGATGTGGAGCTCAACGGCGATGACATGGCACACTGGAGTACCAGGAACAAACAAACAACATTCATACTAATTATTTTTTATTTTCCAATTGTACAGTGTGTATAAGGTGGCGCAGGTGGTAGTGTTGTCGCTCATCAGCAAGTCTACCTGGGTTAAATTCCCAATGGGGCCAGAAAATTTGTAGCTTTCCACATGAATGTCCCAGTTCATATAGCAGAGACTAATGAAAAGCAAACCTTCCTTCTTCTACCCACCTCCTCCTAGCATCAATAACTCTAACTATTACTAACTACTTCTGCTAACCCCTCCACGTGGGCCAAGTTGTTGGCAAAACCCAGCTAAGCGGCCCACTAACTAACAATAGCCCCTATCACCCAACCCCTACCTCCTATAGCTCCATGTAGATCAGCTTCAATAGCACACTACATTTCTCATTTACAAATATAACAATTAAAAATAAAATTACAAAAATTGAAAATTGTCATTTACTTTTAATTATCCCCTCTGACTCTCATGTCTTAAAATATGATGCACGTACACTAGGATTAATTCCAAGGAGAATTCTATTCAAATCAATACCACACATATTTCAACAGGTTTATACAATTAGTACAACCTGGCTACTGGATATAAATATTTTAAATAAAAAATAAGAGAAAGTATAAACTTGTTTCTCTGGGACAAAGTGCGTCTTAGTAGACAGACCTACCAACATTTCGGCCATCTTGCTGTGAAGCAGGGCATGATTTTAATTTTGACGGTACTCATATTATTACTAAGGAGTTGGTGGCCTAGAGAGATCAGGGTAGCCATAGAGATTGCAAAAACACCTACCAATCTTAAAGTTGACTGTGGTTTGATCCTGAGCAGCGCCTGGAGTTGGACACTAACTCCTCCACGAGCGCGCCACCTTGCCCGGGTACCAAGCACAGAGTGACCCCACATCCACCCCACACTGCGCTGATGGGCCAATAAGGTTGAAGTCCCCCAACCTAACTTACATGACCGACGTGTGACTCATTCAACCTCGCAGAGAACGACAGCGACTTAGGTCTATACAACTCTGACATTGTCCTGAAGGAGGTCACAGTAAGATGGCCAAAACGTAGGTACTACTGAGATGTGGTTTGTCCCAGACAAACAAGTCTATACTGACTAAGGTCGCAGAAGTCTACGTTTAAATAAGAGGCAATAAACGCACCTCTCCTTCTTCTGTAGTGGTCACCTCATCATCGTCTCCTCCCTCAACCTCTGTGTCAACCGTCGTGACAGCTACTCCCGCTCGCAGAGCTCCCGACGTGCTGTCGGCGCCTCCAGCCAATAGCCTGCGCTGAACTTGAGACCCTCTTACATCCACTGGAATGCCATGCGGGTTGGACAGCACTCTTGCCATCTATCGATACAGAAAACATCAGCTACGTTAATTAATTGCATAAAATTTGTAGATTTATAAAAATATGAAATGAATAACTGAGATTATAGGGTCATTCAGAAGTATGTACATAAAGAAGCTCCCCAGCAACCAGACCATGTGGTCCCAAGTTAGAGCCCCGCTCCGACCCTATTTTCACTTAATTACTACTGATGTGAATAAATTAATTACAGAACAATAAATTGTGGTAATAATTCATCGACCACACACTCCCCTTCCTTTTTTAAACACAAACTAGTTTCAGAAGCTGTTGCTTCCGTCCTCGGCACCTGCCAACTGAAAATAAAGTGACAAAGTTTAAATTGGACAGACAAAAAGAAATTTGGAAATTGGAAAAAATGAACATTTTTGGCACATCATATTTGGACAAATTGACAGTAGCAGCACATTTTTGGGAAGAAAATCGCGAAATTGATGAAAACACAAGATAGATAAATGTTGGTTGGTATTTTGAACTGTTGGTTTGGGAATGACTGTTCATTCAGCTATTCAAGAACAGATTGTTAAATTTGGAAGTTCTGTTTGAAAATAATTTGATTTAAAACTTCATCCACCTGCTCACCACCAGAGGACTGTTTGATCAGCAGTTAGCAAAAGGTGAAGATGGGAGCAACAGCTTCCGAAACTAGTTCGTATTTACAAAAGTAAGTGTGTGGCCAAGGAATGATTACAATAATTTTTTGTAGCGACTCCACTGTGCATTCCCGAAGTAATTTACATCGTAATTGTCAACAATTTTCCAAAGAACGATTGAAAAAGCAAAACTCACATCCTCTTCCTCTTCCTCATCTTGATCTAATACTTCCTCCATCTCATCATCATCATCATCATCCTCGTCATCATCCTCATCATCATCACCGTCTTCTTCATCTTCATCTTCTTCTTCATCGTCTTCATTTTCATCTTCGCCATTCGGGGGATCATCACCCACTACGACAGCGACTTCATTGGAGTCGCCTCCACCTTGTGACACTTCTCCGCCCACGTCTGGCTCTGCAGCATCAAATCCCTCCGACGAAGACATTTCCACGATCTCTTCTCCTGAAAAATAACCAAAGAATGACTTAAACGTCATATGTACAAACTGGCAAGCAATCAAATTGCAATCCAGCGTAGCTTACCAAAAATTGTGTAGCTAAGATATATTTTACTACACCAAATATTTCTGCTCTTAAGATGGAATTTATCCGCTGGTCAAGGATATACTAATTATTCAATTTAGTTAATTTGAATTCATATAAAACACATAACAAGTCATAGGTTACAGAATAATTCACATATTATAAAGTTAGGGGTATTGTATTAACTTTTATTAATTTAGTATTGTATTCAAAAGTCAAAAAGTCTGTCCCACAACAGACCCCGAAGACGTCCAAAGGGTTCATGGAGGGTATACCTCAGCACTAGGAGGAGATAAGGTCAGCTCTGAAAGGTTTCACCCCAGTATATACCCAGTACTCATTTTACAACAGGCTGAGTAAGCCTGGGAGTCAGTCTGAATGTTGAGGTGTGATTAAAAATCCCCACTCCACCAGGAATCGAACCCCTGCCATCCAGCCAGCAACTCAGGGCTCTACGCTGACTCCTTGGTACTGTATTATTTATCATAAAAGATATTGGATTTACAAAGTAATTTTGTATTGAATTATTAAGCACTACTCAAATCATCTCTTGTTTATAAATAAATAAACTTTATTGTCAAAAATCAGTTACAAACTGTGTAACCACGTGGGGGAAAATAAACTAACTTACTCTCCGCAAACAAGCAAGGGACCATCCCATCAATTCCAATCAAGGGCCCAAGGGCAGTGACGGATGTAATACTTATAAAAACAATTGTTGAATAAAATACGTAGTTATTAAAATAAGTTGGGGTTAAATAAAATAAAGAAATGTAATAGAACAGCAAGCATATCACTTTGTTACATAATTGTAGAGAGTTAAGTACATTAAAACTAAATGAAAATTGTCTCATCAAGTAGTTCTTGATTCAAAGGTATGCACAATCACAATTTTATTTTCATTCACCAAGTTAAAAATAGGAAATCACCCTGAGTTTTCCCCACAAGAAAACATCGGTTTGCAAACAACTACTGTAGAGATTCCAAAACCACCAAATAGATTGAAACGAAACTTGAATGGTCATATTTCATAGGCTTTATAATAAGATCTAAGGTGGGATACATTTTGATGGATCAAAGTTAGGAGAAAGAAACAAATTACAAAAAATAACAGTTACTGTTTCACAATATTAATTATTAATGAAATTATCAATGAAATCTTCTATTACTGCAAACACAGATCAGGAAAACGTGTCATGAAAACGAATACATTGGGAATCTCTTTAAGAAATTATCCCCAAATAATTGTAGTCTTTTTCTGATCTATAGTATTGCAGTGAGAATCACATTCGAGGCAAATGGATACACCAGAAAAAAGACAAGTACCTCCCCAGTTGAGAACAGCGTATCCGCCATCACCAATCGTAGTTGAGATTAGAACATTATCCTCCAAAGAGATTATTTCTTCGTCTCCTCCCAGATCAGAAACACTCAGTCCCGGAATCGCACCCAGATCTTCTCCAAGAGACACCTTCAACAGAACAAATAATCACAATTATTATAACAAACCAAATATTAATGGCCAGTAAATGTTGATGATGTCAACAAAATCTGATCGAAACGCTCTCGGATGGCAGAGTGGCAGAGACGAGACGATCGAAACAAAACAGATAAAAAACGGATAGAGACAAATGAAAACTAATTACTTTTAAAATACGACAAAAGTATAGATAAGTCCGCCCCTATCCTCGTCACTCACCACTTGGTCCTCGTCGTCTAGCAGCACAGCGTCTCCCACGTCATTGTCCTCGTCATCGTCGTCCTCCTCGTCGAGGCCGCCGGCGTCCTCAGTGGCCGCATGGCGCGAGGATCCTGCCACGATTCCGTCTGCGGGCCCCGACGCTCCCGCCACGCGAACCACGGCCTCCTCGCACGTCGACGACACCTGCATCAATCACGGTTTCTTTGATTAATAGCAAAAACAAACACTAACATAAATACGGTTAATAAAAAATGTATGTAACTTATGCTTAAGAAAATACTACAACTCAAAATCAATTTTACTTCAAAACACAATATTAAAGAAGTAAAAAAAAAGTTAAAATGTAAGATAACGATTCTTCGTTAAGTCCAGAAAATAATATTTATAATGATACCTCAATTTTTGGCAATTGATTATGAACGACGGAAGAAAAAGGGATATTTACAAAAAACTTACACGCAAGAAAATTATAATTCACAAACATGACAGAAAGGTCCACCGGACCCATCCCCCACGACACCTCTTAACGCCACTTGTCAAGGCATGCGTGAATTATAATTTTCTGGGTTCGATTCTCGATGGGGCCAGAAAATTTGTAGCTTTTCACATTAATGTCTCAGTTCATATAGCTGTGACTACTGAAAAGCAAACCTTCCCTCCTCCTAGTATTAATAACTCACTATTACTAACTTCTCCTACTAACCCCTCCACATTGTGGGCCAAGTTGTTGGCAAACTCAGCTAAGCGTCCCACCTACCAACAATAGCCCCTACCATCCAACTCCTACCTCCTATCGTTGCAAGTAGATAAGCTTCAATAGTACGCTACATTTCCCATTTACAAATACTACAATGAGAATGTGCATGAAACGCTTATTGGACCCTCTTTAAAAAAGAAGATATTAATTAATAACGTAATTTTATTCGAGAAAAAAAAACAGTCTTTCTTTCCCGATTTCATCGACATTTGTGGTCAGAATCATTTCCTATCTTTCTTTTCACGCTTTTTAAAAATAAGAATTAACCTGGCCATCTTAACTATATCCTCGCCAAATTTCATCACGATCGGTTAGTGATTTAATTTAAGTAACAAACAGACAAGCAGAGACGCTTTCGCGTTTCGCATTTATATACAGTATTAGTACGGAAGTATGGGTTTCCCTGACAGACAATGTAGCGTGTTTTAAGAGAAAAGCGCATCACGAATTTTGATCTAATCGAGCTTCCAATTTTTTTTTCAGCGATGGAATCCTGAAAATGATCGACCTTCTTTCGGTGGTACACCAACTCCTATAAATTAAGTTCATTAGCAATTGTGTACTAACATAATTAGTAACCATTGTTTTTATTAATACCTTAGTAAAAAACTAATTGTTGAATGAGGACTTGAGAAGAAAGACTAGTTATTTTGAAAATATTAAATACGTAGGATGAAACTGTTTCATCGTTTTATTCATAATATTTATACAATTAGGTTTGAGGTCCTCACTCTACGCGTCTTCCACGGAGCATGACACACCTTTTAGAAGCCGCTGGTCTGGACAACAATCAAATTTTGTTTTATCCTACACAAGTCTTTAAAAGATTCTTTTGCGTTCGTGATAAATTTATTGTAAAACACGCTGTTGCAAACTACGCGGAGGACAACGAACTAATAGACTCATTTCATCGACTCGTTAACGAAGCGTTGCTGGGCTTGACTAGTTCGGTGGTCACTTGTGAAGAAGACTCCAGCATGGCAGCCGAAACGTTCAAGCGACTACCATCCGACGCGGGACCTACAGGAAAGCCCAGCAACGTGTGACTCCGGCCGCCGAAGCCTTTTGAGAATCGTTAACGAAGTGTTACAATACCTGTCACGTCGCACAGTTCGGGACAATTAAGCGCGTTACTACGGACAGAAAGGTGAAGAAGTATGAAAGTACCTCCCTTATTCATTATATTCAACTTTAGCTGCTTCTGATGTTGTAATAACGTCTGCTGTGTAATAATGTCTCTTATCGGTCACTTGACGCCTAAAGATGTCAATGGCGGATCCCGGGGGGGGGGGGGGG
>NNCF01126710.1:112075-127038 GCA_002313205.1 Laupala kohalensis | reverse complement strand
ATACGCCACTGCGTGGGGGGGGGGCGGCAGGTGTCACAGATGCCCGGCGGAGCAGGATTCAAAATATTGATCTATATCTAGAACTGAATTTGTGTGTCCGCCACATAACGCGAAGACAGATCGACCAATAGTTTCGGAATTTGGCGCACATGTTCTACAGGAAGGGTCCAAGAAGAGATCCCATCGAATTAATTTTTTAAATCAATTGTTGAACGTTTTTAATTAGACTTGAAGGGCAGAACCCCTGCGAAAAGTCCTAGAAGTACGAAATTCAGTACACGCGTTCTGCTGAGTAGACACGAGTGATTTTTTTAGGGGGGGGGGGGATTCGATTTTTTGTTTTATTTTTGTGCGAACTTTAAACGTTTTCTTTTGATTTTTTCCCTTAGCTTTTTTTCCCTCTGACTTCAGCTTCGAAGCCAGAGCTTTGAAAATTGGCCAACGTGTTCACCAGGATTGGTTCCTGTAACCTTTGATCGATTTCTTCGAAATTCGTTGAAGATATTTCTCTTTCCATGCGGAGCGACGAGCTTCCAAATTCGGCGCGTGTGATCTAATGCCGCTTATTCACGATGTCATTAAGCAAACATGCAGTTGGTTTCCAATGAATGGAAGACATTAGTTGGCTTCTCCAATTGACATTTATTTGTCCTCACGGTGATGCATATTAGCGCGGCCAGTTGCTGAAAGACGACACCAGTGCTGCTGCTGCTTGAAGTGTTGGAGGGGGAGACATTGGACGTCTACTCCACAGAACAACTCATTGACATGCCAATTGTGGAGATCATTGACTTCTAAAATCAAGCCAGTGGTGTCCATATGAAGCCAACTAGTGTCTTCCAGTCATTGGAAACCAATTATTGGCTAATTTATTGGCATCGTGAAATCGCGGGATGAGGTGGCTCAAGTGCACTTCACAGCGAGTTTTGTTTTTATACTTCGGTTGCAATTTTTACCCATACATCAATGACGATTTAGAAAGAATAGTTGAACAAAAATCAACACTTTCACACAAGCGAAGCAACGGGTAATCAACTAATAACAGAATAACACGAAACGATAAAAATTTGCCACGTTCGATATTTCATTGTTATTTCTGGAGGCAGCACAGAGGATTACACCAACAATGCACGCTGCCATTTATATCAACGTCCGTGTCAGGGCCTGGTGTAAAGGAGGTGGGGGGGCGGAGCGGCAGGTGGGACACATTCCTCGGTTGATGGGTGAGGGGGGCAAACTGAAAGATGGCGGCGCCAAAAATGTTTTTCTTTTAAAAATACATCACTCTCTTCAACCACCGAAATAAAAAAGTTATTATTCACTGTTAAAGGAAGCTCGAGTGGTCATATGCAATAAAAGAAACATACCGTGTTGTGGCCGGGAACGTTCCGGACTTCCTTATAAGTTTGGTGACAATTCACTAACGTAAGTTTCTTTGTATGTACACTTGTTATAAATATTACAATGGGATCATGCGCTACAAGATATCTTTTGTGCGTTTATATTTTCTTGAATATTGGGAAAGTGTTTAATATTAACATATTATACATGGTACTTCCGGGGAGAGGCTTTCCCCCCTGAAAATAAATGCAGTTCCAGTCCTTGTCCGGGTTATTGTTTTAAGTCTATTGTATATACAGTATTTTACTGACACGCTCAAAATTAACAAAGTATTAAATTTTGAAAAAGGAAAGGATGACAAATTTTCCTAGTTTCTTTGAAAAAATAAAAATAAAAATCATTCGCTCCTCGGTTGCGTTGGTGATTGTATGTTTGCGCACTTTAAGGAGTCTCAGTCCATAGTGAAAGATAGTGTACTCCCGCGTCCCAATTTGACCCGACACCAGATGGATGAAAAAAAGATCATTGCATACATTTTTCCTCACATCCGACCGGTGGGGCACTCCTGCCTGTCCCGGACCCGAGGATTGCATCCTCCTCTCGGTTTTGCGTAATTGCTGAATAACAATTAACATAGTTAAATACAATTAATTAACACTATGTAATAACAATTAACATTACATAATAACATTATTGGTAGCAAAGATGAATAATAAAAAAACAAAGTTACTAAGGAATAATTAATTAATCAAGTCATCACGTTTGGTGAAATATTTATAGTTAATTTCTTTAAGGTATCTTTAAACATTTATTTAAAAATTCATATTATATTCTTCGAAGGTCATCGTAGGCCACCATAAGGCTTCTAATTTAATTTTAAAAAGAATCCTGAAAACATAATTATGATGAGCACTTTTCATTATTTGCAAGCAGCAATAAATTAAATAAATAAATAATAAATGAATGAATAAATGATATATGAACAAACGAATTTAAAATTAAAGAAATTTCACACGCTCTGTACGAGAAAATAACGCGCAATTTATCATTCCTGGATTTGCGTAAACACACCAATGTATTCTGTGCTTTGCGAGAGTGGGTGAGGGTGGAGAGGATAAGCAACTTGAGGCACACGGAGCTAGCGCCACCTGCTCAAGGTGATATCGCGGGCGGAAGTTCTGGCTGAGTCTTTAAGGAAATACCACGCTCTGCATCTTTGCGTCAATCGGCCACCCATAGGGGTCGCCGTCATGAGGAACAGTCGCGGCGGCCCGCATCTATGTAATCAGGGGTCCGTCCACAAATGCTACTTTTACCAGCTACTACGATACGCTGAAGCGTGTTTTGATTTCGTGGAACATCGGAGCCAATACCCTGAAGTGTTGGTGCTTCCTGTTGGGGAACGGGTGGGGGATAGTCGTAAAATGCTCCAAGGTTGCCGTTAAGAGATAAAAGATTGTGAGTTACAGTTTTTAATGATTAGATAAGATAATGAAGTAGTATTCTGTATTTCGTTTGTGTAGTGTATTATTATACCTCTTGTACTATTGTTTTATTAGTAATACGGAGACTGCCACTTCTTAGATTTGACATTTCTTTGATATTAACCTAAGTCACGCAACTCCCCATTAAAATGCCTTGTAATAATGGTAAAAATTGCACGATTCATATTGAGAATATAAAGGTTTGGATAACAGCATATGTTTTAATAATGTTCAGTCAAATCATGATCTGTGACATCAACTGTCTATAATGTTTTATTTCAATTAATGGATGTCACTTATTGGAGTCACACAAAATTGAACAATTTGATAATTATTACCTCGTTGTTTAATAATCCTGTTCATTTGTTAATGTGTTCCAGGATCATACAATGGAAGTTCAAGGATCAGTATTTGTATGTGACATTGATGAGCAAGGGACAGCGACAAATGTCAAGGTAAAGATTTCATGTTTGTTACAAACAATAATACATTATTTCTTGGTAGTAGTATTTACGGTTAGGATTAAGTTCCTGCCAACCAAATTTGAGAGTAAGAAAAGGAAAAGCTTTTGTTTTAAGTAACTCTTGTATTGGTCTTCGGCATTTTATTCTTACTTCCTAAGTCAAGGTTATGAATTATGACCTTCTGATACAGTGCTCTTGTATACCAAAACGTCGGAAAAGTGAATCATTTGTGAAGCAAATTTGTTGAAACCATAAGGTATTCTTCACAGGAAGCATATTTGTATAAGATTGTGTTATATTTGCTTTCTGGAGAACCACATACTTTATAGATAACCTTTATAAAACATAAACCTTTTATTTTACATAACTTAGAATCTTTTTGAAGATTGCACTTGGAACAGAATTACTGTTATATAAATTAAAGAATTCTGCAGAATTTTGTTCAGATTGCCTTCTGTTTTGTTTCCAGAGGGGCTTTGCTGGTTTGGATCAGCCAATTCAACCTTATGAAAAAGATGATGTTCCACGTTTATTAGTGAGAAGTAAGGGACTTACTAAGTAGGGATATTAATGTTCTATAAATATGGTAGGCTACTGTATGGGGCATTGGTGCCGATCTCTCTTCTTTGCAACACATCAGTTGTTCACTAAATGAAGAAATATTCTACGTAATACAATAGTAGACTACTCTTTTAATTTTATATGGTATCAAGTTTAATACCTATGTGGTGTTATCAGAGGCACAGGACAATTTTAAAATATTGTTTTCCTTAGTACTAGACTTACTTTTTTACCATCCTATCCCAATTATCATTTCTCTAATGCATATCTATATTGCGGTTTCTAATTATAGGTTTTTTAAATAAAGTATTTTTTTTGTTTCAATATTATAAATATTTCTCATTAAGTGGTAAATAAGTAGGATTAAGAGGTGTCAATAAGTAGAAGAATTTCCCCATCACGTTTTATCACAAATCTATACTGTATCTTTGCAGAAGGTTGGTTTAGATTGAGAAGTGTGTCATATTTATTGTTGTTAAGTATAAATATATTAGATAGTATGTTAGTTAACATGATACAACACGTTACTGATAAAATGGAAACTGTCTTACATGTAAGAAGTGAAGGTAAAATTATGGAACAGTTGGGAAACTTCTAACAGGGACCATCAATCAATATGTTCGATTCCTGTCTACACCACTTTTATCCACTTTAATATTAAGTCAAGTTTTGTAGATCTTGAAGATTTCTATTTAGAAACTGATTGTGATTCATGTTGTATTAAATAGGAATACTGGACATTTTAACTCTGTTGTTTTGCATGTAAATACAAGAAGGCTAAATGTTAATATTTCTACTCTGGAAGCTTACTTAGCTAATCTCAAAGTTATTGTTGGTTTTGAGACTTGAATCTGAGTAATCTCAACTTGTATTAAATAAAAAATTATAAAATATATTATAATAATGGCACCAGCAATAAAGCAGATGGTGTGGTTATTAATGTTAGGGAAGACATTGAACATGGTACTGTTATTGCTAAATATGATAGTTATAAAGTATTGAATTGTACTGCTTCATTTGATGGAAATAACTGTACATTAGTTAATGCTTTATATAGGTGCTGTGATTTTTCTGAAACTAAATTTCATGAAGTAATAAAAAGAATTATAGTTGATTGGAGAGGAAAGAGCAACTTTAAAGGGCTCTAATGACCTTGACGAACCCTAAAGCCCCAAGGGGGAAAAAAAAGAAGAAGAAAAAGGACCCGCTTTATTGTTGGAGATTTTAATGTCAGTATTTTATTGGTTGAACCTGAATCTGAAGAATTACTTAACAATTGTTTTTCTGCAGGTTTTATTCTTATTTTTTAAAAGAACAATATAGAAGGCTCAATTCTAATAAAGATACATGTATCGATAACATTTTTGTTAAAACGGAAATTGAATATGTACTTTCAAACACACTCAAGTCCTAAGTGACAATTATCCACTTTTTTTGTCGCTTTAATGTTCAAAACTCTAAAAATGGTAAGGATCCGTTCCGTTATAAAATAAATTATAGGAAACCTCGTAATGCAGCGGTAGCACACCTGCAGCCAAAGTGCGAATCCCGGGTTCAAGTCCCGGACCTTCGCAATTTTCACCTGGCCATAGACGATGCAGTACTCGGATGTCGTGAGTTCAAAATACCTGTTACCTGTTGACAAATTTGAGATGGCGAATGTAATACTCAACTTAAAGGATAGAATTGGCGGCATTCACAAGATTCACTCGAGTGTTTTAAAGGCCTTTAGTTCGTACATAAGCCCAGTGCTTGAAAATTTTTAAAATACTTGTATTAGTCCAAGTATTTGACCTACTGCTCCAAAACTTGCTGAAGTGCCTATATATAAATCTGGTGAATGCACTTCTCAAAATTATTGCCGTATCTCCCTCATTTCAAATATTGCTCCTTCAAAAATTATTACATAGGATTAATAAATTTCTAATTAAAAGCAAAAGCTTTAACAAGAAACAATTTGGCTTTTTGAAAGATAAGGGTACTATTGAAGTGCTTGAGCATGTCCTTAAAATTATATATTAACTTGAGCATGTCCTTAAAAACATTGAACGTGACAGTGCCATCATAGCTACAATTATTGACTTAAGTAAGGCTTTTGACACTGACAATCCTGCTATATTGCTACAAAAATTAGAAACGGGACTGCCTTAAATCGTAGAGGGATATATATCTGATAGAAAATAGTGTGTTAGGACTAATGATACAACTAGTCATTTTAGAATTATAGATATAGGCATTCCTCAGGGTACTGTTTTACGTCCTCTTTTTACTTTCCCATTTATACAAATTATATCTTTGATATCAGTGACTAAATTTTTGCTTATGCTGGTGATTCGATTGTTCGTAGCTTTATACACAAAATTAAATTGAAATAAGATTTACTTTAAACTTAATGACTGAATTATAGACAACAAATTAACTCTACATGTAAAGAAAACTAAACACATCACCTTCGAATGTTAAGTAGATAACGTTCCTCTTAAAACTAAAATTTTAATTAATAATACTCAGATCAGTAGAGTCAACTATGTAAAACATCTGGGTACTCGGGTGGATCTTAATTTTAAATAGGATTATTGTATGCAGTTTGTTATTAATAAGATACATTATTTTTATTTATCTCTTGTATAAGCTTTGTTAACTGTCTTTGGAAGTATTATAAACCATCTATTTTGCCTATGTAATTCTTAGTATTATTAATTCTGGCTAAATAATCTGGTATAGTGTGTTGTTATGATTATTTAAGCTCTGAATACCGTAATTAATCTAGTAGAACTAGAAACAAGGTCATCCGGATTCCGGCGCACAAAAAATATATCTATAAGAAAAATTGTATTTATACCACTGCCAAGTATTTTTATATGCTATCTAATGAATTAAAAAATCTCAATGTTTCTGATAAATGTAATAATAGTAAAATAATTTTATTATCTTGATGCATATTGTTGTACTTAACAATTTTTTGCTTTTGTTTTAGTATTTAACTTTAACATTCATAATTTTTGTTGTAGTTTTTAAGTTTTGTTATTTCTGATGCCTGGGTACAGAGAGGTATGCCTCTCTCTTCTAGGGTATATAAGGGTATATAATGTATCTCTTTATAAAGAATTAATGCACTCTTGCTAAATAAATGAATAAAATATATTTAACAATACTAGATTTAAGAAATTGTACAATATCTCATTTTTAATTATTGGATAATTGTAAGATACTTGTTCTATCCATTTATTTTAAACATTAATTGTGATTTATTTTGTTGCACAAGTAGGTTTAGACTGAGTTTTTCTCTATTTTGTTCTCTAGACCTACCACGTATTGTACTAGAATGAATTGTACTTTTCAAAATTTTATAATTTTTTGACCTGTCAGTTTGCTTATATCTTATATGTTGTATTTTTCTAGATTTTCGACGAAACATTAAACCATACAAACTATACTCAATATTTCACAAATTTGGCACAGTGACGTATTTAGCGATGAAAGGACAAAAAGCTGTAGTGGAATTCAGTGAGAGGTAGGTAAAATCAATTCTGTTGGCATAAACAAACAGTTATTAGGTGATATAAAGGAATAATTTGTTACAAAAAATAGACATTCCTTTGAATTTCAAATTGAGATTGCAAATTATCTTTGTATTGCTGGTATAGAACCTCATAATAATGAACTGTCTCATGATGGATGTCGCTTATATCAGACAGTTTAAAAAAATGTAATAATTATGCTTATTTTTATCTGAATAAGTTTTTGTGTATTATGAACACTTATGGTACCTTCATCAAATTTTAACTGAAGGAATTAAGAGTGAACCCATCAAATGAAGAAAATGAACAGGAACCGTGATCTTTGTGTTATAGGGATTTGTTCAGTGTGATTTAAGGCTGTTTTTATTTGATTGATATAAAATTAGTTTATTGTCCTCTTCAGGGTCATATCCAGTTTTAACTTTTTGACAATAATTTGTTTGTTTAAACACTTTTGATAGCTAAATATTATACTTTCATTGAAGTACATCCTGTTGCAGTATTTGTTTCCAATGAAAATTATATGTTAACAATGGATTTTCATTAAAGCACACAAACTGACACTTTTATTAGTCCATTATAATGAGGTTTTAGTATTTGAAATCACCAAACTTCACAAAATATTACCTACTACAAAAACTTAATTGGATGATTTTACTTTCATCATGTTGTGATATCTAGATGTACATAGCCTCATTCCAGCCAGGATTTTCTTGGGGTTCTTTTATTGGAATTGAAGGTAGGTTCCCTTGCTTGCATCTCGATAGAAAGTAGCTTCACTCGGTTGTACACAATTTTTTAGTGCTATTTTTGGTGATGAATTGTATTGTGATATAGATTTTGGTCATTACATGTACCAATTTGTATGAATTTAGAAACAGGATCATTTTCATTGAAGTATCAAACTTAGAAGGTTTTCTTGTTCTTTTTTTAACATTTTACGTCTTTCTGAAGAAAATAATTAAATCTCTCTTTGTGACCGTTCTTGTACTTCATAAGCTCAGTTTGACTTAGGAATTATCAGTATTTCTTTTCTAACTGCCCCCTCATTTTGAAATATGAATTATACGATTATGTACAAACTTTTTGAACAATCTTTTAATTTTGATGAAATAAATATATGTTTTCTTCTTTTAGGGCCTCTGTTGAAGAAATAATGAAATGCAAATTTCTAAAAATCGATGGATCTCGTGTGAATATGGACATTCTGGAAAGATTTCTGCATTGTGGTAAGAATCTATTAATAGAGAGAGAATGCTTTCTTCCTTATCTCTATATCTTCATGTCCAGACATCACCCAGCCTTTTTCACAGATGAATAACTTTTAAATTTTTTATTAAAATTTTGATGAAGTTCAAATCTTGGACCCGTTTCCCATTTTCATTCAACATAACATAATTATTTTGTTACCTGGAGGCGTGGTTCACCGCAATTTAAGAGATTTCTATGTATGTCTGTGAACTCCAGAATTGGAAAATATCGACCCACAATAGAGTACTTCCTGCAGGAGTCGCTTCATACGTGGATAATAATCTATATTAGATCACCTCAGAGGTATGTGGGATTCGCATGTTGAATGTCAATGGGCCTAGATGGTGTTTAAACAATGTGTTTAAAATTGACATGTTGTATCTCACAGTAAAGTATTAAAAGTTAAAGTTAGCAAAGAAATTTATTTCTCTGTATTTTTTATGGTTAATTTTTTGATGCAATGAATGTAAATTCCGTACTGACAATAATTTCAATAATTTCAAGTTAAAGTTTATTGGTGAATGTTTACATAATTCATTTTGTAAAGGTGTGATATATACAATTTGAAGTATGATCTCTTATGTCTGATCAAATGTTATCATTATTCTCTTTGTTGCAATTTTATTTTCTTCAGAACCGAACCAGTTTGAAGTATATTTACACGAGGAACTTGGTAAGTTAGATAGCACCGTGGCTTTCGAACGATTCGTCAAGGAGATCATTACAAAGGCAGCTGCTGAAAGCAAACCACAAGAGGAAAGAGCCATATGTAGAAAATTAGAAGACATTATGAAATCAACCTACAGGGAATGCAAAGTCTATCCTTTCGGATCACGTGTCACCAAACTAGGTCTCACAGGGTGTGACTTGGATATTTTTTTGGACTGTGGTAAGGAAATATATTTGTTAGTTTTGTCACGTTTTAAGTTGATCCTGACCATTGCCAACTGCTGTTGCATAAAAGTTGCTAGTATCTGCACTCCAGGTTGTGGGGCAGGACTGGTGGAGGAGAGTGGTGTTTACAGCTGAGATGCTCGGCTCCAGATGAATGTCGGTCTGATATATTTGATGCCCCTGGTAACCCACTATTTAAAATTTCATCCTGTGTTCTGCCAGAGGTTAATGTGCTTTGTTCATTATTTGGGAAGCTAGCTGATATCTATGTTCGAATGAACTGTAATTTGAATTAGATTCTTTTAAATATCCTGACCCGGGTTTTTCTCCGTTTGTCCTTCGGGTAGAGGCGGAATTATTATACAGGTTCTCTAGGCTTTGTTTAGGGGCGTGTTTATTGTAACAATAAATTATGAATTTAGTGTTTTTTTTCAACTCTTATGACTTTTAAACACTATACTCAGAATTATCTATAGTTCGATAATAACTTGTACATGTAAATTTTTTGTGTTAAATTACAAACATATTGACATTCTATTAGTATTATAACTCACAGCTAACTTTTTATCTTATCTAGGAACTTTTGCTGAAATTTTTGAATCCGTCTCTGCCTTAGGGCCCTTGATCGGAATTGATGGGATGGTCCCTTGCTTGCTTCCAGAGAGTAAATTAGTTGTTTTTTTTTCCTCCACGTGGTCATACGCAGTTTGTACTGTTTTTTGACAATAAAAAAAAAAATTATATATTTTTGGACAATAAAAATGTTTTTTGACAATAAAAAAATAAAAAGTTAGCTGCGAGTTATAATACTAATAGAATGTCAATATGTTTGTAATTTAAGCAAAAAATTACATGTACAAGTTATTATCGAACTATAGTCGAACTACAATAAATTTATTTATTTATTTATTTAAATATGTTGATGGCATTCTTTCTACAAGCGTTCTTTGTCAATATACCATTGGATTTTTTGAAAGTGTGTTCAATTTCGGTTTCAGTTTATTTTCTGTACTAGCATATAAAGTAACATGATGTAGCATTGTAACACTGTTACATGGCCCTACATAGGCTCAATGTCTAATCATAGAACTAGGACCTTAAATCTAATAAATTATTTACATAATTTCCATGAAAATTTTATAAATACTACCATTTATCCTGTCTTTACCTTTAAACTAAACAATAATTTTGAAAACTTGTTCAGAAATGCGTAAACCAAATATTAAAACTACCATTTATATATCATTTATTTTAATTTTCTAAATAAAAATATTTATAACAGACAAAAGATTAGGATTATTGACTGTTGGATCACTATATTTGGCCAATAGTGACTTTTAAGGAGATGAGGATGGTGAAGAATGTTGAATTTGGTAAGCAAAAAAATGTGACGTAAACTGTAATGTATTTTGTTTACTTATTCAATAATTTTTGACGCAAAGTGATGATAAATTGGTGGAAATATAAATCCATATTTATATTCTTAATTGCTAGAGATAATAAAAACCAAAGAATACTTTCTTTACAAGATAAACAGTTTTTCGTCATTTCTTGATAGTTTAGTGAGAAATTTGAATTTAATATTATAATAATAAATATAATATAATATGATTATAAATAGTTCAACTCAAAAGCTGCTACAAATAAAGACCCATATCTAAGTGCGAGCATTCTCTAAAATAAAGTACGGGACAATATTAAACTATTAACTGGAAACATATTCAAAATTAAACTAAAACAATATCTTATATTAAAATGTCCATACCAACTAAAAGATCTTTAGGAAAATAGGTGTAGAAAATTGAAGAATTTTCTGTTATGTTAAGATGATGTTTTTCAGCAATAACATAATGAGAACTCAACTTGTATTGTAAATATTTAATTGTATTTTTTTTTCAAATGAACTAATTTATTTGACAATGCTTGAAACTTCAAAATGCAGAAGTATATGAGCAAATAAATGAATAAATAAATAAAATATGAAAATAAATTTATTTCTTATTTTTTATGTCATTTTGAACAGTCTTGTCAAGTGCCGTTAAGTGTTAAAAGAGATTTGGAGGATTGAAAAAAATTGTGTTTTGTCTAGTACACAAATTTTTTTCTTTCCTCAGAAAGAGATTAAAAGAAAAAAAGAGTCCCAAAGAATGAACAAAATTTGTGTGAGTAACGACGTATATTTGTGTGTGTTGTATGGTATATGTTTCTATGTATCATGATTGTAATCCATCTCCTCTGTTGCCTTCTCTATGTAAGTAATGTATGTGAGAAGAAATATTTCTTGTCCTTGTATTGACTTGTGAATTCGCATGTCACCAGTTGAATGGATGTTGCTCATCTCCCTCTCGGTGGGAATATTTCCTTTTTGAATGCTTGTTTTGATGGCTTCTCGTGTCTAGGGAACATGTACAAAGGGAACTTTGACCAAGAACAGAAGGACCAGCAAATGATAGGGGAGACCGTTCTTCGCGAGATGGTTCGTTCAGTGGACATTGGCCGCACGTACAAGGTGTGGCATGCACGAGTGCCCATCCTCAAGTTCTACCACTCTCCGACTGGCACTTATGGTGACATAGCGTTTCGCAACGGGCTGGGTGTGGAGAACACGAGACTCGTCAAGTGAGTAGAATTTTTAGTGCCCATTATGTTCATTCATGGACAAAATTTGTTTTTGATTAATCCTCATGCAACATTTGGACTCTGCTTTGAGTCGTCATTAGGTCTACATTAAACATAGTTACATGGCAGTTTGACTGCAAGCAATTAAAATTGATAAACAAAGATGAATATTGTAAACAATTGTAAATATTCTACTAAAATTAACATCCATTATTTGATCTAATAATATAAATAATTGAAGACTTATGACCTTTTAAGGATGAATAGTTTACATATTTTGTGAAGAGCTAACTTGTAAAGTATATAAATCTATCTGTCTATCTAAAATTCAGACTATGTAAATTGTTTTTTATTTGTATCATTTCTTAAATACATATCTTTTTCAATAATCACTTTCCATGTCCAAAATGTTAATATTCCCGCAATCCATCCCGATCCATGTTTTTTTCCGGTTTTCCCTCGGGTAGTGGCAGAAGATTCGCTAGGCTCTTCTATTGATATAATTATTTGGAATTTAGTCATTTTTAATAGTTGTGATTTATCAAAAATACTTTCCGAATGATTTACAGTTTGATAATAATTCGTACTTGTGAAATGACTTTTCTATGTTTTATTGAATACAATATTTGTTGGTATTATGTTAATACCATAACATGTGCCAAACTATTTTTATCGTTAGGAGTATGTTGAAAGTTAAATCCACCTCTACCTTAGGGCCCTTGGTCAGAATTGATGAGATGGTCTCTTGCTTGCTTCCGGAGAGTAAATTAGTTTATTATCCTCCATGTGGACATACGCAGTTTGTAACTGCTTTTTTGACAATAAAGTTTATTTGTTTGTTTATCCATCATGTGTCTATGCTCTAAACACTGATTGTCGTGTTTGTCATGTTGCATAGAACAAACTAAAAGATGTCTTAAAACGTGACTAAGAGAACATAGAAGAACTTTAATCAGTATTTTGATGAATAATGTTATTGTGACTCTTGTGCTCTTTTGAAAACGCTCTCCTCATTGTGGGACAATGTAGACTGTAGTTCCAGCCTTATTCCTATTGAAATAATAAGAATATTAACAATATCAGTGTTATTTCATGAATTTAGCAAAGTTACTTAATAAGAATATGTTTGAGCTTAATTTCTTACATTCAACATCAACATGTTCATACGGAAATCTCTTAAATTGCAGTGAACCACACCACCAGGTAACATTAATTATATTTTGTTGAATGAAAAGAAGAGACGGGACCAAGTTTTGAACTCGGGATCTTCGGCTTAGCGAGCTGATGTGCTTCGGCGTCTTAAGAGACGAATGGAGTGGCGTAGTTGGTAGCGCATCAGTGAGCTTAACCTGAAGGTCCCGAGTTCAAATCTCAGTTCCGTCAGTCATTTTTATTCAATATAACGTAATTAATCAACATGTTCATTATAAGTTCATAAATTAGATTGGCCTTTGATTTTCCTATTTTACTTCGACCAGTCATCACAGCACTAGGGTTTGGTAGGTATGTGTGGTTTATGATGTGCTTGTTGCAGCTTCCTACAATCGATGGATCAGCGAGTGCATCCTCTATTCCTCTTTGTGAAGATGTGGGCCAGTCTCCAGGGTTTGAGGAAAGTAGGAGAGAAGTGCCATTTTACGAGTTACTCGCTCATCATGATGGCTACCTTCTACCTCCAGCAGTTGGAGGATCCCGTGCTTCCTTCTATCAAATCTCTGATGGAACTGCACCGAGGAGAAAGGACTGTTATCTCTGGTGAGTATGGCTGATATAATTAAAATCAAATAATTTTTAGAAAATCGGTGATTTAAATCAAATTCAACATAATTCAACAAATTTTGCTTTTTATGTTTTTATTTTGTAGACTTTTATTCTTTGCTTTGTGAACAGGTAGTTAAATGAATAAAATATCTGTTAATGATTAAAGAAATGTATTTTTCTTTAGAAATTAATAATTAATACTATTGTAAGTAGAATATAAATTAATTTTGTAAGTGCTCTGTGCAAATATACAAGGTTTGCAGCCCACTCTTGTCCTTCGTCTCGTATATAATAATTTTTAATATATAATATCTTTTTCCTAAAAACACTATTTATTTATCAAATAAATTTCATTGGCAGTCTAAAAATTTACCAAAGATAAATTGTTTTGTTTTTTTGTTTGCTTATAAATTGGACGAAGATTAATTAAATAAAGATAAAGATTTTTTGAATAAATTTAATAAAGATTAACTAATTACTCTCTGGAAGCAAGGAAGGGACCATCCCATCAATTCGGATCAAGGGCGCTAAGGCCGAGGCAGATTTAACATTTCAGCACACTCCTAAGATAAGGATAAAATAGTTTGGTATGTGTTATAATATTAACAGTATACCAACTAAATTTGTATTTAATAAGACGCAAAAAAATGATTTCACAAATACGCATTATTGTAAACTATAGATTATTGGGAAAATATTGTTTGTAAATATTAACTATTAAAATAATTCTAATCTCTAGATCTATTATTTTAATATATGCAGAGAGTCTAGAGAATCTGTATAAAAATATCCATCTCTACCTAAAGGAAAACCAGAGAAAACCCCAGGCCATCTGTAAATAATAATAATAATAATAATAATAAATTTATTGCCAAAAAACAGTACAAACTGCGTATGACCACATNAAACTAATTTACTCTCCGGAAGCAAGCAAGGAACCATCCCATCAATTCCGATCAAGGGCCCTAAGGCACAGGCGGATTCAAAAATTTCAGAAAAAGTTCCTAGATAAGATAATAAGTTAGCTGCAAGTTATAATACATATATAATGTCAATATGTTTGTAAT
>NNCF01126710.1:94984-111801 GCA_002313205.1 Laupala kohalensis | reverse complement strand
ACACAATCATGCAAGAAAATAGTTTTTGAAATTGTTATAAGTTATTTAAAAAGTACTACAGCAATGGCGTGATAAAGTACAAGACGAATTTAACTTTTATTAAAATCAATAAATTCTTTTACAGTGTAGAAGCACTGGTGCAGGAGGTAGTTTTTAACCGCGGATTTGAAGATATTCAATTTTATAATATCTTTTATATTCTTGGGCAATATATCACCTTTTAATAAAGTAGTAATGTAGTAATCGCTGTTGCATGATTTTTGCATGATTTGATTAATGTACAAATAAATGCGGACAACATATGAAGACTAAATGAATGTAAATATTGGGGTATAATTTCTTATTCACACTTAAGATGGGATAAATGTATTAAATACATTTTTAATAAAACAAAGTATTTAATTTTCATTTTTTATAAAATGTCTAGATATTTGCTAGCATAGACATTGAGAATGACATATTATGCTTTGTTCCTTAGTATAATAAATTATGGGTTTAAAAAATTATGAACAAAAATAAATTCATTACCAAGAAAAGTTCAATGAACTTGGATCCACTTTTCTTACTACAATCTCGCTTATTTTGCTATACTGAATTAAGAGAGATACATTACACCTAGTTCGAAAACAAAGTCTAAAAGTGTACAAATACCAAAAATGAAAAAGAGAAGTCTTGACATAGTTTTAACTCGCAACTTGGAGGAGTGTTTGCATTGTCAACGGCCAGGTGAAAATGGTGACAGACCAGGACTCGAACCTGGGACCTCCTGCTCAGTGGAAGTAGTTTACGGACATAGGAGTCAAGGTGGGTGGTGCAGTGGACAGCCCACCTGCAGCTAGAGCAGGAGGTGCTGGGTTCGAGTTCCGGTCCATCGCAATTTTCACCTGGCGCTTGATATAGTTGTTATATTATTTAATGAACTGCCAAATGAATTAAAAAACCTAAGGGAGAAATCATGAAAAAATACATGTAAACAATGAGTTCTATCCAATGTACAATAATTCTCCTCTCAATAAATTAATATTAAGAAGAAAAGTAATTAAAGAAAATGTTTTTGAAAAGTGGCATGTTATCATTTTATAAATATTTCATGAAATGTTGAAATTTGTGAAAGTTAGTTATAAGAATATTACTCATATTGATATTCCAGTCCTACGTTACTTTGTTTCTTATTGCCCTTTATCAACATTCAGTTTGCTCTGCAGGTTGGCCCTGTAGTTTCACCAGAGAGAAGAAAGTGTTGACTAAATCCAAGAACACCTCAACCCTTCTGGAACTGGCGAAAGGATTTTTCAAGTACTACCAGTATTTCCATTTCGAATGGAAAGTTGTATGCCCTTACCTGGGGAAGGTACTCGAGAAAGAAGACTTTGAAGGGATCTTTGACCCCGAGTCGGAAATCACCTCGGTCTTCCCGGCGTACATGGAGCACGTTCGCGGCAGAGGAGAATCCCTGAGAACCAAGTGCGTTGTGTGTGTTCAGGATCCCTTCGAACAATCGCATAACTTGACGCAACCAGTCAAGGAGGAAGTCCTCATGCACTTTATTTCCTCATGTGGTCTCATATACGAGAAGCTTTGCACGCTTTCTTAGAATCTGTTAAGTTTACTATTGGTACACTAATGTGCCACTCCTACATATGGTTCCAGTTTGAAATGATTTCCTACAAGTACATCATATAATGGATTGGTGATTTTGCCAAGCCATGTTCACAGTATTCGTGCTGCTCAGCTGAGTGACAGTTTTTTTTCTTGTTTTTTTAAAAAACTTTGTGTTCTGCTTTGTTAGATGGGTCTCAATATTTTACATCCTCATTGAATTGAGTTGTTAGTGAATGTTGTGACGTGTTTTAGCTGCCCCTTGAAACTACAAAATACTACTCGCTAACAAGACACATTGAGAAAGCTCTAGCTTCCATCATTTATTACAAATTGTTAAGATTCACACAAAATGGGATACTTTTCTTTTTGAGTATCAACATTTGCAAAGTTTTCCTTATATTACTGATTTGCTATCATTACCAAGCTGTGAAGTGAATAAAATGTTCACAAAACCTTAGACAGGTAATGGCTTGGATCGCTATAATCCCTCAATTCATCATAACTGACAAGGTAGGTTAAAGCCCCAGAAATACCGGTTAGTAGTGGGTTATGTTCATTTATGTGTTTAGAAAGTTAAATAGTTTGTATTTAACTGGTTATGCAGTGGCAAAATACAGTGAATATGGTTTCAACCAAACGCTTCAAAGTACTAATGTACTAAGATTTGTGATACATTGTTCCAATCATATCTTATAGTGTGCGCTTTTCAGAAGTGTGTACAAATCAGGGCTATAAAAAGCAAATGTTACTTAGTACATTTCCTTTCCTTACATTAAAACATTTTCCTCTGTGATATACTTAACCATTACACTGCAGTAATCAGTACAGCACACCTTTTTTTCTCTCTTTTTTTTAAATTAGCTGAAACGTATTAAAAATAACGTGACCTGTAGTGATTGTTCTGTATTATACTTTTTTCTTACAAAGTGTTAACACTTGCTTAGATTGACTGATGATGGATGCATGCTTTTTTAGACCATGTCACACGATACTTTTCCAAGAATATATTTGGTAGAGTAGTTTTCATATGCTATGTTTGCATACACACAGGTAAACATGTGGTTGTATGTAATAACATCTTTTTTTGAGGACCCTCCAGGTTTCAGAGTAATTTTCAGACTTAAGAATGTTGAGATTCTTTAATATGTATCTTTTCCCCTTTCGATATGTTTTGTCTTGTCCTTACCCATCACTTTCAAAGGTTTAACTAATGCAGTATTTTATTAGAATCCTTACATGCTAAAAAAGCCAAGTGCACTGGTAATTTTTTGGATTTCTGGTGTCTCTGTTCTATCTCAACCGATCATTTGGTTAAAAATTAACATTCCTTTTGTATCTGATTTTCAAATCCTGTTCCGGAAACTCACAGCTGAGAAAGACATCAGGTGTATAAGATCAATTCCTGTTCTGGAGGCAATGATTTGAAATTCAGACATGGGACTTGTCCATAATCAGAATAAATTCCATTTGTTGTTGTATTGTTTGTTCTGAAATCATCTCCAGTGACATTGCTAAATGTATCAGGATTGAAGAGATTTAAATACCCTGTTGCTAAACTCAATTACCTTGTAAAGCTTTGTTTAATTATTGAGGTTATTGTGTATTTTTTGCTAAATCTTTTAGCCCTATTCTTGGTTAGGTCACTTTGTCTTCTCTTTATGATGCATGTTATAATCTTTTCGTCTCATTGAGTTTTGTCATTGTCATAAAACTGTTTATTATAATCTCTCCAGAGTACTTCCAGGTAATGGAGGTGTTTAAATCGTGTATGTACTTCCTAAATTGTTGTTTGTATCTGAATTTTTTTGTCGTCTATTTTTCCCTCTTCGGAATTATAAATTGCTCTAGTAAATTTGTTTTAGACGAGTTACTTGACGATAGACGTTGCTCGCGATTTGAGAGATTAGGAGATAGATGAAGCCAGAAATCTAGTTCAGTTTCTTCTCAAAGTTTCCTATTGTGTACTTGGCTCATATGGCTTGACTTTGTTCCATAGCGATGTGTTTTTATAACCAACACGTTGGCAGTACCTGTCTAGTGATTAAATGAAAAATGTACCAATATAACCAAACCTTAAAATGTAAACTAATATAAGCAGACATATTTAAATATACTTGTTATTTTTCTGATTCTAAGTTACCATCTTAAGATGTTTGGATTTTGTAGTTGTTGTCAGTCATTTGGACGAATTTGACGCTTGTTTTTATTTAACTTTTCTTTAATAGAATCTCTATAGAGTAACATGTCTTTTCGTTGACATTTTTTTCTACGTAGTTTCTTTTGTGAAACTATGATCTGCTTAACTACTTAACTTAGTTTGATGGAATAGATGTGATACACTAGTATGAGAGTAATTTTGTTTGTGACAAAAATACTATCATACTAAACTAAAGTACAACCAGCACTAGTGAATTTCCACTAACTTAAGTACACCAAAATCTGTCACGAGCGGAAAACTGGCTGTGAAAGAAAATTTTATTTTATTTCATTACAAACATGGAATATGAATTTTTTGTTAGACCATAAACACGGGTATGTGAATTGATATTTATTTATTTATTGTATGTTCATTCCGCAAGTGTTGACTCGAGTAGCGGTTGATATGTTGCACACGAAAATTAAAACTTTGTCTAATGTAAAGGTCATATACAAAATGACATATCTGAACTTAACTATCATAGAATAAGCCCATGAAAGTTATTTATAAAGAAATTTTTCAGATTCTGAATTTGTCATTCAATTTTCATTCTACCCGTGAATTGTGTTATTGTTGAGGAAATATTTATCTTTACAAATCTGATCACGACCTGTGTTTGAACTTGTTTGCAAGTTAAATGTCAAAATACGAGTGGGATATGTTTTACAAAATATTATGATAAGTAATATACTACAAAATTTAATTTGTTTCATTATCGTGCGCCTACTGTTTTCCCAGATGAGCGTGAATGGAGCGGTATTTGTCTTGTTTGCTATGCTTTTTAAAAGTACCCAGGAATTCTGTTGATGGCAGGTTTATTGTGTTAGGATTGTAGAAATTCAAGGGCAAGTGATTCGATTTGCTGGATTTAAGGTACTTGAAGAAATTAATGTGTTGACAGAGGTATTAGTTTGAACACAGTATCCTACACACAGAAAAATAGCCTTAATCATCAGGGAATTTTGAGTGTTTCACCCACTGATTGCATAGAAACATAATTTTATATGGATCTGTTCCCTTTGGGTGCCTTCGCTAACAAATGATGTAACAACTGCTAAGAACATTCTTAGTTGAGTCGTGTCTTTTGTGTTTATATCTTACCAATAAAGCAATAACAATTTCAATCAATTTGAGTCGAATAATAAAGTCAGTGACACATTTATTCGTTTTCCTTTCTTATGCTGCTCAGTGTAAGTATGGAACGTCATATTCTCTGAAATGTATATTTACTTCATGAGATATTATATTAGTTGTAAAAAAATATGAAGGAAGCAGATTATATATCTAATACGGAAATGAAATGGACTTATCCATTCTTTGATGATATTATTTGAAAGAGGAAAGCTGTGTTAAGATAAAATGCCAAATAAGCTATATGTGTTTAATAGTTTTTTTTGTAAAATAATTTATTTGTGTGTGCAATATTTTTTCATTCTATCGTTCACTGATAACAATTTGTTCTTCAGTTGTTGGATTAGAGTTATCAATTAATTTTTAGTAAGGCAATTGTAAGATTATTATAATTATTTAGTATTCATAAAAAAGTTCAATTTATTTTTCACATGTACTAAGTATGTTTTTTGTTCATTAAAATATATTAAATTAATTTATACTTATCTTTGTTTATATCATGTCTACTTGTACAGTGTTTCAGTGGATAATAATAATCATCATGATAATGATAATAATAATGATATTCAAACTAATTACTTCAACATATATTTTCTGTGAGCAATTTATTTAAAATTACCGACACAAATATTTCAACCAAGTATGGCATTAGTGGCAGCTCAGTGGCAAATCCAAAGAGGCGGGTGAAGGGGTGATTGCCCCCCACCACAGGAATTTACCTTGACTTTGTAAAATACATTAAGGAGCGCCTTAACAAACTCATTAAATATTTTTTTTCATTTTATTTACAATATCTAGAAACCCGTTCCTAGTTAATATCACCAAGTTTACATTACTTGTCACGACTTATTCTTCCCGTTGCATTTCGTCTCATATGGTAAAGGATTTTTTATATGCATTGCAGTGTTATTCTATACAATAGTGCATTTCAAATGAACCACGGAAACGCAAGAATGAGACTGAAAATAAAATAAATACCTCTGCTGCCATAAATGTATTTTATTTCCTCAATTAATAAATTGGTTGATTCCTCGGAAAACGAGACTGTCAGGCAGGGAGCAAAAGTTGACAAAGTTTCGTGCCCCCCCAAGATCAGTTGCCGGATATGCCCCTGGGGCAGCTGACAATTCTAGTGCAACTTGTCGTAACGGATACTTCTTTTTCACTCTGCGCCATTTTACATTGCATTGACCTTAACTTCCCAAAATCGAACAAATTTTAGAATCCATGAGTTTTAAAAGACATGAGTGTGTGAGAAGTTTCACTGTATATTCCAATGTATTTCTAGTACATATTTTTCCCAATAACACAACCGCCTACTGAATTATTAGCAACATAAAAGTAATGTTGGAATGTATTTTAATTAGAAAACAGTGTGAGGTCATTTAACTGTAGTTCTTGAATGAAGATTATTTTATTTCTCTTTACATTTCCCATACACACGAAAAATTGTGTTCCTTTTTAGGTTTCTAAACATCCATCCAGCTTGTTACTTCATCATGTTATTTGTAACACTCTTAACCACAGACACCAGGGTTTCCCAAACTTTTTGAGTGACAGAACACCTTAGAAGTTTTAAAAGTTTCATGGAACACTATATTCATTTTCTAGTTCTAGCATTCTGGCACAAAGGTAGAGTTCCAAGTTTAGGTGTTTAGGTTGTGAAAACAATTTTTTTAAGGTTTAATAAATGACATTTATTTATTCATTTGATAAGAGCGACAATTCAGAAACAAAGAACATGATTAATATAAACTTTGAAATAAAACAAAATTAATTATTATAATCTCAAAAACAAAATACAAAAATTAAGTTTGATAGGTTTTTATTATTGAAGCATTCTCAGTATGCTAGGAAGTAAATTAATGTTCTGGGGAAAATTCTGGTTTGCGATATTGTGAAGTTCTGAGAAATATGATTCAGCAAAGTCTGTCAATGCGTTTTGCAGCTACGTATTAGCAACATGACTCAACCATAACATATAAAGTGCGCACATGATCGCAATGTGTTAAATTTGCACTGCACTAATTAGTTTTTTCAATTTTTCTTTTTTTTTTGCGGAACACCTACTAACTTCCAACACAACACTGGTGTTCCGCAGAACAGTTTGGGAAATCCTGACATAAACGGCGATTTCTTTTAACCAACTACTGCATGATTTTTTTGTTTTTTAATCAACAGTACCTCTGATTTTAGAAATATTTGTGCTGGTAACAGAATCTTGTTAATAAAGTATGCTGCTACAATTTGCTTTATTTGTATATTTTTGTTACATATTTCTCAAATCAGCAGCTCTTCTGTGTTCACCTGCTAGTTCAGTGAAATCTGACAGTATCTAGATCCTCCTCCTTGTGTAATATTTTTAACAAATAAGGCTCTTGTTATAATAATGATAAAAATAATAATATTTTATTGAACCACACAGATCATAACAATGATTTATGGTGAGTCATAGTACTAACAACAATAATAATGTTTACATATAAGAATAACAACAATATAATAATTTTGATACATCTAACCATATTAATTTAATTGAGGCTAAGTAGAAATTAACAAAAAATACAATTATTATCTACTGTTACAGAATATTAATATTTATTTAGGCTAGGGTTGTTAGATACCTATGGTAGGAATTCTATTATTTTACTTTTATTTTATTAATTTATGTCAAGGTCTATATTTAAGCTAAAACAGTGTAATTTAATGTTGTTAGATCTTTTCCTTCATCATGGGTCTCCTTCTGCACCTTTTTTCTAATGATTACCTGCAACAGATTTATGTCATACATTAGTTATTGTCATTGAGGAATTCTTGTACACTGTAGAAGAGTTTCTGTTGTAGGAATTGTTGGTTTTGTTTCTGGTGCTTGTCCCCAAAATATTATACATATTTTAGGATGGAATGGACATTTGCATAGTATACTGTTGGAAGGGTATTTGTTGGGCAATTTGCTGTTAGAACTCTGATGGCATAGTTTATTGTGCTGAGTTTCATATTAAAGTGTTTCTAGGTGACTGTTCCATTTCATGTTATCTTGTATAGTAAGTCCCAGAAACTGTGTTGTTTGTTTAAAGTTGAGGTGGTTACCATTAAATTTGATGTTAGGTGTGTGCTGTTTAGATGAATGAGGATTATGGAAGGAAACTATGCAAGTTTTGTCAGTATTTATTATTAGATTATTTTGTCGGAACCATTGGATAAGGGTGGCAATAGTGGATTTGGTAGTGTTAAGTAAGTTTTCAGCAGTTTTGGCATGGAATAAGATGTTTGTGTCATCAGCAAAGAGTACAATTTTGTGGTTTTCGATGATGGATGAGATATCATTAATATATAGAAGAAATAGTATGGGTCCCAGGGTGAAAGCCGTAAATGATTGACTTGCAGTGCTGTGTTCAGTTATAGACAAACATAATATTTATTCCTGAGTGTATGATATTTAATTCAATAAAGGAATTCAATATTAAATGCATGAAATTTTGTATATTTATGTCTATTTTCTTAATTCCATTCATAGTTGTTAATGTTCTGGAAATTGGTGGGTATTCATTTCTGTTTTGAAATGAAACTTCTGTTGGACTGAGCTGATGATCTGGATTAAGGTCACCAGAAACATGTTCCCAAAACATACTTAAGGGTTTAGAGAAGAATTCACTGCGTGGAATTTCTTGAGAATATTCTTAATAGTCTATACAGTTTTTTGTCTTCCAGTTTTAGAGTTTTGACATATTATTGATAAGGAAAACATAAGCTTCAATCAATGTGGGCTTATTTCTTGGTACAAGTTATAGAAATACAATGCTCATCGTATTTCCTAACATCTGTCAAGTTAACTGACATTGTGTCAAGATAAGCCTGTAGTATCATAAGTGTGAAATGATCTGAAGATGATTGATACCTTCTTAAGTGGCTTGTAGCACTCTTGATAAAAGATTTTCAAGAGGTCATAACACTGTGTAAATAACATTGAAATTCTTAGTAAAATTCATGTCATTTCTGGTTGAAGTTGAAGATTGCAAAATCTTTTGAGGAGTGTCTATGACTATTGGAGGAGCAATAAAGCAGATATTATCTATAATTTGCTTCTTTTTTCAATCTGTATGTAAGATATGTTACAAGTATAGTTAAATTTTTAAGGTAACCCGAGGGTTAACTCCAAAGCTACTCAATTTTCTTGTTATGTATGTTAGGCAAATAAAGATTGATGCCAATGGAACAGTTCTGCTGAAGAAATCAAACGATTATATAATAAATTTAGGAGGAATGAACCAGGGAAATGTTTACAGAACTGGAAACGTGCAGAAAAGAAGTTGGGCTTCTAATAAATACGTCTAAAACAATGTTCCGAAAGACAAGTTATAGAACACACAAGGGAGGAGTTCTTTGTGTTACTAGGGCTCCATGATAACTTAACATAAATGATGATGTAGAAGAAATAAGAAAGAGAATACAAATGCCAACAGAGCATATAACTCGTGAGTTCGGTATCTTCTTACGATCGGTGAAGTTAGCGAGATGTTCTACAAGTCATTTGTCTGTCCTGTCCTAATAAGACAAAATCAACTTGCTTGCTTTTCGATATGGTAGAACTCTCTTAACCGGTCTGGTTGGGACACAGATCCAGACAGGTTAATCCGAGATTTCCGTGAAAAATTGATTTTCGTTCAAATAGAACCTAAAATTTCATCAAGTTAATACAAACAAACAAGTAGAAGAGACAACATTGCAATTCATTTTATTTTGCTGTTTGTACATTAATACGTAAACATAAAAAAATTGATTCATGGAATAATAAACTTACGTACAAATTGATTCATAGAAAGACTCAGAAACAAGAGGGTAATCAAACAGGCGAAATCCCTCCTTCCGATCCCTAACACATTGCGCACCTAACGTTGTGTCAACCCTTTTTTTCTTTCCAGGAGAGGTACGTGAAACAATCAATGNATACGCTGAAAGAGAGAGAGAAAAAACTGTTCCATGGGATCTGTCGGGGTTCCACTGTAGATTAAAAAGTAAAATGCTGAGGCAAATATTTGGTCAAATCAAAGAGAATAGTGTATGGAGTTTAAAGAACAATAAAAAATGTACAACTTGCAAAATAATATTGCAGTAACTTATTTTAAGCGATTGAAGTGTGTAGAGGGAATTAGTCACGTGACAAGAATGGACAACGAAATACGAAATGAGCTGGCGGAGAGCTAGCGGAGAGGATGCCCAAGAACAACACGAGACGAAACTGTTGGGGGTGATACAGCAACTCTGCTACAGGTGCAAAGTTGAGAAAGAGTGGCAGAGATAAAGAGAGTAAGCTGAACAGAAGGGCAGGTTACAAAATATTCCCAACATCATGTTCTATACAGTTTATAGAATGAAAAATATCACTGATTACTTCTTTTTCTGAGTGTCAGATAAACTAGAATAACCTCTACTTATTACTCTGAATTTTAGTTTCCACAAAATCTTATAAATGTAGGGGGGGGGGATGCGAATGCTAAGTTGGCTATGCCCTGAATTGATCTATGTCAAGCTATCCCAATACAGGTCCCGATGGTGCCCAAGGGGTTTGCGGAGGGTAGAGCTCTGCAATTACTTGACCTCGGCACTAGGAGGAGGAGATGTGGTCAGCATCTCGCTCCGACCGGTTTGAACCCAGGATAGACATATTGTGAAGGTCGTCAGATGAGTTCTTTGATGTAAAAGAAAACCAATATACATAAATAAAAGTGCATTTATATTTTCATCATTTTAAAATTATAATGAAAAGTCTGAGTTACATCAGCCTGTTACACAATTTGGGAGAATGAACATTGCTAAAGAAGTAAGTATGAATTCACACCTAAAATGAAACAAATTACCGATTCCAGTTTTGAAATAATTTACGAAAACTATGATGTAAATTACTTCGGAAATTCACAGTGGAGTCAATATTAATTATTATTAATTTTATTACCGAAGCAAGCAGAGTCTGCAGAAGCTGAGGATGTAAGCAAAACTACTTCATGTTGAAAAAGTAAATGGAGTGTGTGGCCAACAAATTATCACAATCATTTAAGAAAACCATGTTTTAAGCTATGGCACCTAAGAGCATGTGACTAGCCACCAGTTTCCACACGTATATTTAATATAAATATAAAAGTTATATTTGTTATAATTACTTCTGTACTGTAATAAATCTAAATATGTCTAATGTAATTATGAAAATTTATGAAAATGATATTTGGTAATTTATGATTTCAGGAATTTATCTGATGTTGACAGATTGCTCATTAGAAGTAATAAAAGATTTTGTCATTCTGTCCTTATTTATTAATGCAAAAGGCACACTCAATCATCAAATTCCAGATATTTCCTCCCCCTTGCTGAAATTAGCCATAAAACAACTGGAGTCAGTTACACGGAAAATCTATGACATCAATGGAAATTCCTGAGACTTCTTTATCTAACCCGACCCTTCAGGGGACCGGTGCTTTTAGCCACCGCTTGCCAAAGGACCCAGGTATGCCAGTTTTCTCATTTCCTGTTACTATTGCATATTATATTGAAAATTATTAACTTGTCAAAAAAGGGGGTAAATTAATTTTAGAATATTTCAAATTTTTAACTTTGTCATTTATATTTAAAAAATTATTAAATTTTTGAAGTAGAAGGGGGTATATTGTTTTTAGAATGATTATATTTATTTTGTAAAAAACTTTTTGTAGAACAAGATGGCTGCCATGCGGCCAATAAGACCTTTTGCATTAATAAATAAGGACAGAATGACAGAAACTTTTATTACTTATTATGATTATCATAAATTATCATACTATTAAAATTTAAAGTTGCATATTTGTAAGTTTTAATCTTCTAACTTAAAATGCAATGATATGTTGTAATATTATCTTGTAATCGATGTATTTTACATTTTATTTAATTATCGTGTATCACACACTTGTAGTATATTATCTAATATTTGATTGGCCTTCAGCCGTCACTCTAATTGAGGTTTTTTTTTCTGGGTTTCTCTCAATTGTCTAAGGTTAATTAATACACCAGAGAGTAATTTTATAGTCCTCCTTTTTCACGGTATAATTTATGTATGTGTTCATGAATGTATATAATTAGGTATGCATTGTTATTTATGTATTTATTGATGGTGGTAAGGCAGAAGAGCAGGCCTGATGACTTGAGTCTAACCTCAAAATAAAAACATTATTATTATTATTATTATGTATAACGATTATAATGTATTACTATTGAGCATTCAGGTAAGTCAATGACCCCTTCTTGCACGTGCGTGCTCAATTAGGTACATGAATAAATCAAGATTATCGAACAATAATTGAATAATAATTAAAAAAGAAAAGAGGAGGCATTTATACACTAACCTAACCTATTCCAGAGTAAACGTATTTCACAGCACTTTCTTTCGTTCTTTTAAAAAAATTACTTTTAGCCCTTTAGGCTACCTCGATTGTAACATTGTCATTTCAAGGCTTTCTCTCTCTCTTTTCTGTTTTTTACATGTCTTTTTGCGTTTGGGCAGTGCCATTAAACCGTGTAATATGTTTCGGATCCCGCCCCGAGGAGGCGGGTGCAGATCTGTCACAGTACTATCATCCATGGTGAAAACTGAAACAAAAACTCTGGAAGAAAAGCAGGCCACACACAGGCATGAAAACCGAGGGGCCTAGACTGACAGCCGATGCTGCCTACGAATTAGTATCACACTCGTACACTGAGCTGTATTTTATTACCAATAGTTGTAGAATGAAATAACAGTAACTGTATATTGGTTATTATACTCTAGATGCACTCCAGCTGCAGGAATATCTCGTTTGGCTTTAGAACTAATTACCAAAGACACCAAATAGGGGGAGAAAGAAGTTTGAAATAAAACAAAAATAAAGTCATTACCACAGCTTTTTCACAACTTCAAAAATAAAAATTTTAGTTCTGAACCTTAACATTCTTCAATATTAAATTGTGATATGATGTTGAAGAACAAAATTATTTTAAAGCAAGTCATTTTTAATGTAATAAATAATTACATTACACTATAAATTTTCATCACTTGTGTGAGATAATATTTTAATCATCGTTAATTTGATTCAAGCTTGTTCAAATTAGCAGATGGCAATGATGTAATGGTGTTGTTGCGAGGTGCATTAGCTTTAATAAACAATCTTTTAAATTTGTTATCATAGAGCTTGGTAGTAAATATTTTGATATCCTAATAAATCAATTACACACACCAATAAATATCAACTTAGGAAACCCATTGGATACGGTTTGAAGGTACAATTTCTTCAGCTAATTCACATTCTTCATTCTACCTTTCAAAGAAGATATTTTGATACATATTAGGCACTGAGTTCAATACCTCCAACTCAACGTAAAAGTCAACAAAAGGAAATAAGGACAGAGAGAGAAAAAATGAACTGAAATATTTTTGAAATGTTAAATATTTTTGTGTAACACATGTACAAGTATGTCCGTAATACTGTTTTAAAACAAACACAACACAGACGTATACAAATATCCATACAGAAACAATTTTCATAAGTGGTACGTAATATGTTATCATCCAGAAGCAGAGAGTTTGGCATTGCAAAAATTCAAGTAGCTATGATTTTTGGATATGTAACATGTATCAAGCCTTCAATAAAACAAAGTTTTCAACCTTGACACCCATGAGCTTCCGACACTATTTTTAAAAAGCTGAGAAACTAACAAGTTTTTATTTAAAACCCATTGAAATGACTGATTTTGGTAAAATCTTCATGATGTGAGATTTTTCTGATCCTACTCAAAATTCAGTTGATCTCAGCAGCTGTTTGTGACACGGACCAATGTTATTTATCAAAATTGTAGGAAATTTTATAATCTATATGTAATATTTATTGACATTAGATATATCTCTAAATCAAGTTGAAAATGAGTTATTCAAGATTAACAAAATTATCAGATTGCAAAAAATAGAAATTTATTTTGTCACACTTGTGCTTCTGACTCCATCTTGAAAAAAAAGCACAGGGAGAAAACATCTGATAATTTAGTTTATCTCGAATAACTCATATTTTATAAATCAACAAAAATCATAGTTAACAGAATATTTCACAGACACAACTCATTTTCAGCCCCCAGGTACTGGACATAGAAGGTTCACAATGCCTCTACCAAAATAATGTACCAGAAGGTTTCATGAAGGTACATTATTTTGCTAGACATGACAACCCTTTGTAAGCGTTCATGTCCCAGAAGGAACATAGCTCTCAGAAACTTATTGTGAAGTGTCTTTATTATTTTAAAACGTGCCGTGACATTGAGGCTTAACAGTGTGTAGTTTCTTAAAAATATCACCACTCATTAGGTCGTTCTTATTTAGGAAGAGGAGGAATGGTCCTCAGAAAACTATTGCAGTATTTCTGCGAAAAATCTTTCTTAAAATTACACACCCGTATAAAAGTATTTACAGAATGTTGTTTAAATAACAACAGCACAATATGCCAGTGTTCTGACAGGAAGAACCTCCACAAGCAGTTCTCAGTTTGGAAGGGGAGGCATGGGTAAGTGAGAGGTTTCAGGTCTCGAAACATCTTCGTCCTCAGTATCACAAAGGTAATCTGGATCTTCGTCTGCATCACTTATCTCTTCAACTTTTACTTGAGAAGACATAGCAGCATATTTCTTCTTAGCAATTCTGAGAAAGTGAGATTTTAAGATGTGAGAGATGTGCATTGAAAATTTTAAATACACCGCCAAATATAGTGCAATCCCAAGAAGGAAAACTCGGAAAGAGGAAATACCTATTTAATCCTTTTAAAATTACATCTTTTCTCCCAACTCATGAGTAATGCAAGCATTTCTTATTCAAAACATTTTATCAACATGGTCAATATTTTCTCATCCTATAATCACATACAATAACAGGCAAATGACTAAAAATAATAAGTACAAGAAGTGTCATGAGAACTTCTACAAATAGAAATACAGGCTATTGCAACTACTGCAAACATCGCCCCTGCAACACATCGCGTATATTTAAGATGACTCCGGTAAGACAATAAATTAGGAGATAAATTTAATTTAAATGTGTTACGGTACTGCTTGAACAGCAGTGGAAAATTTCTTTTCCATTCCTTTATTTCGCTGCCCCGACTGCTGCTTCGACTGCAGTCAGAAAAATAATCTTGACTGGTCATATTTTATGAGGCCTGCACGTGTGCACAGCCAAACACCTAGGCAGCGGAAAGGCGATTCGTCGCTTCCGCTGGCCGCCTCCGCCCTTCGAAGCGTTCCTTCGAGGCGTAAGATCCGAGTTGTCAGCACCACGCCTTAGTAGCATGAGTTTTGACCAACCAATACAGACCAGCAACAGTGTCACCATCCCTATGATGAGATAGGTACCCCCCTCCAGGGGACAAAAATGCAAACGAAGAAAGATCTTTCAAACGAGCGAGGAGCCAGTCGAAGAAAAAGTCAGTGTCGGCAGGGCTCGACACTCCGCAACACGCACCTTCAGTGCGTAGGGCGTAAGGATATAGAACAATTCCCTCAGACACAGAGACAGCTATATTTTCTTTTCTTTTTTTGCTATGTTTCAGAATCATTATCATTGTTTTATTTGGGGTAACCGCCTTTGTTTTGTGGGAACGGCGGGCTGTGGCCATGTCGGTAAAGATTATTTGATGTAACGTAGGTTGATGTAGAGCAGTGGATATATTGTAACAAATGATTTGTATTCGCTTCTTGTAGTGATGTGCTTGATTGTAAAGTATGTAACGTAGACTGCATGGCACATATATTCTGTTGGTTTCACGACTCCAACCATTAATTCTTTCTGTATTAAATCGTGTTTATTCCATTGTAGTGTATTCTGTGTTATTATTAGCAGCAGCAGCCAACAATCTGTAGTTCGGACTTATGTCCCGACCGATTCCTTCTCTCACAGGCGAGGAAGATACGCCACACTAAGCCAAGCGAGTAAATTCTCGTTAATTAGAAGGGTATTCATACAAAGTATATAAAAGGGGGGCTTGTATCAAATTAAAGAAAGTTGGTAATTCCTCTCTCCCAATTTTCCTTCAAAATACTTGGTATCCCACTATATTCGGGGTCATATTACATTAAGGCCAATACAGTACTTCACAAAATGTAGCTGCCGGCAGTTGAACATCTAAGCTCCAACAAAGAATACTTTGATTGGAAAATAAATCAAGCCGTCATTGTTCAAATAGCGGAGCTCCAATCATGTTCAGCACAGGAGGAGTCTGTCACAAACATTTGTCAAACAATACGGTAAATTGAATGAATTTGAGAGGATTGTGAAAAAAAATGTGATAAATGTAATTTATATAAATAATCACATTCTTTGTGTTTTCGACAAGTGTTGTTTTTGTTACAAATCCATCAATTCAATTTCTCAAGTTCAGAAAGTAAAGAAACAAATGAAAGTCGAAGCAGAACTTTCAACTTACTTCTCCAATTCCTCTTCTGTGTCTGAGCCAGATGGAGGTTCATTAGCGTAATCTGCTTCATCATCGGAAAGCTCCGCTGAAGAAAGCACAAATTCCAAATTTCATTAAAGAAGGTAGGGATTTAAGCATCGAAACAAACTGTTAAAAACAAAAAAAGATAAACTATTGATTACAAACTTATTAAATAATGGCTTGTGTTAAAAATTTAAAACCCAATACCTCTAGCGTTGCTTCCAGATGCCACAGGAACCTCTTCTTCAATCTCGTCCTCACTTTCAGGTTTCTTCAAGTCATTACTATCGAGAGCGAATCTATGGCAATAAGCATCAATGGATCATCAATCTTATCAGTGTACATGACAAACTACTTTACTTACTAAAGTATTTATCCAATAAAAGTGATCATAGGCATTCTCAGGAAAATTT
>NNCF01126710.1:63841-94787 GCA_002313205.1 Laupala kohalensis | reverse complement strand
CATCATTAACATCATCATCATTACGGAAAAGATGCACAAAATCCACATAAAACTTTTCCTCAAATATACAAATAAACTTTATTGTCCAAATAGCAGTTGCAAACTGTGTACAATCATACGGGAAGCAATAAAGTAAGTCACAAATTGATCATTTAAAATAAATTTCCAAAATCCTTACACAAAATTAAATATGGTATATATGAATAAATCTTAATAATGTAAATATAATTTTGAAGTATTCAAAAGTCTCCATATTTTTTCCCTACTTACCTCCTCCACGGGATCCGTTTTCGTTTTGCATGACACTCTTCGACCCAATTCTTGGTAACTATGCGACCTTGACCCTGAACTTGCCGGAATTTGGGAGTATTCTTGAAGGCACAACTGGGAACGAGAATAAATAGGTTAATGGAAGAAAACCAACAGGGTTAGTAGGAAAGCAGCATACTCTTTTGTTCGTGGTCACTTATTTGTTCATCACAGCGGGCTTCGCTGCACAGTCACATGCACAACTAGCGTGATACTTTTGTTTCACTCATCTTTTCCTGCCTTGCAGATTTAAAAAAAGAGAAAGGAAACCAAAGCAAAAACAATTTATTGTCACGTAACTGGAACACACTTTTATAGCTTACTATTTGAAATGAGACTATTGTATTACTTATAAGTTCCATTATTAACCACAGTAAGAAAATGAATTATAAACATTTAAAAAAATTAAAAATGAATTCAAAAACAACAATTAACCATGTTTTGACAGAATATTGAAAACAAATTTATGTTACAAAGAATTTTAATAATGTACCTTTAGAATCTAGAACATTGAATACAGTGATAAAATGTTTAAAATTAAGCCTAAAGAACGGCTGCCAAGTAATAATAAATGATTATGAAGGTCTTATAGAGTCTTGTAGTCTTTACTTGTGTAATTTTTGGTTTTTGTACAAGCCCACTGCACACTGGCCCTGTAAAGACTTCAGTAGAAATACTGTGTTTCACATTTTATACCCTATTGTATTTCGATAAACATTTTACAGAACTTAAAAGCTGTACTAAATATTTCACTTAAAAGTGTTCTAAAAAATAAAACATCAATCTTCCAGGGTGCTTACCATCATTTACTATTCATTATTTGAGAGCCTATATTCTTACTGTAATATAGTGTGGGCAGTGAAATATAGTATGACTATGTAATTTGCTCTATAAACAAAATTCAAAAGAAAACTGTAAAAATTATATCCAAGAATGATAAAAACTTGCCATGCATTTTAAGTCATTAATTAGTTGTTAATTGTATATTGACTGAAAATTATACATTAAGAGAATGATTCTGCAACTCTGATCTCGCTAGTAGATTTAAAACCATAAGATGTGATAAGGACACAAGAAAATATATTAAAAAATGCTGTAAATATAATGCCTATTTGTATTTTAATATGTTCCCAGAAGAACTGAAAACCATAAAAAATAAGTATATATAACATTAAAAGTTCCTTAAAAGTCTGGGTCACTGATAATGTATAATATGGTCTTAAATTGATTAACTGATTAAGAACTGCTTGAATAATTATAGTCTCTAATGGAGAAATAAGATTTCATGATCATGGTTTTTTATGTTTTACTTGATACTATTTTTTTATTTTGTAAGAATATTTTATGAAATTTTCTATAAACAAAATCTTAATACTGTTTAGTTATAAGTAATATCACTGCATTCATATGTTCTTCACATTTTTTGGAATTCACAAACATATAGAAATCTCTTTAATTGTGATAAACCACACCGCCAGGTAACAGATTAATTATGTTATCATCAGCATGCTAAGCTGAAGGTCGCAAGTTCGAATCTCAGTCGTGTCTCCCATTTTAATTCAACATAACATAATTAATCAGATTCTTTCACTTAGACTCACCTTGTTGTGATGTATTCATTCATTTTTTCCAGAGGTGACGAAGTAACAATTCAATTAAATATCATAAATACCAAAATCTAGACAGAAATACAACACAAATTTGAGTGCATCCTGCAAAAGTTTGAAAAACAGACGAGTGCAATGGTATTACTTGCAACTCATTAAATAGTATTAAGATTTTGTTCCTAGAAAATTTCACAAAATATTCTTATGAAACAACAACCATAGCAGATTTAGTAACGAATTTATGGAGTTTAGCCTTGGGACTGATTTTAAAATGCGCCGGTTGTCTAAAATAAATAAAAAGCTGTACAAAAAATGTCAGGAGTATAATGCAACAAAATATTTTAACAAGCTGCCATAGGAATTGAAGATAAAGAAAACAGGAATGCAAACGATTAAATGTAGAAATAAAAGCTGGATATTAACTAATGTTATCCTCTAGTTAAAATAATCAATTTAATTTAGTTTACTTCAACTTATTATTCTCATAAAATTTGAACAAAATGATATATCAGATAATGATTACTTTGTCATGTATATTTACATTTATACTGTTAGTTTTATAGCTTAATTATTCTGAAGATGTTATATATTTGAGAAGTTGATTTACTTGTTTTTGATAACTACCAAAACTTTCTTTTTGTATAGATTATTATTGTATAACCCCCACTCCCCACGAACAGATGGCTCATACCATCTCTGTGGGTGCAACTGGCACAAATATTTTATGTGTCATTTTCTACTGTTGGAATTAAATAAATAAAATAAATAAATAAAATAATAGAAAGTAAAACTTATGATTATGAGTTGATGGTGTGGTTCATTGTAATTTAAGAGATGTCCGTATGAAAGGATCTGAGTTTCTACAACTACCCGTCTCTCGATCACTCACATCAAGTGTGTGCAAGAAGAATCCCAGTCTTGTTTGTACTTGGCTCCCATATCCAGAGCCTTACTTCGTACAACCGCTCGTCCAGGGTTGACATAACCACTGATGACAATGGTCACCCCTTCCAACAGTTTCGTAAAGGGTTTCCTTCTCACCAGAGGTTTCAATTTCTTGGGCATCGGCTGGTTCTTGCCAGTTGCTGGCAGATGCCTCTTCCCAACATCAGAGGATTGAGATGGTTTGACTGTAACGATAAAAAGTATATAACCGTATGGAAAAGTTGAAGGAAAAACCGCGAAGGGTCCTTCTGCAAACAAACTACAGCTTCCTGTCGCTACAAAAGCTACCTCCCTCAACAAAGCCACAATGGATAAGGAAAAATAAAACACATTTGAGAAGATAAAAAACTGTAACAATGGGTAAATAATAATTCTGCCAAGAGAAAAGAAGACAACATTGTAAGATGCGTGTATTTCTCCCGTGTACCCCCACGTAGATAAGATGAGTGATAACTTTCAGTCAGGTGAAAATGCTGACAAGCCAGGAATAGAACCCGGGACTGCTGCTTTGATGCCAGGGGTGTTAACCATTATTCACCTGTTCGCTTTCTACAACTGTACACCACTTCCACCCAGGTCATTTCAGAGGTTAACAATAATAGCACGAGTCTCGAGTTCAATTCCCGGTTTGTTGCCATTTTTACCTGATCATAATTTATCAAATATAGAAGCACTTTGACATATATGAAACACCTGACATAAATTACACTTAATGGCTTTCTAAGAATGAATAATGTATTAACTTTCTTGTTTTATTTCAATCAAAGCTTCCAATACTTAATATAAAGTTCCACTATGTTTAATTCATTAATACTATAAGCAAGACCAATTTTCCTGTTTAGAAGACTATACAATCAGGGACCTCAATTCACCCCAAATTTCATCAGAAATTACACTAGTGCTGTACAATGCTTGAAAATAAATGTGAATAAGGACAATATAATAGGAAATTAAAAGCAAATTAATGAAGAAAAGGAAAAAGGAAGTTAACAGAACTCGATCCCTACTATCATGCAGCACATCCTGAAATGAGACATTCCCCGAGTTGCGTTATGAAGAGATTTAAAAAAACTGAGAGGGGGTGGGGGTAGACTTTATTTCTAAGGGTACGATTATGTTGGAGCGATGATCATCGATAAGAGAAAAGAGAAGAGCAACGCAATGTTAACCTTCATGTGATGACAAATGAGGGTGTTTAAATCAGCATTGCAACCAACAATTAAAGCAACAAAAACTCTTTGGCACATTTTCTCCACTCTTATCGAAGCAAGGATTGCCATTATTGCTGAGGTTTTCAAGATTGTATTACATTGTTCTGCGATGGATTTGGAGCAATTGATAAGCTGCGTCCACTGAAGAGTCACGTTGCGGGGGGAAAAGGATTAAAAAACACAACAGTTGATGTGAGTATGGAAATCAATTCAACAAGTAAATTTTTTGAGGTTATGCTGAATGTTAGGGAGAACACAGACTGCTAGGTTTTGAGCATCCATGCATGCGTCGACTCCGACGTAAACAGAGTCACATCACTTGCTTCTCAGCTTCCCTCTTCTCTTTGCTCGTATTGCAGATCGTCGTTTCAACATAATCATAACCTAAGGGGTACAGTATGTCATATATTCACAAACCTATATCTTTGACTTGAGTTGGTTTCTTGTTGCTGGGTGTCAACGGCTTGGGCTTATCAAGGGACGAATTAGCTCTAGCCAAATTTCCATTCTTCTTCGGAGGAATATTCACTTTGTTCTTCATGGGATCAACTTTAGCAGAGAAAGCATTTGGTCTTGCAACAGGTTTTTTCACGTCAAGTACTACATCCTGTTTCCCAGTTGCAGGTTGGTCCTTCACGCTTCCATTGCCTTTTGATGGTCCACTGTCAATGGATGCTAAAATCCAAATTATTATTTACTTAAGTGATAATTATTAAAATGCAATTTACAATGCAGATTAAAGCAATTATATAACTTTATTCAAATTTAAATATTCAGAACAATCTTGTTAGTAGACTGAAGTTTTATTAACACTCCAGACATTTTGACAGCTGCTTTCTTTCAAGTACAATTATTTTTTAAATATTTCATTTTTCTATAGAATTATTTTTTATGTTGTAGTTAGCTTGTTTTTATTTTGTAACCAAGATAAAATTAATTATTTGTTTATGTACTACAATCACCAGATGATAGAAAGCAGACACTAAAATGTCACGAGTGTTAATAAATATTTCACCTACTTACAATGCTGCTCTAAATATTTCACTTGGAATATGATAGTAAATGAGTAATAACAATATTTAAAGGTTTATATCTTGAAAAGTAACTTTTGTAACCACGGATCAACTCTTACAGCACATGGAGTTTTGTCTCCAATTTCCATTCTCTCTTAGTTTGCATCATATAATTCGTAAATAACTCTGCAGACTTTCTCGGCCAGTTATCACCAAAATAACTCCACTTGTAATAGCATGTCACAAAAATTCAACTATTTTAATTTGGATTAATATGTAAATTTCTTCTACCATTTAATACTCAATATATTAAATAACACGACCTAAATTAAAAACAAACAAAACATCTACTGATATAGGCCGTATTTCTTAATAAATTAAGTTTAATTCAATAAGAATATATGAATTTTATACTCTGAGAAAAATATTTTCATATAAAAAAATTTTGTTTGTCTCATAACGGACCGAATTTTAATGAATTAGCGAAATATTCTTTAAATGTATTTTTCCTTATCTTGGGTGAGTGGGTCCCCCTGGAATTTTGCCTTCACCCTCCCCTCTCCCACTGAGATAAATTTTGAATCTGCCACTTGGTCAATCTCAATTGTCGTAGATTCTAAGAGTCAATGTTAAAGAGAGCACCTTTCAGCTTGAAGTGTCCAGGATCTGGAGCTGTTGGCTTCTGCTCTGGACCTTTGACTACAATGAATGACAAGCCATATTGTACACGTCTATTGTAGGGCTGAGAACAGATCACTTTCAATCTGTCCCATTTCTCCCCCACCATTTCTTCCACGAAATCGTCCTCCGAGAACATGCGAACGCGGTTGGGGTTGACACCTTGGTCAGATTCTGCAGGAGTCATGAATGATGCAGAGGGAAGAATGGTCTAGAAATGAAATTCGAGTCACAAATAATACAATATGGGCTACTATACGAACACCTTAATGCACAAAAGAACCATATTCCACAAGAGGAGAAATTGAATAATTTTCTCTTATATTAACAAAACAAAACAAAAACCTCTTCAAAACATTTCAGAATGTCTTTTGAAGAACTCTAAGAACAGTACAATTAAATACTTTTTGGAATAATAATTTACATGTCTTTTAAAAACATATTTGTTTTATTGAGTGGTTAATAATTTAATTTTGCTTTCATATTCAAGTTTCTAATATCACTAACTTTCTCAATAATTATGCATTTAATTTTATTTTTGTGAAATGTTTTAATAGTATGTAATTTGTGATTATGAATCTCAATGGTAATCTGAATTATTTGATCCATGACACATACGCCGATCTCTATAAATGGACTCAGAAGGAACACAGAAACAAAGAATGAAAATAATTTAGGAGCCACAATAAACTTTGAACTTTAATACCCCAGTTTACAAGTTGTGTTGTTTGCTTTTTTATGCATAAAGGTATCCATATACGAGTGAGAAATTTCAATTTTTAAATGTAAAACATTCAGCACCAGAAAACAAATGAACAATACATTTCCAATAATAAAAAAATATGCAATGGGAAAATTAAATTTATTTATTTTTTATAAATTTTTTCTATTAAATTGAATAAATACTGTAGCACTATAGAAGCAATGATGCCAACAAGAAATAGGAGCAGAAATATTTTAAAATCTGTGATACAATACTAATGATTTGACATCTCATCTCAATTGTCATTCAAGCGCCCAAATCATAATATTTCTTACCCTAAATTCATCAGATGTAGCTCTCCCCACCAAAACATGAACGAAGGCAGCATGTTCATTTCCAATATCAATACTTCTGATAACAGTTTGTTCTTCAAGCTGTATAATAACAGTAGCGTTCGTTACTCCAGGACTTTTGCTTTTCCACTTGGCCCCGAATTTCAGTAGATTACTGGCTGGGTATTTCTGAACATTCAAAATGACACAGCATGCTAGGTGACAATATCATAGCATATATACAACCAATCGAACAAACTTACCGGATCTTCACTATTGCAACTCACAATGCGATCAAATTTTACAGAGGTCATCGTCAATTGACATTCAATGCAACTTATATTTCCACTTATCTAAAATTTTCAAATCGACAAGTAGGGAAAGCCCGCGCGCACCCATGAACGCAGCATGCCCGAAAGCTGAAACCAGGCCGAAACGTTAGCAGTTGTGTTATGTTTGTGCGAAGGTTCTGTGTGCAGCAGAATTGCCAACTCTAAATTAAAGAAAGATGTAGACAGAAGTTGAAAAATAGAATTAGTTAAAAACACGATTAAGAAAACTCCTCATATCTATTTGAAAATAATTTTGTGAATCTGAGAAATGCGACTGTCAACTAACGGAAACGCGATTTGATGCTGTTTTGTCCGCTTTTTTTACACCATACCCAAGTGTAGAGCAGCAAAGCAGAGTGGCAGAGTGGGAGGAACTGGAGAGATGTATAAACTTAATTGTGGAAATAGTGAATTGAATTTGTAATTAGATTAGATGTTAACTCAGAATGACCTATTCTTCTGCTTTTAGTAAATTTGTTTTGATCAGGATGTCCAAAGAAGAAAAGGTTGACCATAGTGATAACAGTGATGAAGATTTGATCCCAATGAAAAACAATCTGCCTCCAATGAAAAAAGCAGATTCTGAGTTATCACACGAAAAGAAAACTTGCAGGTACTGTTCAAAAGCTGTGTTGAAGCAAAGTTTAAACAGGCATGAAAAATATTGCACATCAAATCCTGAAGGTTGTCAAACGTATATGTGTGAGCATTGTGGTGCCATTCGTAATAGAGAAGAAAACTTGACAGCTCACATGAAGAAGTGTTCTAGCTCATCTCCTGCCCTACCTCGCAAGAAATCAAAGATTGCGTGTTGGTATCCAGATTGTAATCAAGCATTTTTCTTGAAGACATCTCTTCTTAATCATATTAAAGATTTGCACGACTCATCAGTTGTTGAAGAAATACTTAAAGAGTTTGAAACTGAAGAATTGTTCACGAAGTGGAAAGATGAAGTAGAATATTTATCTTCATCCTACTTTTCACAGAAATGTGGGGAGAATAAGACACACTCAAGATATTATTACTGTCAACATGATGGACCGTCAAAATCTCACCTGAAGAATGGAGAGGACAGAAAAACGAGCAGACGAAATTCTAAAGGTCGGGTGAAAGTAGGCCAACACTGCAGTGCATCAATGATAGTTAAAATGTCTGACATGGGAACAATATCTGTGAGATACCGTCCAATCCACAATCATCCTCTTGATGTTGAGGATGTTAAACATCATCCTTTATCTGCAGATACTTGTGCTTTCATTGATGAACAGATTGCCTTAAATAAATCTCCTCTTGAAATTCAAAGGGATTTGAAAATACAAGGCGAGGCGCTGAAAGAATTAACTGGTAAGGATCACAAAAACTGCCATATCAGTAGTAAACTCATAAGAGAAAGGGCCAGGAAAATGAAAATTGAAATGCACCTCAGTAACAATGCCAAGTCCTTGATGTTGCTCACTGAAAAATTAATCCAAGAGAATCCAGAATTGGTTTTGGTTTACAAACCTTTGGGTGAATCCTGTCTGATTGGACCTCAAGAGATAAATAGTTTGCCCCATGTGAAAGGCTTATTCATGTATGCTTTTCAAACCAAAGAACAGCGCACTTTGATGTTGGAAGGCTGCAAAACAGTTTTATTGGTTGATACGATGCTTGGTACTAATGAATATGAATATCTACTTTTGAATCTGGTCATAGTGGACAACAACAGATGTGGGTGGTCTGTTGCCCACTGTATTGTCAATAAATATGACGAAAAATTATTGAAGTTTTTTTTTAAAGCTGTTAAAAGCAGTTGTCCGAATTTTGAAATAAATTGTGTCATTACAGAGGATGATCAAACGCTTGTTAATGCAATGCGAGCTGGCTTTGAAATGGAATTTCGACACTTGTTATGTCGGTGGCATCTTCTAAAGACTTTCAGGACTCAGTTAAGAGAGAAGGCCTCTAAAATTTTATTTGAAGAGATGTTCAGTGCCTTGAAGCTGATTGTTGATGCTAAAAATCTCTCAGATTTTGATAGATATTGTGTGACATTTAAAGCAAAGTTCAAGGATAAAGCATCAAATTTTGTTGATTATCTAGATACTCATTATTTATCAGACCTTTGTATACCGAAGTGGGCCAGCTGTTATCGCAACTTCCCACATGGGTCTGTTAACACCATTAGCCACGTGAAATCATTTCATAAACGTCTGAAGTCTGATTACATTAAGGAGAGTCCATTCAAAGGAATCGATGAGCTGATTCTGCTCTTGCTTGCCATTGCAAAAGATGACATATTGGCAAGAAAGAGGATAAGTCTGTATGGTTTTTATAAGTTAGACGCCCGTATTGAGGATCATCATCGAAAAGGTTTGAACATCCCAGATTCATGTGTTGTCCCGTCGTTTGAAAACATGTGGGAAGTTAACTCTGCGACTGAACCAGATTTATGTTACGAGGTAACAAAGTTGGAGGATAATTGCACTGATGAACTTTGTGTCAGTAGATGTTTTGAAATTCATTGCCCTGGATTGTGTGCACACATGTATCATTGTTCATGTGAAGATGATGAACATCTGTGCAAGCATATTCACAAAGTACACTCTTTCTGCAATAAAGGAGATACGTCTGACAACCACTTTGAAGAAGTGGAGCAGCCAACTTTTTTGGAGCATGTTACAGAAGAATTGGCCGATGAAAAGAATCTCAAAGAAACCTGCAGAAAGAGATTAATTGGAAATCTTAACAAACTTGTTGCTCTTGCAGAAATTCGCGATTGGGATAAGCATGTTTTGCATAAAGTGGATGCTTATGTTGATGTCGCTGCAAAATTCGCTGAGGCAGGATTAGAACATGATGTGACTGATAGAGCAAAAATGGAGGCAACGACTTTTCCATCCGATGAAACACTAAGAACTTACATCCCACAAATGTTGTCGTTTGAAAGACCAAACAAGAGAGCAAGTCCTACAGATACTTCTGCTGCCGTAGCTTGTAAAAACAAACCAGTTGAAGAGAATCAACTGACAAACATTCCTAATGAGAATAATGATTTGAGTGAATTTTGTGATAAAGACGGCAACTTTCCAGTTGCGGAGGATGTGCACTCAGCTCCCAAATCCTTCACCCCTGCACCATTTCAAGACACGGAGAGATCTCTGATGTTAACCCAGAGTCCAAATACAGGACCAGCTGTGAAGAAATATATCCCGTTAGCAACTCTGAGACGTGTGCTCAAATCTCATTTTGGTCAGTCTAAAATTCTGACAAGAGAATCCGAATCTCAGGACATGGTTCACACAAACAGTATTCCCACCCCATATTTGATAACCTCTCCAGAAGTGCCATCACAATCTCTTTCTCGTCCTACCTTTCGTACCGTCAGACTTGTGTCGTCACCATATTCTTCTTGTTCTGGTTCTACCCTTCGTACCATCCGAGTGGTGCCATCACCGTCGACTTCATTGTCTAGTCCTCCCCTTCGTGTGATCAGGGTCATGTCATCACCAGTACACGGAAAATTGAGTTAACAACCCTCTTTTATGGTAGGTGAAGCAGTCAAGCCTTGCTCTTAACTTTCTAGCTCATGCTTCCTAAGGTCGGTATTGCATGGTCATATTTCTATGTCATTTATCTATGATCAAAATTCTATGATTATATATCCATGACACAGGTTCATGTTGACAGAACCTTTGTAATACCGGCCTAAAGAGTGTCTTCGTCATGGAACTGAGATTCAAAACCGAAGTCTATCCGTGCAGTCCTGGGAGGGAAAGGAAAAGCAGTTGCTTAAACTATTCTTTGGGGTAGAAATTATTGATAAAAGATGGGAGGAATGTGGCTAGAAAGACCACTTGTTCCCATTCTCTAGAATTAATTACTTGTGATCTTAAGAACTCAATTTTGCTCTGTGGCACTGAGAATCACCACTGGATTTTGAAAGTTAGAATACAGATTGCTTGACGAAGTGCTTCATTTTTTTTTCTTTGGGGTTTTAGGGCTCGTCAACGTCAAGGTTATGAAGTGCTTCACCTGTCGCTTTGTTCTTGAGACTTAATTTTGAATTTTTTTAAAACTCTGATGTTAAAAATCCTGATAATTTCTGTCTGAGGATCACGTCTAAAGGGGAGAAACATAGACGCCCATTAAGTTGAAGTCCTAGGTCTAATGAGTTGTGCTCATGTCATAAGAAAGATGTCAGCAAAATTTGTATTGCCTCTGAATGACACCTCAGGGGACCTTGCTGTTAAATGAATACATTCCCTGTCAACTAAATTCTAGGCTGCGTTGCCTAATTAAAGAAAAAGACTGTTTCTGTGTTTACTTGTAACTAGTCTTCTTGTTACCTCTTCAAAATGTTCACTTTCTTTTAGAAGAAACAAAACTACAAAACTGTACCTGACTATGCGAGATTGAAAAAGAAAATCAATATTCCTTTGAACAATGTTTTTTTTCTTGTATTCTTGTAAATTCATTTTCATAAAAAAAAATTATCTTGCTCCTGTAAGTACAAGACTTTGTACGTAAGTTTTGAAATTAAGGTGATATTTTTGGGAGTTGATTGATTTTAGGCGTTGCCAAATAATTTTGCCATTGTTGATTGCTTCTTTATGACACACTTGTTGAGAAACAGGTTTCAAAAAATAATAATAATAATAATACTTTCCTAGAAATGTGATGTGACCTCAAGTCACTGTCTTCCTGTTGCTTATATTGTATGTACAGATTGCTATTATACTGTGTTATATTTTCTTACGACTTATCCTAGGGTGTTTATTCAAAATGACATCTCTTTGAATTTTCAGTATTTCTTTCCATGCGAACTTTTTGTTCATATAAACGCTGTAATTCCATCTTGCAGTTGTTGTAATATTGTAGAGGAATTTCACTCTGTAATGTAATAAATTACATTTCATCTTGGTTTCTTTTCCCACACAACTTTACTACAATTTATATTCTGGTTGGGAGTAGATTTTTGAGATTCCTAACTCCCACACTCAGCCAAGTGTAGAGTAGACAAAACAAACATGAATACAATATAATATATTGTATGAACTGTATGCATGTAAATATTTGTATAGATAATGGAGGTTGTACATATTTGTCATAAGACGATTCATAGCAGTTCCTGCCTGTACATAGGAATACTTTCTCATGTTCCCAAAGGTAAATAGCCCATGGAAAAAAAACGTGAATTGCAAATTGCATAATTTCTCTCTTGGGCAGCACAGTGAGCAGATAATGGATTGATTTCTTGAGTAATTTTTCATTCACCAGTGATAGTTATAAGCAGTTAACGTTCAATGGTGCCTTAACATGTTTGAAAAGGGTGGATTTTTTTCAATTCTGTCTGGGACTTGGTTCTCAGAGTGGACATCTATTTCAAGACGGAATCAGAAGGTTGTTAGTAGCTTTCAAACGTTGCCATTGTGTATGAGCAGACAGTTGTGGCACTATGAGAACCATTGCTAGAGATAAATAATTGCTGAACAGTACAAACATCTCTTTTTTTAAATTTTTTTAAATTTATTTATATTATGCCTTTTGGTGAGGTTCAGGCCATGAGTCGTGCTCTTCTACGTAACCGTTGGACCTTGGAGAGGGAATTGGGAAGGAGAGATGTTGGGTTACCACGGAACTTATGGTAACCAAACTGACATTTGTCTGGAGTAGGTGAGGGAAACCCCAGCTGAAAACCTGGCTTAGTTCAGCCGAGCAGGGTTTGAACCGACGCTCTACTGCTCAATGGGATTGTGGAAGCGAAGACACTACCACTAGGCTCTTTCATCATCTGCACTACCTTATTCCATTAACAGTGGAGAAGACAATAGTACAAAGAATTATTCGCTTTTTCACGAGTAGTTGTTTGTACTTTTGGTGCTGTAAATTTTCAGGTGATGACGACTGTAATAAGTTCTCCAGCAGGAATAATGTAAGAGCACAGTGTGGTGTAGACAAAACTTGTGTAGGTAGATGTGTGTTCAAAATGGTTTGTCTGGGTATCTTTTTAAATTTATAAGAATGAAGTAAAAAAAAAATTATTGAATGACATCACTTATTAATACAGATTGTGTTGGTTCTGTATTTCATATATTTTGTGCTAGCTGTTAATAAATATTTAACTGTTTTTCTCTCAAACACCTCAGGACAGAGATTTGAACTTTGGACCTTCAGCTTAACTCTCAAGCAGAAGGTCCCCGGTTCAAATCTTGGTCCCATCTCCAGTTTTCATTCAACATAACATAATTAATCTGTTACTTGGCAGTATGAGATTTCTGTACGTTTGTAAAAAAACACCACTCATCGTATATTTTATACACGTTCTCCTCAAATTAATTGGTGCGTGATATGTTAGAAAGGAAAGTAGCAATTTAACAAAATGTAGGTAAACAAATTAAGTATCAAAACACTCAAAATCTAATCATGATTTCTTTCACAACAGCATTTGGTCAAACATACCTATTTCTTTTGTTCACTGTCTTAGCAAATTATAAAGCTAATAAATTATGGTGATATTATTACAATGGTTCATTGTGTTCACTCCACTCAGAATTCTCAAAGTAATTTATCTAATATTTAAAATTATTTATTCTTAAGTTTGTAAAAACAAATTTTCTCTGAACTTATACGAAAATCATAGATACAATTCTACTGCAGGTATTGTGGTACTTAAAAGAATTTGTTAATTTCGTTTTGTGATTCAGATATTAGTTTGTTTTCTTAATAGGAACCAAGATTGTTTAATTTTTCCTTTGGTTTTACATTTTGACTCCTGAGTTTCATTTATTATGTTGTTAGTTAAAATGTGAAATTGAAGGCGAAACTGTGTATTCATTTGTACTTGCCCCATTTGTTACAATAGCAAAATCTTCGTTTATTGGAGTAACCAAAATTATTCATTGAAATGTTTTACTAATTTTTTAAAAAGTCATTACTAAATTTGCAGTGATATCTTCTTTTTAAAATACTTCAACAGTACAACACAATAAAAAGAATTGTTAAAAAGTACATAGTTCCAGATTTCTCAAGAAATGTAAAGGATGCTGAATATACAGGTAACAAAATTGTCCTGTATGCTACAAGCATTTAAGGAAGCACTTTTTATGTTTAACTTCAAACTGCATTGATTTTTTAATAAAAGAGACCTCTTTGGGCGACTTGCAAACATTAAAACAATTTGTTCCTACCCACTAACTTTCATCTACAGTGAATAGAGGAAATGGAGATATGTTGCCTTTTCTGCTAAACGCTGTTCACATATTATGAATCCCCAACTTCAAGAGCAATATTAGACTAGAGTCCGTGCAAAGATTTCATAGTCATGCTATCTTGGGAGTACCAATCTGTATCACTGTTTTGTGAAAGTAATAAATACGATTAAAAGCAATCCTGAATTTTGTTTTAAAAGTAAATTAACATAATAAAGTAATGATAAATGTGAACTTCGAACCCTCTCTTGAGTACCAGGTAGATAGAAGTAGTGTTACTAGGGAGATTCAATTTTTATTTGAAACCCTGATAAAAGCAATAGATTATAATCTTAGAATCCAATAATGGTTTAGTTACTTGTTAATAATGGTTCTGGTGTAACTGACAAATACTCCAGGAACTTTCCGTGGAGACACCACAACAAAAGATCAATCGAGTATTGTCAGCTACATACTTGACTTGTGTAAACAATATTTAGTATTACTTCAATTTCCAATACTTTGCTTGTTACCTTCACATAGTTTTTGGCTTCATTCAACAATTGAGCAATAGCTATACAATCCTGCTTGCAACAGCTTTTATAATCAAACATTTTAAATTCCTTAACATATTTTCGCTGATTTGTCCCAAATGTTAGTTAAGGAATATACAAATCAAAACTAACCTTTCCCTAATTCCAATTACAGGTGCCTGTAGTGTAGAAATTGGTTCCCCTGAAGACAGACACGTGACCAGGGGACTGGGTACCCCACAAAATTTTTGTAAAGGTTATAATTTTAACTAGAAGTATATAAAATTACTTTATCTGTATAAAGTATTGCTCATTTACTTTTCAGAAACCTAAGTAATTACATGTAACAAAAAATTGAGCAAACTTAAAATACTTCAAGGATAAAAAGTCTCCAAATAAAAAATTAATAAATTAAATCTCCAAATCATATAAATAAATTTATGGCAACAGGTCTGTTAAATGTCTTCATGTACAGTTCAAGGGAAGTTCTGATGAAGTGAAAAATGCATTTTAAAACTCTAATCATTAGAAATGCATTTAAAAACTAACATCAGGTCCCCTAACTTTTTTTTTCATGCAAGTATATGCAGCCAACATCATTCATTCAATATTTTGACGTATAGTAGTCACCCCAAAGGATTGTATGCAACTTACTGCAAAATGCATGACCATGTACTTCAAATAGTCACAGTGAGCACATGATTGAGAAATTACTTAGATAATTTTTCTTTCTCTAATGATAAGAGTTATTAGCAGCTCATGTTCAACAGTGCCTTAACATGTTCGAAAAAGGTAGATTTTGTTCAATTCTGCCCGGGACTTAGTTTTGAGAGTGGACAACTATTCAAGACGGAATCGGAAGGGTGTTAATTGCTTCTAAACATTGCCATAGTGTATGAGCATTGAGGTGTCATGAGAATTAATGCTCGAGATAAAAAATTGGTCAACAATGCTAAAGTACTGTCTACATGCCATAAACCTTTAGTGGAAACTAAGACAACAGTAAAAAATAATTATTTGTTCTCTCATCATCCTCAATCTGAAAGGAATCCAAATATATAAATCTGATAGCAGATATATGAAAATTAGCAAAAGAAAGAAAAACAAGACAAAATATACTATTCTTAACTTTATTCACATAATAATCACTTTTACAATAGTTGTTGTGTTGGAACATACTGATTTCGACATAGCTTTCATTTAGTTCATAGGCCTAATGACTTACACAATGATAAATAAATACCCAATTTCAAACTTAGATTGTGGGTTAAATCGCATGGTGAAGAACGTTGGCCTATTACTGTATTACTGAATGAGTAACGCAAAATCGTATTACCTACGGACATTGTTTTAAACATAAGACATCTCTTTCCGACTTTCCTAACAACTTGCTTTTCAACTCTCCACGAACAGCAAAAGCGCTTCAAGTTTTGTCTACGACGCAACATTGTTTAACAAAGCATTAACACTGTCCATTTGCCTCCATATGCACCAAAATACTTGAAAAAGTTTTAAAGAATAAAACAATCCCTTTTTTACGCAATTTACAAAACAACCACCTCACTCATTGAAACAACAACAACAAAAATGGCATTCAGCATTAAGTCCCTCACGTGAAATTTACTTGAGTGAACAAGAGTGTAGAAGAAGACAATTTAAGCAAGAATTTCCAAGTCAATCTTTTTTTTCTTTCTTTTCTTGGGGCTTTAGGGCTCGTCAATCTAAGTCAATCGTGCAAGCAAAGATTTGATGATAGGAAAAGAACAACTGCACATACAAGATAACTCATTTATGTGTAAAAAGACACAAGAGTCATATCTAAAATATAAATACTCATTTCCTCGCAATATATTGACTTTAGCAAATTCTATTTACTGTATTCTTTCAGGTCGTGTATTTAGTACTTATATAATAACAAAAGCCTCTATGGCAAAATATGCGCACTGCACACGTTCAAAAGCAATGAGACCAACAAGGCAAAAATAAAAATAGTGAAACTACTACATAATTTAATATTGTTTAGCCAATATATATAAATAACGGCTAAACATATCTTTTACAACTGTGTAATGAGTCTAACCCATACATCTCCGAAACTGGAGGAAATTAATCAAGCCATGTTATCAAGGTTTCGAAACACTTGCTCGGAGTAACATTTTCTTGGTGTATCTAGTCAACCAACGTATTACTCCTTGCCATATTTCTTATTCTTATAATTTACTCAGGATGTGCAAATGTCCAAAATAAACTAAGGCTGCCAAATGAAACGGTAGCTCAGCGAAACTGCAAGCCCTGCACACTACCCTTCCAGAGAAGTATTAAAACCATGGTGCTTTGCAGTATCAAAAAAGAATTACTTTTTCATACGGTCACACATGAAGCAGAACAACAACCTCTTAATGGTAAGAACAATAACCGCAATTGCCTTGGTAAGAATGAATCTTCTAGAACAGGAAGACTACTTGGTTCCCTTACCACAGGACACACAAAAGGAAAAAATATACAAGATCGAAAATGATCGAAATTTTATGAGATCTGGAAGACGGTACATAAAAAGGGTGCGCAGGTAAATATTCATACAAATTACTTAGGACAATTTGCACATCCAGAGTAACATTATCGAAAGCTTTTTTTAAAAGTAACAAATAAATAATTCATCCGATACTCCTCTTTGGCATTTTCTTCTACTCAATATAAGAAGTTCATCCACGGGTAAAATTATACCTATGTTTATTGCAATGAACCAGAATGGCAGGAACGGATTAACAAGAAAATTCTAGCATTTGCACTCATTTTGTATAAGATAACTACTCGTAATTACATCTTTGAAACACAAACAAACAAGAAGTCCTGTGTGATTCCTGATGTTAAGACAAGTAGACCCCTTTATATTTCACACAAACGCAAACAAATTACGCTACTTTAGTTACTAAGCAACGAAACCTGATCCTCCGCAAAATACTGCACAAGATGAATGGCAAAAAATACATTTCAAGAGTTAAAAATTTTATATTTATAATTCTACTGTCTCATTTTATAAGACAATTCCTTCATTAAGTTTATACAAGCTGCGTCTCATGGAAGTCAGATTTACAAAACGGAAGAAAAATCTCTGAAGAAGAATAAATGCCATAATGTGAACACAGCACTCTCATTTAAAAAAACACAGGCACAGGAAAATTGTTACCAACATTATGAAATGCTTCTATTATCGGCTGCTCAAACACGCAATCATGTGATTTACCAAGGCGGATTCGGCAAAAAATTTGCACACCTTTGGTCTCAACAATTGGCATCTTTTGACTAAAGCACATCACAATACACCTACATTTAGAGGGAAACAATACATCTATAGGGAACTAATTTTTGACACCTGTAAAAACGTTTCAGTAAAAAATATGTTTAAATCTCTCACTCTGAGTAGAAGAATTAACATTGCTTTACACAAATCTAGTAAGAAATACAATAAGAAAAATTATTAAAACCACTACATTCATAACTGAAGATTATTAAACAAGCCAGTTTCTACAAGAAATAAAAAATGCACAAACCAACAAGATGTTTTGAACGGAGTAACAAAGATGCGGTATCAAACAAATAAAAAAGCTTGTACACGCAAACTTCCACTTGGTTTTCAATAATAAAATAAGATAGTGCATCAACTACCTAAAAAGGACACTTCAGGCTGAAAATTTAAGATTGGTTATCTCTGTACATATACTTGCGCGCACAAACACAGAGTGCGGAGTATAGATAAGTCCAGTCTTGTGAGAAAAATTATTTTCATAAATTGGTAACAATTTTTTCTAAGCACACTGTAGTCGGCTACCACAGAGGGGATTGGAGTACAATATAACTTCCATCCAAAAATACATCAATACAGACATTAGCCTTGTAAAGGTAGTGCCTCTACAATTATTTTTTTACATGATAAAATAAATGTACAGTTATTAACAGCTGCAGAAAGAGAACTGTGCACATTTGCAACTATGCTTATTAGCGATGACTAATGCTTCTGTCAACAGAACACACCATTTTTTAACACCAAAATTAAAATAAAATAAATAAACAGGCACAATTAAAGCCTCGCTAACCAACTAGCCACCAAGCACAAAATCATAACCAGCAGGGGAACGTAATGGAAAACAGCGTGTGTGTGATGAAAACGACATACAACCAAAGGCTCATCAAAACAACGAAGTTTAAATGCAAAACACATGAGGTGTGAGAAGGGAAATGTATCCAGGGGTGGTTTCTACCTTCACAGAAAGAAGTGCTTCAAAGGGTACATTTCAGGAAAAGAAACTGACAGTCTATTCTAAAATAAAAAAGAACAAGAAAGTGGGGCAGGGGAAGAGAAAAAAAGAGTTAAAAAAGTCAATTGAAAAAAATATGAGGGGTGTGGAAAAGCCTACTTTACATGGTGAACCAAGTGTGTTTTGGTGTGATTTTCTTTTCTCTTGTGTATGTATATTCTTGTATGAATGAGTGTCATGTGTATGTATATTCTTGTATGAATGAGAGTCACGTGAATGTATGTGTGTAATGCGGAGTGTCCACTTCTCTTCATAGCAAAATACAATCATCACAGATTCATAGATTGTGATTAGAAAACACCAGGGTGGTCAGGATCCTGGTCTTCACTTTGCGCTCTTCGATCTCTGAAACATCAATGTCCAATTATCAACTCCACCACAATACTCTAAATCACTATAAACAATATACATAATAATATTATTTGTTTAAAATTATGTAAACAAGTGCAACAACGATTTTCCCTTTGACTCTGTGTTCCCATAGTAGCCCCAGTTATGAACATGACGAAATTTCAATGTTCCTCAATTCACATTCCTGGCTTCAAAATGTAACAGTTACCAAACTGCAGTAGCAAATTTTAAGGAAAAATATTTTAGAGATCGAAAACTAAGTGTAGTTTTATTATTAATAAATGAACTATCACAACGTATGAGAATCTTCAATCAATTATTTAATACACATATATTGTCACGGTCATATATTCTCCAGATGATCATAAATAAACTCTGATGGGGTACACTCAATATTTAGTTTAGCATCACCAATCTTAATATTTATCCAAAGAACAGTAAATTGAATGAAAAAAATAATTTAATAAGACCATTTTGCAATATAAGTGACCCGCAAACATCAGCATTTACATTTTCCTTGGGCCATACAACAATATTGCAAATAAAAGTATAATTTGATAATAAATCTGATCCATATAAAAAAAGCTCAAAGGTATTGTTCTATCCTGTAGTCAATTAGTTCACTCACAGGGAGTTATTTCTTCTTAATAGGATTCCTTTGTCCGGTCGACGGCCGTCCAGAATTCATACCAGCATACTGGTATTTTGCTTTCTTCTCGGATGGTTTCAATATCTGCAAATGTGGATGAAACCTTCATTAGCCCACACATCAGCCAAAGTATCGAACAGATATATAACCCATTTCTAGCATTAAAAAAACAGACTTGTTCAAATCAATAAACAAAAAATTTACATTAACTCATGTGAATTCAATAATCATTCATATTTTTCAATGGGATGTCAAATATTGGAAAAAATGGACATCAAACTCAGTTAATTCTAGCTATTATTAAAATTTACTGGGATATTTAAAAATCTGTTCAAAACATTTAACATTAATGAAACGATGCAAAAATAATTGAAATCCATATTAACAAAACTCTTGTATAAAACAGCTTAAAATTCCCTTTTTGTAGAACATACCTCACAATAAAATACTTTACCTAAAAATTCGTATGGTATTATTTTGAAATTCTCCAAATTTTTTGAAAATGTAGATTTTTAATAATTTTTAATAAACAGAAATTTTTTAAACAATTTTTAAAAGGTTAAGAATATGTAGAACCGTCTCAAAGATAAAATATTTTATTTGTTCTCAAGGATGCTAAATACTACTCTTAACAATATTCATTTCAATTTTTTCCTAATGTCACAAAAATATTATTTTTTCAATCACTTGTTTGATCTTCACCAACACACAATCACATACTTATTGCTCACTGAATGGTACAAGATAAGTTTGAGTGCAACATACCTGAAACGAACACATCAGAGTCTCATCAACAGACATCATCCCTCCAGCATTGTCGAACTCTCCACAATAGTTGGGAGCGGAGAACAGTGTAACTAACTGGCGCTTGGCAAAGAATTCATAACCATCTTCAACCACCTGTCACAAAAGATTGCAATAGAACTCTATAGTAATATAACAAACACATCAGAACCCCCACAAAATCACTGGACACATCCATAAACACTAAAAACAAACAAACAACAACAACAACATAAAAGACTTAAGAAGTATATAACAATTTAGGGGAATATAGAAAATATAAAACTGATGTCGATGTTAATACCTTCCCTCTATTACGGTTGGCGTTAAGACGTTCGTTTTTAAACACTCATGAAATTCTATTTTTTCTTTCATTCTAGTATAATTTACAAGTATATTATTCTTTCACATGCGCAGTACCTACCTACCTGCAGTGACATTAGTTATTGTATTTCCTTAATACCATAACCTGGATTATTTTTACATCTAGACTATCCTCAAGAGAAAAAAAATTGCTTCAAATAAGACAGAACAGACATATTGATTCATTAGCCTTTCGCCAAATAATGTGGTGTAAATTACTTAAATTTACAAAGTAAAACACTTTGGGATCTTACAGTAGTCACTATGTCAGTCCCACGTTAATTTCAGTACCAGTAGTTTTGAGAACTCTTGTTCCCATTCGCAAATCCTGCTGACTGTAAATTAACCCATTCATGACAAAAGACTGCCACTGCCCGTCCTCTACATTTGTGGGAGCCTGAGGAAAAATGAACATTGCCCGTCCTGTACTTTGAGGTTGGATTTGAACTTATTGTTACTAGATATCGTCCATATATTTATTTCTACTAGTTTTCTGAACCTTTCAGAAGTTCATTGTTAAATATCAATTGTTTTCCACTGATATTTTATTTTATATTGACGTTTGAGTAAAATGGTTATAGTGAGTTGTTGAAATATGTGATCATGGTGGAGTTAAGGTGTAAAATTACGGAATAAAATGTTTGTTGGATATAGTGAGTTTGCAGAGTAAATGATAGTGTCTTTGAATGATAGTGACGAGGAATTGGACAATATAGGAACAGGTGATATTGAGGATACTTGTAGTGAAATCAGAAAAGGACACCAAGAACATCACACTAAAAAGTTTTCAAACATAAAATAAATGAATTTTTTTTTCAACAAAATATGAATAAATTCAAGTTTTATATTTCTTAATTCTATTACAAATATTTTTAAAATGTCAAAATAAAAAAAAAACATAATTTTAGCGAGCCTGAAAAATTATCATTGAATGGACAATGACAATAATTCAACCCATGGTTGCAAATATTCTAAGAAAATTTAGACAACAATGGGTTAATGTAAGCAGAGTGTATGGCTGACATCACTTAATTAATATTTTATTCTTGAGGTCAGTTATCCTCGCAGTCATCTTAAGAGTGAATGCTACAATTTTTAATGGCTGTTCCCACATCCTAATTTATCCACCAAATTCCCACACTGCAAATTAATCTATAATTGAGAGTAGGTACACAGTAGTTGAATTTAAAGAAAGAGATTAATTGATTATTTATTTAGCCTTCTCAGCTATTTCTTACACGCATATAAAATACACCATACAACACAATATAAGAATTGTACATTATAATAAAAAGTTATACAGAAATAATTACATTACTTTCAAAGTATTGTTTCTGCATCTACATATCTATTCAATTTTCACTTCTACTGTGACACTAACCCGAAAATATTTACTTCTTAATTAAAAAACAACGTCTTGCATTTTCATTTCAAGGCTGAATGTCAGCGTTCTTCAACACTTTGCTGACGAATGCCATAGTGTCGACGGCGAGTGTTGTAACAAAACAAACACCACGCCGCTCGTTGTCATGGCCCCGTCAGCATTCTTATATCTATGGCTTAACAAATTCCTTCATTGGCTGTTTATCCATCGTTTTAGATGTTTATATTGCATCCAATTAAAATCAGAGCGAGCTTCTCTAACTTTTCTACATGCCTCATCCTTCCTATTTGCTGTCTCTCTCATTTCATCTGGAAAACATTTTTTACCTTCCCATCCCTTTGGTATTTTTAATCTTTTTTACAGGGTTTTTACTGCACAATGAACTAATTTATCTATCTTTGTCTCATTATTCTCAAGATTAGACTCTATATTTGTCTTTGTCTTAACAAAATAATCAATACTGAACAATTTGTAATTCTTAGCAAACTATTACTCAAACTCACTTCAACTTTTTTCCATGCACAATCCATTATTATAGGTTGATGGATCACTTCAACATCTATTTTGCTGTTTGAAAATACTAAGTCTGTAATTGTCTGTCTACCACTGGTTACTCTTGTTGCACTGTTTACATATTGTTTCATTCCTAAAATCTGCATTTTAGTTTGTAGTTTCTTTGAATAAAAAGAATCAGTTTTACAATCTATATTGAAGTCTCCCATCACTTTGCATTCACTGTGAGACATACATTCGTCCACATCCTACTCCAAAAACTGGATGAATTCGTCAGATACACTTGACAATTGGTATATCGCTCCTATCACACCATTGTAACCATTTTTATTAACTTTCACTTCTATAATCCCACAGTTTGCAAATATCTTCTTTATCATTAACACTTGCATTTCTATGTCATCCCTCACGTATATCAATAAACCTCCTGTATACCTTTTTTCCCCGTCACATCTAACTACAATGTAGCCACTTACATTCACTTCAAAATCTCCAATTTATGTCGTTACTCTTGTCTCTGATAGAAGCTGGAATAATTTTTTCAATGACCATATTTTCTATGTCATCTTTATCAACAATAAGTCTCTGCGCATTTGTATGCATAATAACATCTTTATTCTTCTGTTGATGCTATGCTTTTACCTTTTTATCCTCCCATCGACTTCTATAATTATAGATCCTTCATTCTTCATTGATTTCCTCATGTTTTTAGCATCATTTCCTCTGTCTTTTACAATTCCCTTTGCGATTCAAATGCAACAATCTTTATTTATTTCTTCCATTCTATTTCATTTCTTTATTGTAGATACCAGATCCGCATCACTTGCTTTTACTTCTTCTTCATCAATATCTATTATCTTCAATGTTGGTGTAACCTGCTTAGGTTACATTACTTTGAAATCATTTCCAAGTTTTTCTTGTTCTTCATCTTTTAACTTTTTTATCTCTTCTCCCGTTTCACATCCCAGGATAACAACACCATTGCCTCCCTTTTTTACTAGCATTTTAGTTTTTTCCACTTTCTTGATCCACTTTTGGTTTCACAACAATTATGTTCTCCTTCCTTTTCACTTTAACGACTTGCGACAAAAGTTTTTTTTTCCATCGGTTCTTCTGCCCCTTTTAGTATACTGTTCTTCAATTCCGCTATTTCTTGTCTAATGTCTCCGAATTCTTCCTGTATCACTTCCCTAATAATTCTTCTAATGTTATTTCTACATGTTTCCTCATCATTAATTTCTTTTATCGTTCTTACTATCCAGTCAACTTTTGCTTCCATGTTCGATGGTACATTTCCATATGATTGACGCCTACCTTCACTAAAGACCTCTCCTGCAGATCCTTTCCTCATTTCTTGTTTTCCTGTTGCTCTCTTCATTTCAGCTTCTTTTGCAATAGTGTAAGAAGCAAAAAAGGCCGTTACACATCACTAGATCACCATTTCCATCACGCTTCTTGTGTTTTTCTGCACAATCAAGGTGAAAAAATAACTTTACACAACTACTTGCTTTGCACCAATTAACTTGCATTTTTATCGTTTTTCTACACGCAGCACAACGATACTCTTCGTATTCTTCATCAAAAGAAAGAAAGAGAGAAAGACAGAGAAAGAAAGATAGAAAGGGCAATCAATACCTGATGTGCTCTGCATATAAGGTCCAAGTCGTGCCTGCTGAGGAACTTTGTGACCACATCTGCTCCGAACGTAAAGGAAACTCCACGATCGTTCTCCCCCCATCCTTGCACATCTTTGTCAGGGTCTGACCACAGAAGGTCGCACAACAAGCCGGTGTCCGGGACGTCGGTGGGTCGCATGATGCGTCTGATTTGTTCCATTCCCTGGGAAAAAACAGTCAACAGGCTCAGATGTACACAAATGCAAGAATCAAGTCTCCATAAGGTTTTCAATGTGTTAATAGAGGTTTTGTTAATAGTGTACAAATCTTTTTAAGCACAATCCAACTATAACAAGTACTTCAGCATAAAAGTTGTTAAGTAATAAATGAATCAACTTTTATCAATATTCAGATAGTTAAAGTATAGTTTAAATGAATACCATTAGTGTTTGACTGGAATTATGTTTTGACAAGGTAGTACTTCTACAAACTAAAACCAGTATCACTTCCAAGAAATTATATAATAATAATAATAATAATAATAATAATAATAGAACATAAAATACCTCACCATAGAATAATCAAATTTTTAATTCTGACAAGATAAAATCCCAACAAAAACAAACTATAATTTTTTCATTACATAAAAAAACAAAACAAAAAAAACACACACACACACACACACACAACAACAACATCGTCTTTCTCATTACTTTCTCTTTCCTAATGTCAAGAGCGGCACAAATGATGTGTCATTCTTATTGCAGTTCCCAAATACATTGACTGACTCTTCACACAAGTACAAAAAAGGTATGTGTTTAAAAATTATTGGAGTCCACATTTAAAAAACTTACATTAAAATAAGTACAAAACAGAATTTGCATGAACATCTCGCAACCCTGAATAAAAAACTACCACAATTCTCCAGGCTGAAAAGTTTTCCTTTAGAACCAGAGGACACTTACCACGAAGTGGCTTAGAAAGAACAATATTAAAATATAGTGGTCTAACAGCAGTTGCATCCAGTTTCCCAGTAACGACACAACTGTTATCAATACAAACAAATGATCTTCAGTACGAATCTCAAGAACATAACTATCAGAGGTTATTCAAGACATAAGGTAAGGTTTAAGAAAGAAAAATGGAAAAGACAAATAAAGTACATCATTTAAATGCAATAAGACAATAACTTTAAAAAAAATGTTGCCATTTCTTAATGTTTCACACCCGTGTCAGTGTACACAAATTCTTACATAGAGAGAAACTTCAGCAATTTTAGTAATTCCTCTTAATCTTTAATAGTAGCCCCACCCCCTTTACAATCAAGTTAATCATCCACTACTTGACTCTGTCCAGCATAAAAGCAGAACCAGAATTGTCCATGCCATCAAACCTACCTGTAAATCAGGGCTCAATCCTCCGTGACAGCAGAAAATCTTCTCGTCAATAATGGCAGCAATTGGCAGGCAGTTGAAGCAGTCTGTGAAAGTCTTCCACAGTTTGATGTTGTACCGGCGCTTGCCTACAATCATTAAAGAAATTACTGAGGATTAAAAGAAAAATATTATTAGTCTTCAAAGAAAGAATCTTTAGAAAAATAAATTTTATTTTCCAGAGCTATCTTACAGAACAGTATGTAGACACTCAAAACACAGTTTTATCGCCTTAGATGATCCCATCGCCACCTCTCATGATCTACATCACAAAAATGTCACGTCAGTTTTCACTTAATGTAAATTCTATATTATTCTAATAATGTTCCATCCCTCATTCACAAAAATCATCCAGATTTTCAACAATATACGAAGTCTGTCCGTCAAGTTAATGCAAATGATGTTTTTTCTCTCCTGCCCTTGTACTGGTCATAGCGCATTTGAATTGGTTGGGGGTAGATGGTGACAGGCTTCCGTTATCCAGTGCTGCCAAGGGTAGTGTTCTCCGAATTCTCGGAGCGTCCGGATCATTGTTTTAGTGTATTCCGATTTACAGCCTGTGTCACGACGCGCGATGGAGGACTCGCTCGAACAACGGTACGCAATCGAATTTGGTGCCAAAAATCTTGCCGACACCTACGCAATGATTAAGGACGTTTACGGGGACTCAGTTCTTCCGTATTCTCGAGTTTCGATGTCGTTGGAGATGTATAAGGACGTCCGGGAAAAGATGAACGTTACCCAGCTCTGGACGTCCTTCGCCAACCAAAAGTAGCCCTTGTGCGAAATTTGTTGAACACGGATCGTCGATTGAGTGTCCTGACGATGGCGGAAACTTGAAATCTTCAGAAAAGCTGGAGAGATTGAGAAAAATGGTCATCCGCACGAGAAGGGAGATCGCCGCCATGTGAACGCTCCCAGCCACTCTGCGCGTTCGTGTGTTCCTGGACAAGAATAGCTTTGCAACACTGCCGCATCCCCCGTGCAGTTCGGACCTTACCCCTGCTGACATTGTTTTGTTCCCCAGGATCAAAAGCGCCCGAAAAAAAAACCGATTTGGGACGACTGAAAAGATCCAAACCCTTGATAAGCTTCCCGAAGACGCCTTCCAGGACGCGTACCGTACATGGCAGAGTCGCCGTAAAAAGTGTGTAGATGACCAAGGCAACTACTTTCAAGAGTTTTGAAAGTTTGTACCTTTATCTTACACAAATTTGTATAAAAATATATTTGCCTTACTTACCGGACAGAACTTGTACATGCATCCCTCGCCAACCCTTTCAAGTCCAATTTGCACAGATGTCCAAACGACCAATATTAAGATCAAAATTCGTAGTAGATAGGGACACCCCAATGTCGTTTGAGCAGAAGTGAAGCCTCTGTTGGGCAACCCTAGATGTGAAATGGGTAAAAGGGTGGCATGTAATATAAGAATTTCGATAAATCCTTTCTCGGTGAGCTTCTACAATACAACATCAGCAACATTCTTTTAAAATCCACTTTTATTATTATTTAAGTCTTTTGGTGAGGTTAGCTTGCCCACGAGGCTTGCTCTTCAATCTAATCGTGACGGGTGGGAAGGAGAGATGTTGGGTTGCCAGGGAAGTTAACATGGCACCGAACCGAAATTTGTCCAGAGAGGGTGAGGGAAACCTCAGATGAAAACCTCATCTACTTCGGCGGAGCAGAGTTTGAACCCGCACTCTCCCGCTCAGCGGTATCGTGGAAGCGAATATGCTACCGCTAGACCACCGCTGCCGATCCCATCTTTAAATTTATCCCTCCCCTGTGTTGAGTCACATGACAATGCCGCTTGTGTACAGAGATAACAAGGTAGAGCAACATGCTTTTTCCAACTGCTAATAGAGATTTAACGAGAAAGCAAACTCTAAAATGAACCTCTTGTCGTAGTACATTTATTCCCGAAACCGTCACCACATAAATGCACACTATGCCAAACTGATCAGAGTTTGCAGATTTATCCTCACGTGTCAATCAGACAAAGGGTCACGACCCTCCTGGGACAATGGGATAAAGCATGAGCCTCAGCGGAAGTGAGGTCCAGCGGCGTCAGGGTTCAACAATGTCACAGAAGTGCGTGGGAATGCGACATTTCGGGTCAGAGGTCGTCAATCGATGGTGCGCAGATACTCTGCAAGATTTGACCGTTTGTTGAATAAACTAGTTTTGCTATGGCATAAATATTAGATTGTAAACTTTATCCGAATCGCATTTCAGGAACAGGAAGGAAAAATAATCTGTATTTTTCTGGTATAATAGATGTTCAATAAGTGTTGAACAAAACCCACATAATGGGCAACGTACGTATAACAACCTTTCAGGATTTTGTTATATCAATTGAATAAATTTGATTTATCAAATGAGTATTTAAAACTTCGTTATAATTAAAATGTCTATTGTTTCGTCAGATTACATAAGTATTTTAATTGAAAATTCTCTGGCCATTATTTGTCAAACGTACTACTAATTTTTTTAAAATCACTTAGTGGTCCGCGAAATTTAAAGCCACGAATTTAGTTGACCATGAGGTCAAAAAGTTAGGCGTCCGCCATTTTAGCGATGCTTTCCCTGGCTCAGTGCATTCATTAGACAAGGCTCAGTGCATTCTTGTCTAGTGCCGCCATTTTATGTCTCAGACCTTCATCAACACTGCCACGTGACACGCCACACACGGCCGTCATTCGCTCGGTTTCATAAATGTTCCCTCGATATATTACATTTTAATTAACTATTTCCACGGTGCAAAAGGAGTCACCGCGGTTCAGTGGGTAGAGCGCTGAATTGCTAGCTGGATGGCCACGGTGGGGATTTTTCATCACACCTCAACATCCAGATTGACTCCCAGGCCGCATCAACCTGCAGTAAAATGAGTACCGGGTCTATCTCGGGGTCATATCGGACGGAGCGAGATGTTGGTCACATCTTCTTGAACCGAGGCCTAGTAATTGCGGAGCTGTACCCTCCACAAGCCCCTTGTGAACCCTGTTGTGGGACAGTTTGGCTTTGATTTCCACGCAAGTAAAAAAGCTCGCATCCCAGGCTACAGCCTATACAATCTAATCACACCCTATTTTATACAAACTTTTTCTATTCATCAATCAAAACCACATTCAAATTCTCTATAAGTTCATAGTCAAACTACTTCATACTCAGATTCTGCACTAGGGATGTGACGGTATTGGTCAGTGGCTTGTCACGTCATCTCCGGATGTCACAGCTTGCTCCGTTTTCTCGCTAGTGCCGGTTCTGCTTGTCACAGTCGCAGCGAATCTCTGTCACAGGTGGCGATCGCAGTCACAGCGTGACTATATTCCCTGTTACAGGCGGTCACCGTCACAGATTACGTTCTTTGTCACAATTCACATTTGTCACAGTCAAAAGAATAAGTCACTTTCACAAATTCATACCACTCTGGGAAAGGAACAGTGATTTTGGAAACAGTGACTATTCCGTTCTATGAATTTACATTTGTATAAAAAAATTGTAAAACAAAATTACTCCAAATTTGCGAATTAAAAATAATCAAGAAAAACTAAAAAATTATAAAAACCATTTGTACCAATATACTCGTATTACAGGCGTAAAATATTATGGCTTAAATAATACGTTTTAAATAACCATTAAAAGTTTTTTTTCTTCTTAGATTTTGTTTGAATTTGTGTGCTCATTTTCTGTTTAATTTCAGAATCCTTTTTTTCGCTTTTTTACTCTAGGTGGTGATAAACAATAAATATGTAATTCCTTATTTGTTGTTTAATTCTACGGGTCTTTATTTTTTTACTTGAGGCATTAGGGATCTTTTATTATTATAAGTCATCTGTTAACAGCAGAAAATCATTACAAGTCAATTGCCATTTCATGAAATTCAAGTGACATTTCATTGTTATGTTTATTTTTTGTAATATGTTTTCAGAGACGACTCTGAATAAACGAACGAGTGTGACGCGACGCTGGAACAGGGAACAAATAGCAGAACCTCACGGCTCCACTCACTGCCCGCGAATGAGTCAAGAGACACTGGAACAGTTGGAGCAGTGACAAATTTTCCCTGGACTTCCGTCACCATCCGTCACATCCCCATTATTCACTCTCGAACAACAAGTGTACACTGAAATTATCGTGAAGGAGAATACCAATGGTCACAACACCACCGTCCTGAACGGTGTCAGTTTTGCTCAACAGTTACTGCCATAACTCATTCCAAGCAGCTATAAAAGTTTCATTTAAGGAAAGGTATTTGCGCAATAGGCTTGCCATAAGCTACCAGAAATAGAAGGGACGTAAGCAAGACCCGCACACGATTCTACAGTTTCAAATTGAACGACGGGGTTGTAATTCATGCATTACGGAAACAGTAAGCAAGGCTTGACGGAAAGAAGAAGCATCGTAGTATTGGATAAGGGATGCCCAAGTTTAGAGGTGGATTCAGACCGCAATCTAGGGGGAGGGTGCTAACCGGGGAGTATTTTTGTTTAAACATAATGGTACACAACACAAATTTTATGAATATTCCCTTTAAATAAAATGCATCAAATAAATAATTAACAATCTCATATTATTAATAACAATTATTCATTATAGTTATAAACAATATATAATTAATAACAATTAAAACTAATAATTATTAATCTGGTAACACTTTCACGAAGTACGCCATGAGTTCAGGTCCAATGGGGAGGGGGGGG
>NNCF01126710.1:0-45600 GCA_002313205.1 Laupala kohalensis | reverse complement strand
CATAATCCTGCAATATGCTATAACTTAAATATAAGTTCCATAAATTTTTAGAAATATGATTATAATTATAAATAAAAGCGAATTCTTAACATATACATTATATATCTTTCCATGTATTTTGTTAATAAGAATCAGAAAATCGTAAAATATAAATTAAAATAATTTTCAATAAATAATTTCAATTGCACGCTTTCTGTCACTACGAATAAAATGGCTACATCACTGCCATGAATCAAAGTACGTAACCATTATCAAAAGAATTCAATGTCAAACACAACAGATTGGTAAATCACCGCCGAAGTAAGAGAATGCGTTCATCCCATTTCAACGACCTTGAGCAAGAGATAAAACGCGAATATATCGCTCGTAAATCTACTCGTGTGCTTCAAGAATTACGAGGAAACGCAAAATCGTACGAGACGAGGCGTCCTCCTAATACAGGTGCAACGGAACACATTTATTAAATTGGATTCAACGAGCACATGCTTATAACTATAATTTATGTTTTTTACGACATTGTCCCTTCATGTATGTTATCAGCACAATTCATGCATCGATAATTAATAATAATAAAAAAACTACAGCCTATATTATTTTAGAGATTACGAGCTAAGAAACCAAACAAATTACACAATATGTTGCGGATTCGATCCCGAAGATGCGTAGGAATTTTTACGGATTGAGCAAATAAATACAAAAATTCCCTTGCAAACTATTATTTGGCCATGCAAATATTTAAAAAAATCTTCACAGTTTGTAATCAGCAAAATTAAAGCTTTCCTCTTTTCGCAGAAATAAAATTAGACTAAGAGTTTAGTTTCGACAAAAAATAGGACCAGTATAAAATTCAGGAACCAGAGTATTAAAAATCTTCTCAGGAAAAAAGGAAAAAAAAAGAGCGATGAATTCATGGCGGAATATGACAAGCATGGAATCAACAGGCACATCTATTAAGTTACCAAGTGAAAGTGCCAACAAAATTGAAGGTATGGTAACAACAATGGACGACAGGAAAAAAGGAAAATTGTGTGACGGATTTATTAGGACATGGAAAGAAACAACATGAAGTCACATGAATTTACTTCAAGAATCAAAATGCCATCGAGTAAGTACGTATACTTAATCTGCATCAGTCTGCTTTGCATTGCAGAATTTTCCCTAACACTCGTCAGTATCCAACCCAAAAAAACATAGGACTTTCTTTTTTACTTTTTACACAGACAAGATCAGTCTCTAGATCAATTTCCTTGTAAATAATTCATCAAAAGCCAATATTTTCTACCATGAATTCCACCACGTGATACAAACAGCGGCGACTTAAATTTAAATTTTATAATATTTTGTTAAACAATAAAATGTTTTTCATACATAGGTTCTATTTGTATTTCGTACTAAAATTACATTCTTACAAAATCGTATATTGTACTATTTAAGGTAATTTCTCTTCTGTAAAGAGACTTTGTATAAATATTTACATTATTTAATCTTGTTATGATACTGTGTTCAATATTATTAACACCTGATGAAGGCCACAAAAACAGGGCTGAACCGACGTGATCAGCAAAACTTACGCACTAAACATCGGTTATAGTCTATGTATAGGCGAATAAAAATAATTATAGAATCGAACATTGCCTGAAATGTATACATATTTTGCCCCAAACATTCTATACTCCAGTCAACCGTAAGATCTAACACACACCCCGCCGCGAATACGACCCGATTATGCTCCTATGCCTGCGCGGGCAAGTATGAGAAGCGACATGCTTGCAGGCAGCGAGCCAGGTAAATTCTGTCCGAACCAAGAAATTGTCTTTTGGGATTACTCGTCTTGGACAAATCCCTACCCGCGTAGACCGCTCAAATCGCCGAACCAGGGCTGAAGCCAGAATAACCCGCCATCTGCCTGGTACACCCCTGGAAGTAAAGTTAAAACAGCGAAAACGATTAATCAAACCGAGGGGTCTTTCTCAGTCTCCTTTAAAAAAACGAACAGCGTGAATCGATACTCATACTGATAAAAACAAAAGATACGGCACGTTACGATAGTCATGGCACACGTGAGTCATTATATAGAAATTTTGTCACGAAAATCGTATGTGATTCACGGACGAAACTCTTCTGATAGAAACAACAAATACAACGTCAACATCGACGACCAGAAATATGTAAATATATCTTCGTCTATTATGAACGAAGAAAAAACCAAGTTGGATGCCTTTACTGTCCAACATTGTTTATACTATTCAGCTAATTCTCGGCGTGTAGGATGCAAGCAACGTTTAGGTAGCAGCGAACCGACGTGAATATTCAGCAACAAGAGTTCAAAAGCGTATATGTTAATATGCTTCCAATGCCAATTGTCGAGACCAATCAAATTGGATTATTTTTAGAACAATTGACACTTCATTTTAAGCACGTGGAAACGGCATGCCGCTGACGTGTTCTTCTCCGCAGTTGGTGGGAGATACGACGCGTTCACCCAGATTAACACCGAAAACGTCATTAATTAATAACTTCCTTTACTCTGAATTCGCACAGTCATTAATGCAAGGGCTCTTCAAACCAATTCATTTTACTTTCAAATGACCTACATTAGAGCAGAAATGCGAAAATGACGATATTCTCTTCAGTCATCTAAAATACGAAAACACAGCAGCTAAGTTTTCATTGGGAAAAATGTATTTCAAAATTACGACCACCTCCAAATTCCACGTAATCTTGTAGTTAAAAAAACAAAACCTTCCACTATGCACTAAAGCAGTTTTGCACCTTGCTGAAAAGAACAAAAATTTCGAAATCTGTGATTAACCAAATACACACTATCATGGCAATATTAGCATTATCCAGCACTGAAAATAATATCCACTGTACTAAAAATTGTTAATTGATAATTCAGTATAATTTTAACCAAGATTGAAAAATAATTAAACATACTTTACTTCCCAGAAAAAAATGCCCCGGAAATATGAACATACAGACACCAATAAAATTACAACAGTATGACAGATGTCATCACCCAGTTAATCACATGTTTGGAGAAAGTTGGTAACACAATGAGGAAATGTACCAAATTGAATAAAAATGAGCCTCTGGGCAGATAGTCCTAACTGCCCAATCCAACAAGTAACATAACAAAACATGGTCATCAAGTGGGATGCATAACAATACAAATGACAAATCTAATAAATATTGACAAAAATATATATACAATGAAGAATCTAATAAATTAATAATTTACAGTCAAACTCCAGTTAATATGCATATGAATAATTTAGTACAAAGTACCAAAACTACTACAAACAGGAGTATTGTACAAAAGAGAACTCCCTTTCTGTGACTGGACTTCATGTATTGTCATAAACATTATACACATGCACCTAACACATTCCTGACAAACAAATGACAGAAAGCAGACAAAAATGATTTTACATTACAAGAAAAGTAATTTTATTACAAAATAACAAAGCTACCATTAAATGAGATAAAATACCCACCCACAAATTGTAATGAGTTTAATTGACACTACCCACACAATCCATCAAAAATTAAGTAAGTCCTCAACCTATCAAGTAAACTCACACACCATGATAACAATGAAACTAAGGTAAGAGTACAAACACTATATTCTTTCTTCAGTAAAGGAATTACCACATAAACAAAAAGAAATTTTTGAGGGGCACTAATCACAATAAAACACGTCCAAGGAATACTTAATACCTTAAAGAATTCACAGAAGCTCAAAATAAAAAAAGTAAATCTTTAAGATATACTGAATGAAATAACTAGACACAAGGAAGGCAAATTCTGACAAAAAATGTTCTCTCCCATGATTTTTTCACCCTCTAATAAATTGGAAATCTTGACAGTATGGTCACAGAACACAGGGTGGCATACTTAATACAGAGAAATACCTCCCACCACAGAATATAAAGGTTCTTGTTTCAATTCACTCAAAATCAAGAGAGAGTTGAGAAAAAAAAATTTGACACCCAATAAAAATAGTACTTAAAGAGTTAAAAGCTTCATAAATGCAAGACTTCACTATTTCTTAATAGTGTTACACTCGAGTGGAATTTACATATGACTATATGCAGAATATCAGAAAATAATATAAATTTTCAAAATACATAAACAAACAACTGTCAGAAAAGTAAATAATAGAAACAAGTTTAAGAACAATTTGTGTAACAAGACACACGATACCTTGATAAAATCCTATGTATACAGATTTCCACACAATCTGAACTCTTTACAGAGTAATAAAAACAATGTAATAATAGAGAACAATAAAAAACACATTTAGCACAATCAATTGAAATTAGTTCTTATAATACTGCAAGAGCAAAACTTCTGGGAAAACTGAAGTAGAACATTCAGTTCAAGAGTGAATCATGAATGATAAAATTAGATACTTACATTCGTCATAAAAGCCATATATCCTGTTGATGCTGGCACACTCATGATTTCCTCGAAGGAGAAAGAAATTTTCAGGATATTTTATTTTGTATGCAAGTAGAAGACAAATGGTCTCAAGAGACTGTTTGCCTCTATCAACATAATCACCAAGAAACAGGTAATTAGCTTCTGGAGGAAAACCACCATACTCAAAAAGTCGTAGAAGATCTGTGTACTGTCCATGAATATCACCTGCAGGAATAAAAAATATTAAAAACACCGACAGTCACAAATATAACAATCACAGTACATCAGTAATAGTGTAGTCCAACTCAAATAATTGAATATTTCTGAATACACTTACCACATATCTTAAGAGGAGCTTCCAGTTCCAACAAAATCGGTTGCTGCAGAAAAATTTCTCGAGATTTTAAACAGAGGCCTCGCACCTCCGCTTCCGACATCTGCACAGTTTTGCCAGGACGACATCCTCGCACTACGACAATCAATAAACAAGAACTGGATACATAAACAGTAGATTAACAAAATTAATTATAACAATAAAATTAAGCAAAGAGAGTTATTTCCACTTCTTATCTCAAATGATGCTACCCCCGTTTCTGACACTTAAAAGAGCACCACCCTAAAACTGACATACACACTGCTTCCACGCACCGGATCGAAAATATTCGTAAACCTTTAGCTTATGATGCACAATCGAAAAGGAACAAGGCACATTAAAACCAGTGACTAATAAATACCTTCGAGAAGTCTTTGGATGAGACTATCTACGTTTAAATCAATGTCCGCCATGTTTGTTACTGCTCACTGCTCACCCATACAAGAATACGTACTGGGATTAAATAAGTGGCTACTTTCGTGGTCCTGCTTACGCAATTGGCCGCATACAGTGGTGCTTGCAGCGCCACTACTCTCTAGGAGCGAAATCCCGAACTAAAAGTACGTCAAAAATAAAAAATTATGATCCGAAAATCACTCGACGCAAAGAAGCAGCAGGAATACACGACTCCTTAGATCACCTTAGATGAAGTCTGCCCTTCACTTCGTTCTACTGTTGTCGGAAACACGCAGGGGGTAGCACTTATTGATTATTGTTCTTCACATATATATTACTGTTACGGTAGCTCAAATCAAACGGCAAAATAAACATAGTAATAGAAAAACTTATAAAAAATTATCCCCTCCACGAGTTGTAGTTATTTTTACTCATTCCTGTTGTCGTAAACCAATGAAAATTGAAGGAACCTGTATCCCACGATGAGCACCCCCTGACGTTAACTTACTGTTATTGCATTTTTTCGCTTATCTAACTTACAAAATACAATTTTTCAGCCCCATAAACAAAATGCAAAATGTATCGCAAATTATTTAATTATTGCGAATAACAACAAATGTTAAAGAAATTTTTGACTAATGATAAAGAATGGTGTGAAAAAAGTGTGTTAGTTAAAAGTAATATGATAAACATTCATTTTCTCTGAATTATCAAACTGCAGAGTTCATAATGTGACCATCTCTTATCCACTAAGTATGTAGCATTAAAAAGAAGAAATTACTACTTTTAATAACCAAAATAAACAAACCCTACAATTTCTTTGTTATAATAAGAAAAGAGAGCTTCTAAAATTCTGGGAACAAGATAAATTTTTTTTCTTCAATTTTTGTAACCACAATTAATATTACTGAAGAAAAACCCTTGTTGATGCAAGAGTGCATTCTACTTAACATTTAAGTCAATTAATCAAAAATGTTTATGACTTACTTTCATTTGAGAAAAAAATGTCTTCAATCTTTTAATTGTGAACTCGTATGAAAAATCCATAAAGGGAAAGATCATTCACATAAATGAGCATTCCTTCAGATTTTGTTTCAAATACAATATTGATTTCCAAAATAATTCTCGTAATCAAAATGAGATTTTTAAATAATTTTCAAAACCAGCGGAAGGAATCATAGAGGTAATGAAAATGAAAAGGACACTTCAGGGAACAAAATCAAATCTTACAATTATTATTCTTATCAATAATATACAATACCTTTAACAGCTTAGAAATCTTATAATAAATTCACAATGGTTCAATGTTAACTAAACAGTATTTTTGCATACACAAATACAATTCCATCTCCAGCTGTTTCATTCCCTCCCAACATGAAACATTAACATTCACAAACATATAACACCCATTTATTTTTAATTTAACATATAATAAATTAAAATGGTCTAGTATTACACTACACTTGATTTAAATGATTCAAGAAGATATAGGATATTTGATTTTCTTAACAGGTGAATGTGGGAAGAAGACAGGATTCTTATCCCGGCTCTCTCGCTGTCTAAAATCCTAGTCCATTTCTCACTTCCAGCGGTCGTAAATTCTCACAATGTATTTCCTAGTTGTAGGTATTAGCTTACGAGTAAATATTCACATTTTGAGCTCACTAGATACTTGAATACAATGTATTAATTGTATAACCTACAAAACTCTTCTCACATTGGAAATATCACAGAGTCCTCTCATAACAATAGCAATACTGTTAAACTAAACCTTCTAGAAACATCGTAAGCTTTTATTATCATACGCAAAAGAGCAGAAAGCTGATGTCTTTTCCAACTCAATGAAAATGTACAAGGTTAAGAATCAAGTTATAGAGGTTACTTCGTACAGTCATAATCAGTCTTGACTGCTTCTACCAATAAATTATATCAATGCAATAAAATTAAATTATATTTAAGAAGCAATCATGCAAAGATGTACAATGAAGTGGTCTAGAATACCGTATAAATTATGACAAAATGCCTTTGGACTTTTTTGAAAAACAAGCACCTCTTATACATGGGTTCATAAATCCCAGAAGACAAAACACGTACACATATCTAATTTGACTACCCTAGAAAACTACAAACAAATGAAGCAATATAGAGAAGATTTGTCAACACCTAAATTGAGACAAACCTTTTTATTTAAAATGAATGGCAACAGCAGAAGTCCACCAAAGGCAACTCACAAATGAATTGACAACAAAACTTATAACATATGTTACAAAAACGTTCATGAAGTAATTAAGAAAAGAAAGAAAGTTGAATCATTGAAAATACTACTCATTTTCTAACAGTACAATTGATTTTTCTAGAGACAATTTCAAATAAAAATTCTAACAAACATTGCATTTACAATGATTCTGTCTCTTTACACACTGTAATAACCCTAGCTATTACACAGTCAAAAATACTTCGATAATATTTAATTTACAAGTACAACTTACACAAACACTTAAGACCATACAAGAGTACACATTTGAAGGTAGAAACCACTAATATTGAAAATTTCTTTTCAATCACAAAATTGAGGGGGAAAAAATAAATTGATAACAGGGGACACAAACAAAAAATTCCTAGCAAAATATAAATCCAAATCAGGGATATCAGAAAAAATAAATCAAGTCACGTTTCGTTAATATACAAAATAAAAGAGAATAAATGTGAAATGTACATTCCATGAAATAAAAAAGAAGAAATTAACTAATACACGATTAAAAGTGCTATGGTTTCCGTATGATTATCATCTTCATAAGACGTAATTTGTTGTTTTTTTTGTAAATTCCTTATTTCTTACCTTTTATTAGATTAAATCTATTTTTCTAAAATTAATCTCTTCAACTACAAATTGAGACATGAGAATTCAGACAAAAGTCTGAACTAGAGTAAAAATTTGTAATGCGATGAAATTTGCAAAAATATACAAATTTTTTATGGCAATCAGTGAACCACTATTAATAAAATTTTATAAAATAATTAATAAGGGCATATTTATATTTCAGCAGCATGTTCAGTAAATTGGAAATGCATTTCCAATCAAAAGGAAAATAAAAATCATATTGATCTGCTCACACCTTGTCAAAGCAATGACTCAACAAGCAACTTTGGGCACAAATGTCAACCAAAATAAGTTTATCTGCTAGTCTCAATGTAAATTTTCACTTCTCTTTTTACAATAGCAATAAAAAATATAAATATTTGTTATGCATTTACTTCTGCACGTCGTTTCATATACTTGCAATATTTGTCAAATGTCGACACAAAACTATATTAACTCTGGGAGCAGATTATTGGCTAGCAAATCCAACCCAGATTGCTTTGCATCTAAATGAACTATTCTCACACTAAATCCTCAATAATTGAAGTTCATAGCACCATTGATTATCAGGATACAGTGTCCTGTTCAAATATTTAATTCTCACGAAAAAAATACATCCGGAATTTACAATAGGGTCACTGAATCAATATAATGTACGAGTGATGTCAGTCACAAATGCCACGTATGTTTGGTTAATTTTTAAATGTGAACATTGTGGTAAACCAAAGCAATTTTTCATATCAGAATAAAATATGTTTTATAAACTCATCTTCACTGAATTAAATCACAACTTCTGAATGGGAATCTGTTTTCGCAAGGAAATACACCCACTGGCACCCAAGCATGGCTGTTCTGTTCTGCTGACAGTCAGTTGGTGGATGGAAATATTTTACAAACAATTTTTTGGTATTTCAAAACTCAACACTCGGGATAAAAATTCTGAGAGAAAATCCTTCTGCCGAGTATTAAGTTTGAATTGCTGGTGAAACAGTTTGAATAATTGAATAAACAATTTCATCATTTTTAGACCTTTTTTTGTTTGTTTAATAAAGTATTAAACACAACGTTCTCATCAGGTCTGTGGGGACTGTGTCTGCAGTTGAAATGCCGTGTTTAAAGTAGTGTTAAAATAAAAGAAGTCTGAAAATGATGAAATTGCTGTATTGAAATAATTAATCAGATGAACTATTCTCTACAAGCCTCAATAATTATGCCCAAACGAGTCATTCATCAAAAGATGAGAGCTAATTTAATGAAGTAAGTAAAAAATATACTCTAATTTACTATGTGAATTAAATATTACATAGGAACCACAAAATAAATTTAATGTGCAGTGAAATCTTGGTATAAGTACATTATTATACATTCATATTTTCATTTTTTGTTTGTATAGAAGTTTTAGTGAAAAATGAAGACTGTATCATGCAATGCAATTATTCTTCATATACCCGGCAAGGGAAATAGTATACGATGTGTGTGATTACTTTCATGGCAGTGGATTGAATATTACAAAAGAGAATACGATTATGCTAGTTTAGTTGAATATTTTTGTGAGTGACTGAACTGCTCCTTGGCTTGAAATGTGAGATGCAATCCGAAGGCTTTGAGAACATATGTTTAACGTTTCATCAAGAGCCGGAGATGTGATAAAGATGCATGTAAATGACAATTTAAGAAGGTAAAGGCAAGTGAATGACAAAAATGTATCAAAGAAAATCTGCAATGTGTTATAGATATAATATGAATGAAAATATAAAAAGAGACATAAAAAACATAGTGAAATAAAATTGCCTAATATTAAAAGGAATTTTTGAGGGGATTTGAAATATATATGTAATCCTCAAAAGTATGCAACACCGATGTCCTTTAGACCAAGATTTCACAGTAAAATCATTAAGGGAAAGAACATCCACAGAATAGATGATAAAAGATTGCAATAACATTTAAATAGGACAAACAAAAAGGTATTACATTAAAAATAAAAACAAACACATCAAAACGTAAATTACTTTGGGAATGCACAGTGGAGTCACTTCAATAAATTATTGTAATAATTTGTCGGCAGGACTTGGATTTTGGCCCAAATTTAATGGATTTTCAAAAACTTTGGTACATACAAAATAATAAACTTTGATTGGAGGAATTGGTCTGATGTTGACAGATTGATGTACATTACATGAAAATTATTAACTTTTTGAAGAAAGGGGGTAGAATGTTTCAATTTATATTTATTATGTAATTTATATTTTGTAATAATTTTCTGAAGTATTCAAGATGGCTGCCATGCGGCCGAAAAGGCCTTTTGCATCAATAACGAAATCTTTTACGTGTTGTTAAAAACTTTGAGAAACAAAAAATGTTATAAAATGTAACCACTTTTAAAAAGCCAAAAAAGGAGACAGTTTACCAAAAATTTACGTTTCACCCTGGCTTGCATCAGGAGTTCCAACAACTACGTAAGTGGAGTATGTGGCCGACATCCCTCATACCTTACTATTATTATGTCTGTCTACCTACAAAGACAATTCATTTTTACCATATTTACCCGAATATAGTCACCCTTTTTTCTGAAGAAAAAAAAAGAAAATAAGTGAGGGAACCATATTTGTTTAGGGCTCCTGTTAATTCTAAGTTCCATGGGTGGAACGAGTTAATAAAAATCCCAAGCTGCATACATAATGTAACTCAAACCCAATAGAAGCATCTTTTATGCAGAGAAAATTAATAAGTTGAAATAATAAGAAATGGTGCACAAAAATGTGAGGGACAATCATCACTTGAAATCAATGACGATGGCGGAATTTGACTTTCATTCAAGATTGAAATCAAATTAGTCAATGTCGTCTGCAAATGATGGATTGCCATATCACCGTGCTGACCCCGACACACGATTTTGTCGAGAGACGGGGATCTTTTTCAACACAACGAAAGTTGGGCGATTTAAGAAGCTTCAACACTAATTCAAACTGAGAGTCCTAAACTATGTTCAGACACGTGAATATAAAGCCAGAGAAGAGGTGAAAGTCCACGTGGATTTGGCGATGTCAAGAGAAGAAGATAGCTCTTGATTTAAAAATTCTTATGATCATTTTACATGGAATTTTGAATGAGCATCTTCCTTCAGGAAGAGCATGATTTTACTCAACTTCTTTTTGTTTCTCTGTTTTGCATCCTAAAATAACTGGGGGGACTATATTTTAGGAGAGGACTATATTTGAGTAAATACAGTAATCTATTAACGCTAATTTTCCATTTATCATGGAAATAAATACATTTTTACACCATCTTCCTCTTACAAATAAAATAATCACATTTTTGAGTGTCATTCACATACTAATTATTTTATTTTTTGAAACATTAACTGATCTTTCTCAAATGATATTAATTTTGAAATGGAACTTGAGTGTTGTAAGATAACAAAAATCTACAATGCTTCATGTTTCAGGTACAATGGAAAAATGCACACAGTTATTTGAAACACACAAACAAATACAACTCAGTAGAACCCTGGCTTTTATGTTCCCGAATTTGTGTTTTTCCAGTCATTACCGCAATATTTATCCATACACAACAAATGATATACAGTAGAACCATTCTTTTTATATTCCCATTAATAATAAAGTATCCTTTTTCAGTCTCTTCAATTTTCCTGTGTCTTTTATGTTATTTTCAACTCATATTCACAATTCTGTAATTTAAAAATTCCTGCACTTTGCACTTCTTTCACACATGCATTGGCACATCTAAAAAGGTGTCATCTAGTGCCCTGAAATTGTTGACACACAATTCGTGTTTGGATCAATCACTAACAATGACAGAAACTACAAGTTTAGTGGTAAGGTGGTAAGATTGCACCATGACAACGATTGCAGCAGAAGATTTCTGAAAACTTTCTAAGTAGTCAAATTAGTAACCACACATCGTCTTCACAATAAGATACATGGAAGAAATACTTCTATGACAGTTCAAAGAGGTCCTACATTTTCTTGATGCATCCTGTACATACATATCACTTGTATTACAAATCCAATGTCCACTTCCCTCTATTTACACTATTTTTTTACTGTGCACTTTGAAAAGTGCAAAATAAAAGGGAGTGGGGGATTGTACCGAAATTAAGTTATTTTCCACACAAAGAATATTAACTGAACAATTTACCTCACTTAACTAGTTAAAAATTCAACAATTTGAGTTAAAATAATTGAAATGACATTCTTTTCATTATCATTAATATTTGTGAAGATTTTGGGAGTGAAAAAATAACTTATTAATTTATCTTGCACAAAGCCAAATTTTCCAAAAACCTAATTAAACTGATACAGTAAATACAATATTTCTTGCTGATTTAAGAGTGTAAATCCTAATGGTGTTCTCCATTTGCTCTGACCATTTTCTCAGTGGAGGGACTGCAATGAGCATTGTTGAGGTTAGGTATGTAGGGTTGTGTATAACACATCCATGATGGATGATGCTATGAGTTTATTGCAAATATTGTTTTTGTCCGAAAGCTCCTCAGATGGAGAGCAAGATTTGTATGTCAAATTAGTTCTTTCCAAAAGAGAAAGAATTATTAAGATGATGAATTTTGTTTCATTAATCTGATTATAAAATAATGAACAGGAAATATTAGCATTATATACGTACAAATACAAAGAAAACTATTTGTTGATATATTAGTAATTGTTTATATTCAGTTATTGTAGTTTCGTTAACTTCTTCGGCTAACAACGGCCGTGCTAAAATCGTACATCTTGTGTGCAGCAAAGATGTTCCCAGTGGAGTGGGGAACTCGCACAGAGCAATGATAAATTCGTACAGTGATAATGGACACTCAGAGCAGGAAATGGAAAACGCTTTTAGTAAATTGAGACGACAGGATCAGAATGTACAACAACTAGTTCATCACAGAGAAGAAAATGAAATCTTTGTATACATGGTGTTCGTAACAAATAATCCAACAACCACAAGTTTTCGTATCTAACATATTCACTCAGTGTGCTCTACACCTAGTGACTCAACCTATCAAATTCATCATCTAATAATTATTTCTTTTCTCTAACCACAAAAGGAAATAAAACAGATCAATCTGATTTGATAAGAAAAAGATAATTTATTTCCGACTCGAATTACGTAGGGTTAATGAAAATTCTTAAAGACGAGACATGGAAGAACAATTCCATTTCCAGGCCAAGTCTCAATCTCCTATTTCCACCTGCTATATGAAACTTTACCTCCTCTCACAATTCCAACTCATTTTAGGCCATTTTTTTATTCTTCACAGTGTTATATAAAATACAAAAACTTGTGTAAAAGAACAAGAAATAAAAACACACTTTTTTTGGCTTGAGTGATAGAGAGTGAGAGAGATCAGTAAACATTTAATGATTGCTTTACAATGCCGTTCCACAGCAATTCAAGCCGCTCACAGAGACATGAAAACCGTTCATCTCCCAGCGCCGTCTCGGTGGTAAGTACCAGCTATGTACAACATATCGCAAGTGGACCAGCCACAAATACCTCCCGATCAACCTTTCGTCACCAGGTGAATGATAGTCCTCACAACTTTCTTTCCTCTCTCATGAGTCAGCAAATCCAGAGTAGGGTCCTCTATCTTCTTCGCCAAAAGGTCAACCAACTCGCTCCGGATCATTTTAATTAGTTCAGCCACCTACGAAGAGTGCACATAGATGAAAACACCTTTTTCATGCATGTATTAGCACTTATTATTAGAACTTAATAACTTCTTCACAATTGGATTATTCAAAACTATTTCTACAATCACTGACTGGCATGATCAAAATTAACTTTAAAAGCAAGTCAACACTAAAGTAAAACTTACTTTTAAATTAAATTTTCAATGTGCAAATCAGTGATTTTAGATCCAGATCTCGTAAAATCTTATTTATAATATTACCTTATTATAAAGTTTTTCCAATACCTCAATTCCTCAAGGAAAAGGTTTTCAGTTAAGTTGAATACTTCAATAATTTGATAAATACTGTATATTGGAGAAATGTAAAAATCAAAGGAAAAAATGTACTGAACCTGTGTACAAGAAATATAATTTTATTCTGTAGGATTTAGATCCCTCGACTGTATAAATGTCTGGTATCAATAGACAATAAATGACAATTATTTATAAATTTACAAGCCTGGAGTTGCTTCATCTTATTATTTCTAATAATCCAAGCAGTACAAGACTTCTTTTGATTTCGGAGTAACATAAGTCCTATTGAATTAACTTTCATTAGCTTACATTGCTTAACAAGTCATAGTGTTTACGGAAGAGACTGGATGGAGTATCAATAGGGTATAATTTTGCAATCACATACATAACATAAAATCACAACTTTTTGGAAGTATACAAGGAGAGTACACTTGATGATTGAGAACAACCAAACTTACAATTTATTTCCCTCGCAATGTAGATCACGGACCTGTGCTCTGTGGGTACATATTAATCTGAGGAACTATAAAAGAGAGTATCTAACGATTCGCTATACCTTGTGCTTCTCCACTAAAAATCTGATCCATCCGTCGGCAAGCGCCAGCACAAACTCCCCTCGGATGAGTTCGACGGTGAGACCGCAGCCAGAGAAGAGCACCAGCGGCAGAAGCGGAACCATGGATGTGTCACGGATGAAGACACGACTCGTCTTCACTTTCTCTTGGTACACGAGGTACGGACTAGCAAAATGCGTCACGGCGTAATTGATTGAAGATGGATGCAGGAACACCTTGTTGAGGATTTTGAAATGTTTGTTGTCATTCTCATGATTAGACATGGACATCTCATTATTACTAGAAGAAGACGACCGAGGGAAAGAGGAGGAGGTGGAAAAGAAGGAACTCAAAGAAGAAAAAGAGGAGGAGAAAGAAAGAAGCGCAAAACTTATACTCCAAGTCATGTTTCTTTGCTTCAAAGAATTCAACTTCAGAAAAGAAAAATCATATACAGAAACGCTCAGTGTTAATTAGTTTATTGTATATTAGTTGCTATAAATTAATATGTTATCCTCAACATGGTCATAGGCAGTTCGTAATAGCTGTCTTCGTAATACATTATTTGTATATTTATTTATTCATTGTCAGTCTAACTGGCTTGATGTTGGTATAGAACCTGTACTCAATGTAGCCAACGCTTTTACTTGGCCATCATCCGTAATGGTAATGATAAGGGGGTACCTCACGTTCTGTTGGCAGGACATTCGAACTTGAATTCATTGCCAACCTCGGACACCAATTCAATTCACTTGCTCTTGTGCCACTGTTCTATATTTTTTGCACCAAGCGTGTGGAGTGAATATTATCTTGAGTCTTTGTCTTTTTTGTTATTAACTTTTATTTCTTTACAGCAAATAGTCATTTTTTTACAACTATTTATATTTATTTGGATTTAACTTGAATTCATATAGGTTGGCAACTCGTGTTAGGCAGCCATATTGCATAATTTTAAACAAAGTCACAGGACTTGGAGTAGAGTAACCCACTAGAGAGACAACACAATACGGGACACATTAGAAATGAATTACGTTATAACTGAATGAGAATGGGAGATGGGACTGAGATTCAAACTCCGAACCTTGAGCTTAACATGCTCATGCACTTACTAATGATTTCTACGAGATTTAAGAGATTATGCGTATCTGACAAAGAGAGAAAGAAAAAATAAATAGAAAGAAGAAACGGAAGAGAGAATAACATCAGAACATACCATGCACTATGTTATGATATTACATACACTTTTATAATATATCAAACAAACATAAGGAGTAACCATAAATAGTCAATAATTAACAGAGAAAACAAATAGAAATTAAGGATTAAACATATTATAATAGTAAGCAATTGGTTAAATTTCAAGAAATAAATGAAACTGGTGCGCATCAAAATTTGCTTTTCATTGTTGTAATGCCATATTTCTTCTTCCTCTTTTGCAAGTTTCAAGACCTTAGAATTTTAAATATTGCTAAAAACACCTCATGCATAATCAAACTATTAGGCAGAATGAATACCAATTACATTTATACTGTTATGATTTGTTTCGAGCTCCAGTCAAATAATTTCCCAAGAAGTTATAAACTAATTCATACAACATACGCTATTTCCAAATAAAAATTATATGAAAAGTATCTTCCACTACTAGAGATTAGCTCAACATGAACATAATCAAATAAAGATGAATAATAAATACATTTGTTTGTTTTTTTTATCTCTGCTACTCTGAACAAAACCTCTTAAAAATGAATAAAAGCATTTTAATGAGCAATGATTTCAGTGACATTCTATACATGCACATTTCAATTAAGTTTCCAACAAGTTAGAAAGAAAGAAAGAAACAATTTTTAAATCACCAGTGGAGTTTTTCCAACTTCATTCATTCATTCAAGTTTTTGATCTTTGTTCATAAAGAATGAAATCTTGAAAAACCCATTTATAAGTATTGAAAATATTAGTCGTATTGAGTGGTAAAAAACAAACAAAGGCAAAGTATTTGAACACAGATATAGGCTCTGGTCAACAAATAAAATTACAAAGCAAGGTAGTTGGCGGCAATACGTTCACGATGAATCTACACAATGGTTATTTAACGCCATTTTCAAAATCCTTTTTAAATTACCTGGACTATACAGTACCAACATACTAAGTATACTTTTCAGTGTCTCCATTTCCTCCAACCATATGCATTATTCACTTGTTTCTGGGTGCAGAAGGTCTTAAATTTAATCCTTTTGAAAATCAAATTTCTCTTTCCTATAGTAATATGATAATAATAGCACATGGGTCTCGGCTCCCGTTAATTGTGGCCCACTTTTCTTTGGTTGCGACCCTTTGGGCTGAGCCACATTCGCAATTTAGACGTTCCGTCTTTCGCTGCCATCTGGTAGTGGAAGCCGGAACTCTGTGTGGGTGCATTTTTCACCGAGAATTAATTTCGCGGAGAGCATCAAATGAAGCTCAAGGGATCTTTTACATGCAGTATAATCATACTACATGCCGTGTGTGGATTTTTCGCACCCTAAAAATCCATCGACCTCAACCGGGTTTGTAATATGATGACTGACCAGTTAGTACAATCGAAGTATATTATTAGGTGATGTGTCCATGGCATCCTTGACAGTTTCCCCTTACCTCTCACAGAGAAAACACTGGATAAATCTCCAACTGAATCATCCTGAACTCAAACCCAGAACTCCAGCCTCATCGAAGCTGAGCAATGAAGTTTTCATTTTTTTATAAACTGAGATCTCAAGTCATATTCAAACTATCCCAAAGGTGCTGAATGGGATTGTGGAGGGTAAAACTCAGCAATTTCTTGGCCTCGGCACTGGGAGGCGGGGATGTGGCCGGTACGTCGCTCCGGATGGTTTGACCCCAGGAAATACCTGGTACTCATTTTACAGCAGGCTGAGTAGTCCTGGGAGCCAGTCTGGATGCGAGGTTGTGATCATAAATCCCCACCCCATCGGAGATTGAAGTTAGGGCATCTAGTTTGAGTTATAAGTGACTTAACCTAGAGAACATTACGGAGGACTTGTACACTATTCTAAAGGCAGAAGCTAAACGTACAAAGCCATCATCCCTGGTCTTGAAGCGCAGATCGCACGCTCTGAGTTGCTTGGGGACGGCTCCAGTTGCGCTGGCTGTGTACGACTTCTCCGGTGTCAGCACTTGCACCACTTGGGGGTACAGAGCGGCACACAAGATGGCAACCAGCAACCTGTTGTTCTCTCCATTTGCATTCAACTGCAACACAGGAGAAAAGATCACCAACCACAAATATGAATACCTTTCTCTATACCGCATTCACTGACAAGTATAACACACTTAATTTTCTCGAATATTCAGTAACCTCCCCCACAAAAAGGGTGTTGCACTTAAGTGGTTTCCATCAACGCTGGCAAAAAAGACTGTGGGCTGTGAAGCAGTGAATACCTAGTTTATCTCTCTGGTGCCATAATGAGCAGAGAATTTATAATTCGCTTTATAATTTTCCAATTTTACTGTAATTTCAACAATTAGAGTTTGACCTTAACATTTCTGAAACTCTGCGAAAAAGGTAGATTTTACTCAAACAAACCTCTGACTTTTTATTCAGAGAGAACAATGTTTCAATGTTGCAAAAGCATCTCAGTCTTTGTCTGCTTGTTTATATGCTATCGATGGCGGAGACAACACTAGTTGAGAGAATGGGGGAAGAGCTCTCAAAATGCTCCCTACTCAAGAAAGAAGATGACTCCACTGTAAGTTCCTAATGTATTTCTACATTGATTTGAAAAATAATCAACAGAAACACACCTGCATCATCTACGGTCAAGTGAAAATTGCAACGGACCTGCGCCACACCTCAAACGGGATAAGTTCACTAGGACAGGTCAGGTCAGGTGGATGTTGTGTACGAGCTTTGGGAGTCGAGGATGGTAGTGCAGAGGTAGTCAGTACACCTGTGACCGAAGCAGGAGGTCCTGGGTTCAAGTTCCAGTATGTAGCAATTTTCACTTAGCCGTAAACAATGTAAAATTCCCTCCCCGAGTATGCACTCGGAAGTTAAATCAGAACCAATCATAATTCATCTGTTATTATTAAAAGTCTGTTTGTTTTTATTTTTGTTATGTATCATTGTACAAATTTAAAGAAACATACATGCATAATTTTGAGAGCTACGCCTCCATTGTATGGGGAGGGAGGATATGTTTAGTATCCAGGCTGGAGGTACCCACATTCTGAAGTCGCAGATCCAGCCAGATTTCACACTGAGTGAGATGGGAGCTCACAAAGACAGCCAGACTTGAATAAGTATCAAATACTAGAAACATATCTATTGCTCAACCTCTACTCAAAATATAAACCATTTTTAAAAGTAATGAGATTGTTGCTATCCGAAGTTTCATCTTGTTACCAAATCAATTGAAAACATTCTATAGAAAAAATTAGAAACTTAAAAATTAAATTATTGAAAATAGTTCAAAACTTATAAAATTGAAGTAAATGTGCATACCCCATATACTTACCACATTAGTTTAGCAAAATATTTTGACAATCTATAATACAAATAAAATCTAATATTGTTTTTAAAAAAAGAAAATTTTATTTTTATAACTTATATGCAAGCAATATACTTTTCAAAGTTATTCATAGTTAGTACGATCAGTGCAATTTTAATTTAATTTGAATCATTTTGGACTCGTTCTTTCTTTACCAGAGTCCTATGAGCAGGAAGAGAACTGTCTCCATAGACCTCAAGTCTTTGTTCTCTTTTCTTTAGCAATGCTGTTCTAGAACGATGGAATAAATAAATTAAATATTACTATTCATCAAAGAAAGACTAATTAAAATCATAGGGTTACCGACTAAGTTAAAACTTCCACCTTCAATAAAAACGTGTGTTATTTCTCGCTCTTTGTCCCTTCATTAAAATAGTCAAAAAGATGCATTTATTAAAAGCAATAGTAAAACCCATAATAAGTCCATAATAGTAAACTCCCTAGAATAAATAATATATCTTTGTATTTAAGTGTGGCAAAATAATAGCAATTTCTTACTTTAACAAATTACCAAACACTTTAAAGACACTAGAAACTACTAAAAACATAAAAATAAAAGTGAGCTTTGCAGGTTGGGTCTCTGAATTTCAGAGAGCCTAATTTAGACACTTCCTGTAACCTACACTGATTAAACAATTGTTATTTTTTAATTTTATATATATTGATTTGAATCATCAAAATTTTACTGTGAATTCCTTAAGAATACAAAATGACGTCACAGAACATTACCTCGGGTCCAGTCTGAGCAAGAATTTGGTCATTTCCAGATCGCCTTTTCCTGATGCTCTCGGGAGAGACAAAACCAATACTGGCCAGCAGTTCTAGCAATTGCTGCTTTATGTCTCCCAACATCACCAACGTCCGCCAGGAGAGGAAGTTCTCTTGGACAAAGTTCTGACCAGCTAACCTGCTTGTACTGCACTGCTTTTGCCAAACCTGAAAAACGGGGAACGAAAATAAATCTTCATTACCACCACTTCTGAATCAAAAGGAAAAAAAAAAGAAAGAAAGAAATATAACTTGTTTCCTAAAGTAATTTACTAATATATATTTCCAATCAACACACAGGGCACAAGTAGTAAAATGGTTCTGAGCTAATATATATAGAACTGCACTATGAGCAAATGAAAAAACACACAAAAAAAATATGAAGTTTCAGAGGCTTCTATATCATTGCTTATGCACAACTCAGTCAATTGAAATGACAGAAACAGTTAGGTTAATAGGATGGTTGTAAGGTTGACATAAAAATAAAAAAAAAAACTGATCATACTCAATTCCTTTAAAAATGGTATGTATCAATTTTCCAATAATATGTTTCATTCATAAGATTGTACTTCAATTTCACAATAAACAATTTGCAGGATAATAAATTGAAAACATATTTTTTTTGTGTGTTTTAACATAATGTTTTAACTAAACAATTCACCAATACTTACCTTTAGATGGAAAACATGTTTAACTTTACCCCCACTTTCACCTGAGCGTGTATGGTTACTGCCGAGTTGTTTAAGTTGTTGAATACCTGCAGCATTGCTCGTGAAGCGCAGCATGCAGTGATCAAGGGCACAAGGGCCCAAGGGCAGTGGTGGATTTAATACTTATAAAAGAAATTATTTAATAAATACATACTGTAATAATTTATTATTCCAAAATGAATCATAGATATTATGTTTGGTAAAACTTCGAGATCAGTGATTTGACGTTTAATCACACTTTACAGAATTTCACCAACTTTGATAAATATCCATCAAACTGTACAGATTTGCGTAACAGTCAAACAATCCTATATACAAACATTTTACTTCATAAATTAGGTTATGAGCTTCAATAACCTACCTTGTATGCTTTAAGTACCGTGAGCTGATCGCTGTTTCCCACAGCAAATTCTTTCTTTTTATTATCAGCCAGATCCTTTTTACCAAACGGAGCAACAAATGGTGACTTATATGAGAGACAAGCAGCAATCGTCAAAGCAGAATCCACACAGCAGAAAATAGCACCAAATATGATAAGCTTTCCTATCCTGCAATAAAACATCAACAAATGAAAAAAGAATTAGAGAAATGAACAAAGACAGACAGAAGTATTTGTACAAGAAATAGAGAATAAATAAATACATCTAAATAATCATTTTAATGTTAATCCCTGTGGAGGAAAAAAAAGGACACTTAAGGGACGTCACTAGTAGGACTAATATATTATTTTAATGCACACAATAATTAAATAGAAGTAATCAAAGCAGTAGACATTCATTCTTTTTACCGAACATCGACGGGTAAAGCTGCCAAGTGCCTTCCTAATGCAGTCAGATTGTTCTGTAAGTCCATCGCACCTACGTCCTTGAGTCGCTGCAGTGCGGAGTCTATGCTGTCAGATGGAGGGGGTTCCAAAGTACGACCTACACAACAAGATGAAATTTTTTCTCAAGTTTTTGCTCTTCCACTTTCTTATATTATGAGCTAGTGTATTCATCCTCCCTCTTCTGCTCTCTACATTCCCCAAACACATCTAAAAGATTTGTACCACTCCCAACATTGCAAATTGAAATTTTACTAGCGCCAGACAAAAATTAATTTGTTAAGTTAAAATGCTCTCAGACCAATCACATTTAATTTTCTTCTAAGTAAATATTGAAGACCTCTTAATTATCATCATCTGTAGATCTAAAACTATCTGTAGATATTTAACTGACCNAAAAAAAAAAAAAAAAAAAAAAAATCCACCAAGCAAATATTAAACAGAATTACAAGAAACACCAATCAAAACACACACAAACATCATACATGCATGGTTCTTCATAAAAGTACAGTAGTAAAATGGAATTATGATATAGATTGATTCCAATGACTAGTTACATTTTACAATCTAACACACATTCACATACTTTATATAAATCTGTTAAATTAGGAAGAGGTGTCAATAGAAGTAAATGTAAAATTTTTGACACTGGACTTACTTTTTACAAAGTTATGTTCAAGGATAATAAATTTAATAATACCACGCGGAGGACAATAAACTAATTTACTCTCTGGAAGCAAGCAAGGGACCATCCCATCAATTCCGATCAAGGGGGCCTAAGGCAGAGGCGGATTCAAAAATTTCAGCAAAAGTTCCTAGATAAGATAAAATGTTAGCTGCAAGTTAAAATACTAATAGAATGTCAATATGTTTGTAATTTAACACAAAAACTTTACATGTACAAGTTATTATCAAACTATAGATTATTCTGAGTATAGTGTTTAAAAATCATAAGTGTTGGGAAAAAAACAACACTAAATTCATGATTTATTGTTACAATAAACAAACCCCTGGACAAAGCCTAAGAGANCAATTGATGCTGCCCCTAGGCAAGAGCCTCGTGAGTCTATATACAAAATCCGCTTCTACCCGAAGGAAAACCGGAGAAAAACCTGGGCCAGGATGGGGCTATATAATTAATGTACACAACCGTGTAAAAGTTGAGTACATATAAAACTAAACTTATATGAACAATAAGACACAATACAAATATGCAGAAAAATAGTTTTGAAATAGTACTACGGCAATTGCGTAATAAACTACAAGATGACTAGAACTTTTATTAAAATCGATAAACTCTTTTACATTGTAGAAGCTTTAGTGCAGTAGAGAGCTTTTAAACGCGTGTTTGAAGAGATTCAATTTATACCGACTTTTATGTTCTTGGGAAGGGATATATAGAACGATTCCCGAATGATAAGGTCATTTTTGGCAAAGATTGGTTGACACTCTAGGGCGATGAATATTATTACTGTTGCAAGTATTGTGTTCGTGAACGAGACTGTTTCATATAAAGCAAGGGTGGCACTTCAGTAATTCGGTCTTAACAAACACCACTGTTTCATAAATATAAATGCAGGGAAGTGTTAAGATATTTAATTCCTTGAATAAAGGTTTACAAGAGTTTGGGGGGGTGAAGGAGTCAAGAGGTGAAAAAAAAAAGATAAGAGTTAAAAGGTAAATTAACTGTAACACTGAATATTTTCAAAAATTAAAAAGGAAATTCATAGAACTAAATCGCGTTATTGACTATAGATAAAAATCCCTTAATTTTATATTTCATAATTTTATAAATACATTTGTACCTCATGAACATCTCAGGGTTTCTAGCTATATCCCAGCCTTCATTAATCTTCATTCAGTAATTCTACTATATACATACGTCAATTTTTTAAATTGAGAATGTGAATTGTCCAATATTGTAAAACCAATGTTTATTGTGATCTTTTCTGAAGTTCAATGTTCCAGTTTATCCAAACAGTTTGTATTAAAAAAAAAAAAGGATAAACTCTGCCGTGTTCCTAGATTCTTACCCAAAACCGCATGCACATCCAAGTGAGCAAACAGAAGCAACGTCTTGATCCGCAAGATGAGCTGTTCCAAGGGCACGCGATGCAGCTCTGGAATCGGCTGCTTGAGGAAGTGGAAGTCAAAGCGATGCTGAGTGAAGAGGTGGAAGCACACTCCAGGCATGACACGACCCGCACGCCCTTTCCGCTGCAGAGCGTTTGCCTGTGACACCCACACCAGCTCCAGACTCTCCATGTTGCGGTTAGAGTCAAAGCGCTTCTCCTTCATCTTCCCGCAATCAATGACAAACACACAATCGTCTATGGTGACAGAGGTCTCAGCTATATTCGTGGAGAGGATTATCTTTCTAACCGATGCTTTGGGTTTTCTGGAGAGGAGAATAAGATAATGTTAATTGTTTGCAGAGATAAACTTTAGTAACTAAATTAGTATTCTAACTTTCATGTCTCAAAATATAGTAACTATACTATTTTAGACCATTTCTTAAATCGTTTTAAGTTAAATATACCACACTAACTTAGAAAATTTGTTGCGAACATTTTTAGAATACTTTTCAACCCAGTTGGGAGTTTTCAAGAGGTGTGACTTAATATTGTGGTGAGTCCTACTAATGTTGTATGATATATTAAACTTTCATTTTGATTTTTAAAATTTGTTTGGCATTTTTATTTACCTTATATAAATACAAAAGTTATAGATATATAATTATACAGTATTCCTGCAGAGATGTATAAAAACATGAGTGCAGGCAAGTTATTATTAATGAATAACATAGAATAAGACTAAAGTACATTAAAACAATATAATATGAGAAAATTTAAAATAAGTTAGAAGTTTATCATATAAATAACAATAAGTAAATAAAGTAGGTCAGTATATTCATTTGAGTTTTTGGTATTTAGCAGTGTGGTTATTTTTTTAAACAACCTTTTACCATACTTTTACAATACTTTAAATAAAATGTTTTCTTATCATATTACTTCACACAAAACTTTGCTGTACATTTTAATGTAACTAAAAATAAATTAACTATAATAACGAGAAAAATATAATTATTTACGTACGATACACAAAAAAATAATGATATTTTAAATTATCAGAAAATCTTGAAGTTTGATACTAATCGACTGCAGCTGCCCCCTGACGGCGATATTCGAAACCAATGTTGCTGGCACCTACCGGCGAAAAATGAAATTCTCAGAGCACACTTCATTCTAGTTTCGCTTTCCGCTACTAGAGCTAAAAGCAGCACCGAGCACCAGCTATGCGCGCTGACGACCTGGATACGTAGAAAATACGGTGAAAATACGCGCGATAAGGTAAATTATTTACGGTTCTACTCCATCTAACTATTTACACGGTCTAGTATAAATTTCCTTTTGCTAATTTTTGTTAACCTAACTATGCACACATCCCGAAAAAAATAAAAATGTCGGAGGACAAATTCAATAGATCAGTAATAACTAACCTGAATATAGCAGCCTGTTCCTCACTACTGAGAGTAGAATGCAAAGGCAACAAAAGAAATTTTCCAGTTCTGGAACCCACCACTGAACTCTCATTGAGTTGATCAAACAATGTCTGAATCTCGGCCAGTCCAGGAAGAAAAACCTGAAAAATAATTCCTTCGACATTGAGAAAAAGTGACTAGAATAAAATCAGTGACAATTACTTTAAAAGTAAAAGCAGATGCCCACATTAGAATTCTAGGAGAGGCAAAACAACACAGATGTCATACAAGATATAGATTTTATGTTAAATGTACAATATACCAGTATGACTTCTAATAACATCAGCAGCAGCTTAAGTCCAATAAGGGAATTGTGATGTAAATTCAAGGCTTGTTAAGGTTTAGAAACACACCAGTTGATGGCTATCTTATATCAATCCCACATTAAAATATACCGAACATTATTATTAATAATCAATTAATTTGTTTATTCCGACGGTATTATGAAGGTAAACAAAACAAAAAAAGGTATGTTGAAAGAAGTGTTAACATTTTTAGTAGGACATTCCTTATGTTTAAGAATGAATAACACCAACAGCATTCAATGAACTTGCATTTGAACTTATGTAAAATGAAAATTTACAGTAACGACTACAGAATTAAAACTGGTACAAGCAGAAGTAACATTGCATCGTTGAATAGATCATCAAACAGTGAAGAAAATAATGATATCATTGGTCTGTTAGTCAGCCAATAATTGTTGTCACTCTAGAAATTATTCACAACATTCAAGCAGATCCAAGAGAAACTTTTAATTTCATTCCAATATTTCCGAAAAATTGAAATAAAAGAGACCAACTGCAATTTTATAAATAAATCAAATTTCAATTTCGTTAATATAAGCAAGAAAGATCAAAATGTACCAGGATAGATATCATACCATGAGCTCATGAATTGACCACATGACATATCGATAACCACCAGACTCACTGTTCCCATCTCTAGACCTCACATACCCAATAGAGTAGTCAGAACGCGAAATGGGTTCACAATTCCATACATACATACAGCAGAGATAATCAGAGGAAGATCGAGATCATTTCAAATTTTGGGTACCACAATTATGGGATTTGAACATACAGCCCCAGGGACACTACACAACTACAAAGTCCTGCTTTAACCACTTGCTCCACCAACACACAATGTCCTGTGGGGAACTAATATCATTATATCAAACTATTTACTATTCTTCAGAAAAGTAAATGCACTTGTTATACAAAGATTATTTTAATTATTTTGTCTTAGTTTGGCTGATATTGTGCATTATAACTATGATTCTTCATAATAAATGTCAAACACTTAACAAATTAAAAAAAGAAAGAAAAACCCAGAGAGATGAACGAAAACACATACTACAAATCTTGTGATGCAGTTTTCTGTTCGGTCTATTTTAGTACCTGTGAGAGGAAATATAATACTACTCACTAATATAGAACCCGTTCGAGGAAATTTATGGGTCCCATTCACAATCCACACTAGTAGGTTCTCAATGAGATCATAATTTATCTTCTCAGGATCCATGAGGTACAAGGACTTCTTGGTCAGGGTGCTGAAACCTGGAATCAAATTACTTCCATGAGGAATTCTCTTTAAAATTTATTTATTTACCATGTACTTTTTCACTACATTTTATGCAAAAAAAATTAGAACCTATAGAGGTAAACATGTAAGTGCACCTGTGCAAAGACATGGCTCGTACATAAAATGGAAAATAGAAACTTATACACAAAATAATATCTACCTTATACTAAATTATATATAAATAAAATATTTATTCTTAATAACATTTTTATTCATCCAACTTCAAAGCAATATTGGAAATATATGATTAAATGATTAAATAAATAAACGTGGGCATAAAAATTTCAGAAAAATTTCAACCTTTCCAGCTACAAAGTTTCATGGGTGAAAACGACTTTAGCAAACACGTAATGTTTTATTTTATTGTAGTATTTGTAAATGGGCAATGTAGCGTGGTATTGAAGCTTATCTACAGGGAGCGAAAGGAGGTAGGAGGTGGATGGTAGGGGATATTGTTAGTAGGTGGACGGCTTAGCTGGGTTTGCCAACAACTTGGTCCATGGGGAGGTGTTAGTAGGAGTAGACAGTAATAGTAAGAGTCACTGATACTAGGAGGAGCTGGATAGAGGAAGAAAGATTTGCTTTTCAGTAGTCACAGCTAAATGAACTGGGACATTCATGTGAAAAGTTGCAATTTTTTTCTGGTCCTACCAAGAATTGAACCTGCCGTGACTCACATGCTAGCCCTAAGTTAATCGAGAGGCTTCTGAAATACATCTGGGCAACACATCGCATCCCAAAAAATGTTCTCACCAAAGAAGAATGTAAACTGCAGAATCTTTGCAGAGGTTCTCTTACCGTCGTAGCGGTGGTACATTTGAGCAATAGTCAAGTGTTCATCACGAGTAACAGGGTTTGGAATAACTGCCGTCTTCTGATCAGCTATGGCAAGCTGCACTTCCAAAGACTCCAACTCAGAGAAGCCCTTCTTAATCTCCCGACAATACTGTGAGTTCTCTTCAAGAGCGTATTGTATTTCTTCCATGACGTCCTCCAGGAAATATTGAGTAACAGGGAAAGTCCTACCTGGGTGGAAAGAAACAAACAGAAACAAATTCACACCCATAAAAAATTCCTTACCAAGAAATTAACGAATATTAAATTCAAGGTATTATATCCGCGTTGACTGAAGTCAAGTTGTCAACTATTCATGAAACTTGGAAATATTCACCAAAGTAGTTCTTTCTACTGATATTTTTTATATTGAATGAGGACAATTATTTTCTTATTTTGAAACTTGATAATAAATTTAGATTGTCATTTAACTCTTTCTTTGACAAGGGTCGCAATGTCTTCAGTCACATGATGCGGCTGCCATTTTCGTTAGAACAGTATTTTCCACAGATTTTGGTGAATTATTCTTGTGAGTGCCCCGTAAGGTAAGAAAATCTTAACGTCATTGCATTCCTATTTCCATTTACTATGTTTTAGTAGGTCTTTCCATTATGTTAAGCCAGTACTTTCGCCAGAATACAATACAAGTCTGCAAAAGTTCCTCCATATAAGCCCATAGGAATTTAAAGTAAAACAATTAAAATTTTGCGTCTTAAGGGTATGAAAATTTATCGCCACTGGATAGAGAATGGTTCAAACTAGCATTTGAAACATTTTTTGGGAGGTACATAAGCCCAGTTGCTCTGAAACACCCAATACCCAATGATAGAATTGGGTATTGAGATTGCTCTGAAACACCCAATGAGACGGAAAGAAAGTAAAAACTTCAAAATCGTTGAGACTCGCATACTGACCTGGAATTTCAATGACTGGAACTTTACCAAAGTAGTTTGAAAACAAGTTTGCGTTTAATGTGGCACTCATCAATATCACTTTCAAATCCTTTCTAACTTGTAGCAGATCCCGTAGAATCATCAACAAAAAGTCACTAAAAACAACACAATATGTTGTAAAAATCACAGAATAAATAAATGCAGCATTAATAAAAACCATCAAAAATAAAAAGTACAGATGCATAAAGAATACTAGGTCCAGATATTCTTCAGGAACTCCACATACTGCAGTCTTCATAACATAAAAGGTATCCAAATCCTAATTTACATGAGCATGCATTACAAAGAATTATACATAGTAAGCCATTAAATCATACAGAGGTAGTAGAAACATACCTGTTCATACGAATGGAGTACTTATATGCTAAATTAAATTAAATTAAATATTAAATCATTTATTTATTGAGAATATAGGGGACAAGCCTCTTTACAATATCACATTTAAGTCACACTCATGCAACGCCAGCAGGTTGCCGACCCCTTATCTAAACTGTTTGCTTTACCGTGCATTAAGAGATAATTCAAGTTTTTCTAGGTTTACCTCCTTGAATTAAATAAAGGATGCAAAACATTTATCTTCTACGATGTGAAGTACTTCGGGAGTCGGCAGTTGTTGAGGATGGAAGCAACAGCAAAAATATGAACTTGTCTTGTCTACTATCATATTCACACTTAAATACTTAGATTATGCATTAAATATTAGATGTTTAATTTTTATTTATTAGCATTTTGAATTTTTAGAATGACCTCATACGTAGACTAAATTTTTATTCGTGTTCACAACATTTCAATATATATCAGGTCCCGGAGGTCGATCCCCTGTCCCGTCTCCCATTCAATCAATATCACATAATTAATTGTAATTTCTAAGCTGTTGAACAGAACAAAAAATACCTCTCCTCACTCCTCTCATGAACTTCATCCACAATAACATGCGACACAGAAGTCAGATTTGGGTCTCCTTCCAATCTTCTCAAGAGAATACCAGTCGTACAAAAGAGCAAACGCGTTGATGAAGAAGTTTTACTCTCCAGTCTAATCTGAAAAAAGAATTCCACAACATTAGTTTCATCAATATTCACTTTGTTCACTCTACTATCATATTCACACTTAAATACTTAGATTATGCATTAAATATTACTTTCAATTTTTATTTATTAGCATTTTGAATTTTTAGAATGACCTCATACGTAGACTAAATTTTTATTCATGTTCACAACATTTCAATAACTGTTTTCTGATCACATTGTGTGACGCCTGTGAGCATTAATAAAAATTTAGTCTACTTACAAGGTCATTCTAAAAATTTAAATTTGAATAAGTTCTATCAAATAACATTTTAAATTTTAAGAAGTGAAATAAACATTACACATGAATTTCAGCTGCATTTGTTTCAGAACTATTTCTAATTAACACTGTGAAAAAGGTCAACAAAATTTTGAGACTGATGCATCTGAGGTTCAGAAAATACAATATCCACCATGCATAAATAATACTTGTGTGTTGAGTAAGTGCACTGGGTGCACAGGGAGAAAATATCAGATTTATAAGATAAATCATCATAAAAATTTAAAATTTTATAAGATAATGAAATTTTTCATTGATTGAAAATCAAGGAAATGTTATGAATAATTTCCTCTATAACCTTTTTCACACGAAATCACTTAATGAATCATACACTTCCTTTTACAATTGCAGACCTCATTTGCTACATAAAATATCCCTTTAACTTCCTTTTGCGAATTGTAATTCATGTCAAAGGAGATTCGTCCAGAAGAAATATCAAAGAGAGAGAGAACAGTTGAAGAGTTGAGGTTGATCTAATTGGCCCTTTTCCTGAAACGTCACTCATTTAATATACACTTCTTTACACCTTTCCTTTTTGAATGTAAAAAAAAAGTATACAGAGTCAGTCAGCATATTCACAACAACATGTGTATTCTCCTTTATTGGCTCCAATGAATTCATTCTCAATCAAAGACACCACAGAAATATATTTAAATAAAACGACCCCATATTTAAGAACACACACATTTACACTAGAACAGAAATAAATAAAATAACATAGAACAATAACATACTTGCCTGAGGATGATTCACAAAAAATGAATTGAAGCATTGTATGTTATTTTATTTACTTGTATTTTAGTGTAAATATACGTCTGTTCTTAGAAATAGGGTCGTTTTATTTGTCATGTATCACACATGTGTAACCTGACTTAATTTGGTTGAAATGAGAAATGAAAACAATTACTTCTTGATAAACCCCAAACCATTGTGCTAAATAACAATAACTGACTTCTGACTAGAGAATGAAGACATAGCTCTTACATAGGATGTACACATTACCAACATCATTTCACATATCGAATGACAAACTTGTACATACTATAATTAAACACTCATCTACGTAGACAATAAAAATTTAAATACTCTCTATATCCATCAAATCCCTTCAAGAAATTTAAGTGATTCCAAAGGCCACCTGATTAGGCATACATTTTTAAAACTTTTTCTATACTATTGTTAGACTTGCTCTTTTGCAACTGTATTGTTATTTTAATCTTCGGTAAGTAAACTGTGGTCCATGTATTATGGGAGAAAAAGAAAGTCAGAAATTGACATATGGAAGAAAAGTTATGTTACCTGATAACCAATGACGTTACCAATTTTGTCAACCCTCTCCTCCGCCACACGTTCAGCAACTCCGATGGCTGAAATACGCCGTGGCTGAGTACACACAATCTCCCGATGGTCGTCATTGCTGCCTCCTGTCAGCCATTGATCGAGTAGGAACTGGGGTACCTGAGACAAAGAAACGGAGGATAAGATTTCTCTCTGGGACACGTTCAAGATTAAATCTTTACTTTACACAACAAAATAAGAAATAAATTGAAAGTGAGATACATAAGCATTCCACATTTTTGTTATCCAGTAACAAAAAAAATGCTGCCCCTTATATACAGGAAAAAATGGTTGGGGTATTGATGTGAATAATCAGTGGATGCGGAGAAACTGGAAATCGACAGAAATACAAAAGCCCATACATAAAAATTTATTATTTCTAGTTTTTTAGCATTTTGATGAAAGAATACAGTGCCACGAACGGGAAAAGGAAATTACAGAAAAAAGGTTTCCACTCTGTCAATTAACCCTTTTTGACTAAATAGACTTTAGTTGTTTGGCTATTTATAAATTTAAAAATCTATGTGGCATATCCTTCAGTGGGGTGTATAATAAATTTCTAAAATTTTCTCAGTACCCCGGACATAAGGTTTATTCTCATTGCTTTCCAACAGAATTCATCCTAGCCTCCACATGTTGGCAAGTATACCAGCATAGGTATACTTAAATAAAATGAAGCATTTCAATAAAAAATGCAATAAGTAAAATTATGAGATTTATTATTTTCAAGACTTCATTCAGTGGAAATTCTTAAGAAAACAATATTTTAATGAAAATGCACAAATGAGATGATGTTTTCACAATTAAGTTATCTTTACTGAGATATGTACATATGTTCACAGATAAATGAAAATGATTGGACAAAAAGGCACAGCTGTAACGTAATACAATAATTTCTTCCACCTCTTCTGCTGAAGCAGATTTTGCATACATCTCTGCTTCGATCTTGTATTATTAATATGACCTCCTCCCTCCACAACCAACAAAAAACTTCATCTCTGTAACACAATTACTGACACATGTTATACAAAACTTCCAACTTTCATAAAAAATTAACCAGTGTCCAGTAATAAAATAGCAAATGTAAGAAAACAGATGAGCAAATGTAAAATGTAAAATTTTCTGAAGAAAAAACACCTAATAATGTCAAATATATAGAGAGTCCATAATTTCGCGGCCATGAATCATGTAACATTTTTTAATGACTGGGTTGAGTTTAAATACTGATCATTTCATAGCAGACTGCTGATTTAAAAAATACTTTGCGTAATTGGGGGATTTTTACACAAAACCGCAAAATTCATCTTTTAGCGCAAAATTATTTGCAAATTCCATCAATTCCTTTAATTTTTCACAATTTTGGTTTACTCCTCTGTCAGTCTTTTACCTACTTTTAGTCTTTTAAAACATGACTTAAACGAGAGTTGACTTTTTTCATGTTCCGAGATACTAACTTCTCAACTATAAAAATGAATATTTATACACATACAAAAATTGCATTAGTGGAACAAAATATACCTTACTTAAGTTTTTCACTTTCAGTATTAAATTACTACCATATTTAGTATTCCTGTTTGTAAACAATGAAAAGTTAAGCATATTGCTCACGAGTTAAATTCTCCTAAATAAATTGGAGGAAAAGAAGGGAAAATAAAAATTTTATTTGGAAAAGAGATGTGCTTTAAACTTCCTTTAAAATGCATCATAAGATAAGGAGATAGTATTCACTTAGAAAATAATGTGACCAAACTTATAGTTTAAGATGACGAAATACCACGACAAAAATTCCGATATCAATGTGATGAAATTGAATGTTTCAACGACAATAATATGGGGTCTCTAAAAATATGTACATTTATTAGAACAACCAACACTACTCAAACGCAACAAAATGAAGCAATAAATGAAATGTGCCAAGGATAGTCCCTTGAGAATCACAGAATACCTGTGCTCTCTCCACTGGTCCTGACTTACTGTTCCCATTCCTTGCCACCGCAAGTCGCACTAGACGCGAAATACAGTCGGCTTAAATAGAATGGGGTGTTCAATTCATCAACAGAGCATCAGAATAACACCATTGCAGCACAAACCAACTCACTCAAATTTTTGAACCTTATAGGGTTTGAACCACACACCTTCCCCACAAGTATGCCCAGGTGCTCCAACCCATTGAGCTACCATGGCACATTACACAATGCCGGATCATCTCTTATAGATTATACAAGATGAAAAATTCTCTCTCATCTCTGAAATTCTAAAAGAATATTTCTTTCGACACCCCTCCTCAAACAAAATTAAGAAAAGGCAAAAATAAACTCAAACAGGTACACTTCTTGTGATGGCACACCATTTGGTGTTCATGTGATGACAAATATAAAAATGTCCTTCCCCCTTTATTTATTACAGAGAAAGAACTATAATAGTGAAAAATTTGACTGCCAAACATTGACTGGTTTTTAACAGAATGAAAAAGAAGTGTTGAGAAAATAATCCATCTGGACAGTGATTGCACTGAAATAGAATACGGATTTCATTTAACGTTCATGTTTCCATTCTACTTTGTATTTCAAAAATCACTATTAAACAAAGTATTAAGAATACTTGGCAAGGAAAATATTTTCATTGAAAAATTTCCATATATTCAACTTTTTATGGAACTTCCTCGTTCAATTGCTGTCTAAAAAATATAAATACAAAGAGACAAAAAAATTGATTGCAAATGCCGTTACAAACAGAGATAATCATGTCCTGAGGTGATAAACTCGTACCCTACCCACAAACAATCACAAGTCAAACTGTCCCACAACAGTCACCAAGCTCCAGGATACACCCTGTACTCATTTTACAGCAGGCTGAGTCGGCCTGAGAGTCAGTCTGGATGTTGAAATTGTGAAATTGAAAAATACCACACCCATCTGATTACACAGGATGAAGCCCCAGTCATTCAGTCAGCAGCTCAGTACTTTACCCACTGAGCCTACCTTACTCACCAGTCAAACATCACTCAAAGATAAAATAAATGTACCTGTGTGCTTTTTCCGCAGCCTGTCTCACCGCTGATAACAACAACTTGACTTTCTTCCACTGCTTCGATTATCTCCTCACATTTCTTCCAGGCGGGAAGGTGAGAACGAAGTTCTACCATTTTGCGATACTTCGGACAACTGTCCTGCTTCTCAAAGAACTTCTGCATGATTTTGGAATTCTCTCTGTAGGGGCAATAAGAGATATGATATAAGCACAGAAAATATCGGGCTGGCAAAGGAAAAAAGTGTTTGGAAATATGTTGCTCAATGAATAAACCTAATGTGTAATATTTATTTATTTATTTATTTGTAATGTGACATTATGATTTTCACCAACAAATGAATTTCAAGCTGGAAAAATTAAATAGGTTACATTCTTATTGTTGAAAAGTATTTTAATTTAGTATTCTATTAAAATGACTCCATATTGCAATGTATGGTGGGGTAATTCTAAACACAATTATAGTCTTTCATAAGCATCACAACATTAAAGGGGAAAAAAAGAAGAAATTGCACAGCTTTATTGTCCAATATTGAAAAACTTGTCTGTGTCTATTCTTACATTTATTTAATGTCTTTTGTATATTTAATAAATAGCAATTTAGGTATACATGTTTTGTTTTTTCCTTTAATGTTGTGATGCTTATGAAAGACTAATCTTTTACATATATTTTATGTAGATGCTCAGGTTAAACAAACAAAAGAAGTTTGTATTAAAGGTCATATGCTTATTGAAATCAATTCAATATGATAGATGACAACATGATAACTAATAACTGTGAAATTTTATGAAGATAAAAGTATTTGCGGGGAGGCAAAAGAAGTATGTAACATAGGAGATGAAAATAAATAAAACTAGTGGCGCAAAACATTTCATTGCACTTTGTACTTTCTCATGTATGTTTCTCCGTCTGCTGCATAGAGTGAGAAAAAATTATAGTGAAAGGGTATTTCTGGCGAGTGGTCCTCCAAATTTTGGTCATCTTCCAGTACTCTATTCATGCTCAAAGTTGCTATATGAACTTATCACTGTCTTTTATTCGAAATTTGAAAGTAAAATAAATATTCAGAATATTGTTTCCAAACATATAGCGACATATCAGTCTTATAAATATCATAAAAGTGTAATGTAAATGTAATTTCATTGTAGACAGAAATTGATGTATTTTCGTATCTGCAGTGTATTTGCTGTCCTCCTACGTATTTTATCATTATCTTATCTTTCACTTCAGTTTACAGAAAGTGTATTCTACATCTGCTTGGTCCGTTTACACAGCTAAATATTATTCAAGCTTCTTGAAACAGTAAATTAATGTGTAAGTGTAGCAGACAGAAATTATTTTACTGTGTCTATACCAAACTTTCAAGTGAAATACCGCTAATGCGGATGTAACGCACACTAATTGTTCTTTATATACGTATAAAATTTAAGCAAAATCATTGGAACCGTTTTTAAGAAACAATCAAGAGAGTACTTCAGGTGAAGTACTTTTTGTTTTAAAGTAAAAAATAATAATTAGAGCAGGTGCATCGACAACAAGTAAGTTCTATCGTAAATACCAAATGCAAATAAAATTGATTCATCCATTGACTCAGAATCGCTGCGCACAGAAGGACAGATAGACAGGCGCATGGACTAAATGCCAAAAAACTTTTTCAGAATCAGGGACAGCCAAAACGAACATTTCCGATGAAATCTTGCTTTCAAATTTTTTCACGATTACACTACTTTCTATGCTATGTATATGAAAAAGTAAATCAAGCAATTACCTCATAATTTCCTTCATATTCTGGACATTCTTCCCATTGTGTTGTCCTCCCTTCAGATTGAGACCAGTGTTGTTGTTGTCTGCGTCTTGGTCCCCATGAGTCAAACTCTTCCTCTTCCTGACGTCGGGGAAGAGCTTCTCGTCAGAGCAAGGGAAGTCGCCCCTCCAGATCTTGAGAATATCCAACATCTCTTCTGGGCGGTCCAGTAGCAGTTGTGTCACAGTGTACACGCACGGGGTCTCGGATGCCGCGCACTCCGTCGCTTCTTCCTGAAGGCGTCTTGACAGACGCAAACACGCCTCAGGAGGGACCTTGGGGCAAGTGGAGGTGAGGTACACCAACGCTGGTTCGGCAGGGTACCGTGATCCTGCAGCAGATTGTAAGGCATGTTTAGCTAACTCTTAAGTTACAAGGTTAATACACCATGATCCAGTTACAATCTAGATGATACGCTCTCAACTTGGTACTATTATTGAAACACATAAAACATAATGTGAGGGGGCACTGTCCAAAAGTGGATTTATTATTCACAGTGCTCACGAGTTTGATGTTATATGAAGGTGGAGTTCACAGGTCAGCGTCAGATAAAGACATAGCATATTTCCTCGCATATTTAACACTCTTTTGGGGATGAAAAAATTGTCCTAAGTTAGGGGTGAGCAAATTATGCAAAGAAAAAAATTTCATTCCTAGTGAAATCTGCATCAGAATGGAAGTCCTGTTGCTCCTAGTGTAGTCCATCCTTTTCTGAATTGTTAGTAAAATCTCAGACATGGCAATGGGACGTCAGAACAAGGCTGCCTCATTACAGGCCTCGCAACATGGCCAGGTCACATAAACAAGGTAAATGAGCAGATTTCACAGTAAACTTTTGCGACCCGAGGTGTAGTCCCTAGTGCACTACCTCGCCTTCTACCTCTGCTAATGCGGTTCAAATCCTGTCTGATCTAAGAAGAATTCGCGGTGGTGGACGAAGCAGTGTTCACGGCAGATTTTCTCAATGTACTCTCATTTCCCCTGCCTACCATTCCACTACAACATTCACTCATCATCATCATTATCATTCCTACCTAGTATAGACTCAGTCTAGGTACAAGTTATAACAAATTTTTGAACAATGCTTTTGTGGTTGAGATCAACCAGTGTAAAATATGCAAAACTTTTAAAAATCCAGAAAATCGTCCTAAAGATCAGAGAGCGTAAATAACTTGAGAAAATATGCTATATATTTCAAGACGAGTTTCACAAGCATACACTGGTCAGTCAGGGAAAGACAGTGACTTTGCAAGTCAATGACAGAAGCTCATGGAATTTTCAAAATGTGAGATTCACCTTCAGGAAACCGAATCTCAAGGTTGAAAATAAACTTCTCCTCTTCCCCAGACTTCTTCTTGGCAGGGGCCAGTTCGGGTAACTCGTGGGAAAAGCGACAGTTGTTGGTGAACCTGCAGTGTCCCTTCATGAAGAATCTGCAAACCTCGGTCTCCTTCTTTGGTTTTGACTTACTCTTGGCGACCTCCGGCGGCTTCTCCGGCTTGACGTACACATTGAGTAGATATGGGAGATCTAAGTGCACGATCCACACCCTGTGGAAAGAACACAAACACTGCAGCACAGCTAAGAAAAACAAAAATTCAAAATTGCTACCAATAAAACAACTTAATACCATTATTCTACTACTATTAACATCCATAATAAAATCTAATTAAATAAATAATTAATAACTTACGACCTTTTATGTAGAGGAATAATATTGATATTTTCTGTGAAGAGCTCACCACGTTTCACCTGACGACGACTATAATCCAAGTCGAAACATAGTGAGCTCTTCACAGAAAATATAATTATTATTCCTACATAAAAGGTCGTAAGTTATTAATTATTTATTTAATTAGATTCATACCATTGTCATCTCATCTTCATCAAAGTCCAGGAACCCTATTTTTAAAATCTGGCATAGTTGTAGTGTCCCATATATGAAACAAGACACAGTAGAAACAGTACAGCACAAATTCCTACAGACCTCACTTTATTAATCTGGTTTTTAACCAGCTTTGGTGATCACAATTAACTATTGAGAAGTACAATTTAGATTGTTTCCAGAGAGCAAATAAGTTTATTGCACTCCATGTGTGTATAAGAAAATGCGTTTGGCAATAAATCTACTTAAAGAAATAAGTCCCTGGAGAATAAATGAGTTGATCATCCTCCACATGGTCATAAGCAGTTTGTCACTACTTTCTTGCCAGTAAATTTATTTATTTATTTATTTATGTCTGTGTTTTATACAAATCTACAGTTTTTCCCAAGCACGATGAAATAAAAAAAAAAACACCCCCATCTTCCATCTATCAATGCATAATTCTAGTACTTCTTGAACACATTTTCCACAGTAGACAAACAAAATAAAGAGAAAAATTACAGTCTTTAATGCCATCCAAGTCTTAATTCAGCACTCAAGGGAGCAGCGCCCCAACAGGGCGGCATGGGAAGGGGTGAAATGTAGGACTAGTAGAAAATGTGTGGTATAAGTGATGAATTCATCGATTTTGGAGCTGATGAGATGAACAGTGTGACATCCTATGCCAATTAAGTCGAAGTTCAGCCACAGTGAGGGTAAGACGCACCTAGGGGTAACGTGGGAAGGGGGTGATGGGAAAAATTATTGGAAACAAACATTATCAGAATAGAATCCATAGTTTTGGGGTTGACGAGATGAATGCTGAGAGTTCTAATGCCCTTTAAGAAGTTCTGCTAAAAATCACCCTTATAAATAGAGTGGGGCTAGTTCTGAATATCCTTCATGGTATAACTGCATAAATCATAGCAAAGGATTGAATAGTTACCTAATGAGAAAAACTCTCATACAGGTTACTTCATCTAGTTATTTTCAAAAATAATTTAAAGTTTCAATGATTACAAGACTAAGAAGTATACATTTACTTTGTGATTAAAGGATTGTAATTCCTTACCTGTTACATATGTGCTCCTCAAAGAGACTTTCGTAAATAGATTCCAGGACGCATTTCTCCTCCGCCTTCTGCACAGTGGAAAACTCGACGTCACTGGCCGAACTCGTCTCTTCTTCATCTTCGTCATCCTCCGTCTGGAGTTTCTTCACCTTTGGGAAACGCGCTCCGACATTGAAGTAGCACGATGCCAGAACTTCCAAGGCCACTCCGACATCTCCCTCCGTCAAATGAAGAGCCTCCACACAATGATTTTTGTGGAATCCATACCTGCAAAACGATATATGAATGGACTAAGCCTCCCTGTAATTATACAGCAAATCACTGTCCTTATATACATATATAATGCACACGGTAGTTTAAACAAAACATAAAAACTGTGCCATATTGTGCGACTGGCTTAAGTGAATATTGAATGCTCAGTTTAGCACAATACCATGTCATTTTCAGTTCTGAATCTCCTTAAGCGAATTCAGATCCCACAATGAAACTTGGTAAACTTTATCTATATAATTTAAGCTATTTTTATGGAAATTTTCAAAATGAAATTAGAAAGGTCCAAGTTTGTTAACAATTGACTTAATTATTAATTTCCATTTTCATGTACCAATAAAAATTTAAATTTGAAGCCATACTTTAAAAGGGCAGTTGATTTTTTATAAGAATAACTATCTAATTTATTTTTAAATTAGTTTCCTTATATCAAAAATTGCCCTAGGAACAAACCCTACAGTATGACACCCCATCTTCAAAATCCTGGAAATCAGCAACTAGGCATCACAGAGAAAAATTACATAATTTTGTGTTAAGGACTTGCAGAAGTCTAATTCACAATTTGAAAGACTGAAGTTTTTTTTCTTTTGTCCTCATGTCAAATGCCCAACCTGTTAATTAGAATAAAGTACTATTTGCATCAAACAGTTTCTGGGAGCTGCATAGGCACTATTAGGCCCATCCTTGAGCATGTGTCACTAGGATTAGGTGTAGATGGGAGAATAGAGGTAACTCGTTTCAAATTTTGCTTAGCACAGTAAGACACTCCACAAGTTAAACAGCGAAATATCTAATAACCCTAAATATAATTAAGGATAACTAAATCCTGGTATATTAAAGTGAACACAAAGAAATACATTTCTGTGTGTGTCTTACCCCTGAAGCCGAGAAAGTGCAAATGTGTTAACTCTTTCTTCCATAGAAACTTCATCCTTTGGTTTGGCAGAGTAATCTATTCCTCCTTGTACAATTAAATGACCTCGGTCCATCCAATATTGCTTACTGAGGTTTTCTCCTTTGTCACGATATGCAGAAATATCGAGCAGACTAAAATTCTAGAAAGCAGTACAAAACGGATATTGTAGAAATGTACAGCACATATGAAAGGGGGTTTAGAATCACTAAAAGTAATTAGAAAGGGGAACTAAAAATTGGAAAATATACACTCGTTTTCATGTAATTAAACAACATAGTAAAGAATATAAGAATAGTTACTTCAAGATCAAATTTGAGAAACAGAAATTATGTAATCACCGAGTTAAAATAGGCTTTGATGGTTTTATTTTTATTTGAATAATTACTGTATTTGTTGTTCCTGTCAAAATTTTTTGGAATTCTTGTCGTTAACAATCGGGGTTGAAGTGCAACATAGCATTACACGTTTGTATTTCAACAAAAGAAAAGAAGCAAAATTTCCTCACTTGATCAACAAATGAGACAGTACTTTGGTACTCATTGGTTTGCAATAATTGCAGACAAAATAAAACTAATTAAATGTTTTATTTATCACTGTACATAGTACTAAATTTAAGAACTGAACATAAACAACGAAGAGGAGGCAACAATTTACCTTTCCATGTAGTTCTTTCATTGTGTCTAATAAAATGTTTTCACTTTCAACAGACATGAAAAGTGTTTTCATTTCAACCTTGAGTTTGCTGTGTTTCTCTTCCCCATCTCCAGCACTATAAAATACAAAAGGAATAATTAAATATACTTATTTAACATTCACTTTATTATAATATAAGAAAATAACGCAAATTTGACCCCTGAGAATCAAACTGTCAAAATACACACAGGGATGAAATATGGTGTTATAATAATGAAAAATGGAATAGTAGCAAAAGATTAATAAATGATTTAGGCAAAGACATAAAAGCGCTGACACCTGCGGCTAAATATTATGACATGACCGAATTGAAAACCACATTGCAATGGTTTAGAAATAAAAATATGTGAACCTTGATATCTCAATCTGTATCACCTTGATTTCTCAATCCCCATTTTTGTTGGCACAACCACGTCTCCATTCTGAACGGCTGAATCTGCATTCTTCGACTTCGATGGTTTCGAACTTGTCTTCTTGGAGCTCATCGTTACTGCACAAGAATTTGAATTTATTAAAATAAAACGAAATATACAGTAATATGACGTGTCAGGTAATCAGTGTGAAATAATTGGTGTACAATATGCTGATGTTCAAAGAAAAACAATCAAAATAACGCGAGTCTGAGATGAACATAACCTCTAAACCCAGTCACGCACACTTTGTCCCAATTGCACCACTTGCTCACGTCCAGTTCATGTCTGCAGAGTCTGCAGAGATGACTTTCCATCTCCCTGTTGGTTTCTCACACCTTTTTTATGAACCGTCTAAGAGTTCACAATATTTTGAGTGCCGCTACACAAGTCGACGAGAGAGTACTCGAGACATGAAGGAATAACAATTTCATAAAGAAGTATAACTTGATGTCCTTTTGTGTTATCCATATTGAGCTACAATATAATAGTCGTCGCTCATTACTCCGCTGAACACGTTGATTAAGATTTTATCGACTTGACCGCCACTTTCAAAAGTATTATTTTAATAATGCTAAATTAGTTTATTGTGCTCCGCGTGGTCATTAGCATTTTCTAACCGCTATTTTGATAATAAATTTATACCTAATAAACTCTTTAGGAGAGATCTTATTTAACAGATGTTATCCTTCTTTGGACCACCAGTATTACCTCCCTCTTTTGGTGGGGAGTATCATTGGAGTACCTTCGTATTATTTAAATCATTAACTGAAATATTTAATTTCAACAATAACTGAATAGAGAATAACACATTAATATTCTGAGTTGGTTGTAATTTAAATAGAAATGAATTAAGGGCACCCCAGAGTCGAGTCGAGCTTAGAGGCGTACTCTGGGCGTACTAGCTTACGGATACCCCACTCCGTGCTTGTGTAATAAATTCAAGATTAAATAAATTTTGTTTCGTAATTACAAAATTCAAATTTCTTGTCTCATATGTTTATTAGTTGAGTGGTTTAAAAATTAGCTTTTGCTTCTCTTAAACTGATAATATTTTAGTTCGCGATGTATAATCGCAAATAATACAAAATAATTGGTTACTTTTTGGAATGTCTTAAAAGACGTTCGATTCTCTCTTGGAACGTCTACGACGTCGCGCGCATTGAGTTTCGATAATAGGAACTGCATCACGTTCGATTCTCTCATCAAGAAATTCAACGTTTCGGTGAAGAAAAATATAACTCTAGACCAGGGGTCGGCAACCTTTTTTGGCCGTGGGTCAAAATCAACCAAAAAGGTGAGTATTAAAGAGACGTTTGGGTCAGAGATATTTTCGACATGGATCTTATATACATAAACACTTACGTGTGGAAGGTCCATGGGAATCGAACTAAAATGTTGTCCGTAGTATCTATTTCCAGTGTTTTAAATTCTCAAAATGTTTGTTTCATGTTTATGTTTTATAATTTATTTTTATATATTATACTTTATTTTCGGAACTAAAGTGGGTCACTTGAAATTATCAAATGGGTCACTCGGTAACCCTGTTAGAAATGTGATTCAATGATGTCTTCTCAACGAAGCCCAATAATCTTATCAGTAAAAAAAGTATTGGATACATCGAAATTTATTTCAATTCAATATTTAAAATGTTGTCTTTCATTTGAGTTATCATTTACAATGCTCTGCTCACTAGTTTGGACCCTACAAAAAATCAGGTAACTCCTGTGTCCTAATTCTCCAGCTTTAGGTTATTTATTCAATGAGAAGGCTTTTATCTTTCCTGGACTACAAGAAAGATAAATAAAGTAGTCTTCATGAGCAACGTGACAACACCGTGTTTTTTTGTCTCTAGCCATTAATCAATGGGCTGACACCCCAAAATCCCTTCAAGTCGCGACATAAAAACTGTTTTTCTCGTGCCTTTCCCCACCCATTGCGATCTGATGAGAACCTATATAAAGATGGAAACATCGGAATGCGTTTTTTTTCTTTTTGTTTCATTCGACCTGAGTACAAAAACAAAATTCTGATATATAAAATAAAAAGAAGCCAGTTGTAAGTTCGACTAAAACTAAAGTGACACACCCAGGAAGTTATTTTGGTAATTCTTATTGAGAGAAAGTGCCTCTCATTCCTACTGAATCGCCACCACGGATAAGTTGGGTGAAAGTTTCTCCCGAGGAAAAGCACTGCGTATGACCTTCATATTGATGTGCAAATAAATAATAAATGCTGGCAAATCATCTTCTCTTGATCATCACTTTGCACAATTAAATGGATGAACGTCGCAGATAGATCGTTCACAGAATTCATGACGCAGGTACGACCAGTGGCGGATCTAAACTGTAATCAAGGGGGAACTAACCGGGGAGTTTTTTTTCTTTTAATTATGATTTACAGCACAAATTTTATGAATATTGTCTTTAAATACAATGCATCACATAAATAATTAACAATCTGGTACTGTTAGTAACAATTATTTATTAAAGTTATCAACACGGAGTTACTTATTTTATTAATATGATATAACGTTTTTATTAATCTGCTATTATTAATAACGATAATAATTACATTATTAATAACAATTATAATTAATAACAATTATTAATGTGTTAACACCTTTACAAAGTACGCCATTTATCAACTTGAATTTTATCTGTCAAGAGTTCAAGTCCAATGGGGGTCCCTTAGCCCCCCCCCCCTAGATCAGTCACTGCATATCACAGCAACTATTATTACCTTAAAAACCCTTCTTCTTCGTTAGTTTCAATGGCTCAGTGAGCTGCAGCATCGGACAGTAGGTAAGTAAGATAGTAGGTGGAAGGTTCGAATCTTCCTACGCGCTAAAATTTCGGACTTCACACTTGACCATAATTAGATGTGATTTGTGGCTATGTCGATGAATTGAACACCCCATTCTATTTAAGCCGACTGTATTTCGCGTCTAGTGCGACTTGCGGTGGCAAGGAATGGGAACAGTAAGTCAGGACTAGTGGAGAGAGCACAGGAACTCTGTGATTCTCAAGGGACTATCCTTGGCACATTTCATTTTTGCGCAATAAATGTGGAAACATTGTGGAAAATGAAATATTAATGTACTTGCCACGTTTTTAGCTCAAAAATGTATTAATGGCAAACTTTCAGAATTATGGCGAAATCATTTGAAAATTGAAGGGCATCGACAAAGTAAACATGATTATTCTTTTAGGTGTTAAAATAAAAAAAAGATTAATAGTAAATAATATATTTTTCTCAAAGTTGATTATTCTTGGTTTATTCTTTGTAGCGATCTGCAGCAGGTTAGTGCTGCTTAGAAAGAGTAGTTCCTGAAAACGCTACGAGATCGCGTGGGGTACTCTATTTCGTGCGCGTAATCTTGCCTCCGAACGGGGAAAACGTGTATTCGCAGAAGCACAACGAACGGGACTCCTAAAATTTTCCAACCTATGTTGGATGCAGTGTCGTTACTACCCAAGTCAGGGCCCCCGGGCAAAATGAAGATCGGGGCCCCTTAGTGGCCGTTGTTAAAGTGATTTAATATAGTTAAATTTAGAAATATAATTAATAATTTTTAAGTAAGGAATAAAAATCTTATAAACATTTAGTTCTTTATTAAATAATATCTACATACCATATATTTTAAATGTATGACTGTACAAAAAATCAAATTTTGGATTTATATTTTCATGCGAGGTACTTTCGTTTTAGAAAATGGTTTAAAGTAATTTTTTGACGAGCTTCAGCTTCAAAAATGACCGTTCTGCAGCCGCAACTGTAACTGGTATAGTTCAAAAATCATGACAACTGTACACACATCCGGAAAAGTGGCCGAAAGCGTAAAGTGATCGATAATTAAAAATTAAAACTTTAAAGAGAATTCCTTGATTCATTATGGTTAGATTACGTGACACCCACACCAGACATATTATCTTTTTCCCGAATTTCGTATTTACGAATAAAAAAAAAGCTGTATATCGCAGCGTGTGTGTCAGGTTGACCGAGTGGTCTAAAGCACCAGATTCAAGCTCTGGTTCCCAAATGGGAGCGTGGATTCAAATCCCACACTTGACACATTCTTTCCTTTCTTGAAATTCGTATTTACAAAAAATATAAAACTGTAAACCACTGAGCATGTGTCAGGTTGGCCGAGTAGTATAAGGCGCCAGATTCAAGCACTAGTTCCCAATTGGGAGCGAGGGTTCGAACCCCACATCTGACATATTCTTTCTTTTCCTGAATTTCATATTTACGAAAAAAATTAAAACTGTATACCGCAGAGCGTTTGGCAGGTTGGCCGAGTGGTCTAACCCGCCAGATTCAAGCTATGGTTCCCAATTGGGAGCGTGGGTTCCAACCCCACACCTGACATATTCTTTCTTTTTCTGAATTTCGTATTCACGAAAAAAATAAAACTGTATACCACTGTGCGTGTGTCAGGTTGGCCGAGTAGTATAACGCGCCAGATTCAAGCACTGGTTCCCAATTGGGATCGTGGGTTCGGACCCCATACCTGACTTATTCCTTCTTTTCCTGAATTTCGTATTTA
>NNCF01126709.1:0-40717 GCA_002313205.1 Laupala kohalensis | reverse complement strand
GCTCCTAAGAAGGTGGGCAAACTTTGGTTGGACACGACTTCGAGATGCAATGCTCTAGTGACTAGGCATATGAACACTATTACGTAAGCGTTATCTAAATCATATTTATTTGCTGAGTGTTTAGTGCGTCGTATCTTGATGGGGCCAAAATAGTCCGTACCGGTGTGAGCGAAGGGTTTACTCGGCTGAAGTCGTTCAGGCGGCAACACTGCCATTTGTTGCTTCATCGGATTTTTGAAATTACGAACACAATTGATACATGTACGAGTAACTGATCTTATTGTTCTTAATCCCTTTACTGGCCAAAATTTCAATCTTAGTTGATATAGTAATGACTGATTTGGTAGATGTAAGAATTTTACATGCAGATGCATAATTAACATTTTCGTGATAGGGTGCATAGGATGCAATATTACTGGGTGAGTTTGCTCCCATGACAGTGGCGCCAATGCGAGGCGACTGCCGATTCTTAACAGTCCATCCTCATGGAGGAATGGATTTAATTTAAATATCTGACTGGAAGGCTTTACTGTTCGGTTGTGTTTTAATTCATTTAATTCATCTTGATACGAAACATACTGCATATATTTCAATAGGAGTAATTCGGAATGTCTTAAGTCAGCGACAGTTATGTAGGGTTCAGTGGGAATCCTGCTACATTTATTAGTGAATCGTATCACATAAGCGAGGATTCGCAACAATTTAGAATAACAATTAGTTCTTGAAATCACTCCTTCGAAAAAAGCATTAGTAGGTCCCGCCTCCTTTTTGAATGGGTCTGAAGTTACAGTAACAGCCGACGTAAAGGGTTGCGGCGGACATGGCCATTGAGTTGATGGTAATTTAATGAAATCAGGGCCTGTCCACCACAATCTAGATTTAATCAAATCCTTTGGAGATATTTCCCGCGTCATGACATCAGCCGGATTGACTTGTGTCGGCACATAGTGCCATTGTGAGACGTTAGTATTATTTAAAATTGTTTTTACTCTATTAGACACGAACACATCTTTTAGTTGTTTGGAGGAGTGAAGCCAATGTAATACTATAGTGGAGTCGGTCCAAAAATGTACATCGTCAGGATTCAATTCAACTATGGCGTTGCCAATTTTCTTTGCTAGATTGGTTGCTAATAGCGCAGCGGCTAATTCTAATTTGGGAATTGTGAGCTTGCCCGGATGGGCAACACGTGTCTTTGAAGTGAGTAGATTAGATTCCCCTTCTTTAGCAATGTATGCCGCGGCTCCGTAACCTCTGGGTGCGGCGTCAGCGAAGATGTGTAATGTGTACGTCTTGTTAATATTTAGAATATAACGCGGGATAGTTAATTCGACTAAATCATTTAAATTGTTGTAGAATTCGTTCCACTCAATATTAAAATTTTGATTGAGTTCCACGTCCCAGTCTATCTTTTCAATCCATAGGCGTTGTAGGTAAGTTTTAGCGGTTAGTACAACTGGGGAAAGTAATCCCAGAGGATCAAACAACGCGCAAATTTTGCTCGCCACCATACGTTTCGTCCACGAATGTAGTTTAGAATTGTTTATTTCAAAACGAAATATATCTTTATCAGTAGACCAGAAAATACCCAGCACTTTAAAATCCTTATCTTCATTGAGGTGAAAGCTAATTTCCTGAGACTTTTCCTCCTCCGATAAGGAAGTAATTACTTCTCTAGAATTACTTGACCATTTCCTTATTGGAAATCCTCCCTTCGCTAGCAGCTCTGTTATCTGCTTCTGTAATACTATTGCTTCCGCAAGTGAGTGTGCGCCCGTACATAAATCATCAACATAAATTCCCGATTCTATGCGAGATGAAGCGAGCGGGAGATTAGCTCCTTCGTCTTCTAATAATTTAATTATGGTTCTACAAGAGAGATAAGCGCTAGGCGCTAAGCCATATGTTACTGTATTGAGATGGTATGTACGTATACTGTCTTTAGGAGTTCGACGCCAAAGTATCCTCAGAAAATCTCTTTGGTCATCAGCTATGAGAATTTGTCGGTAGAACTTCTCGATGTCGGCTGTCAGGGCTATGGGGAACGTGCGAAATCTCAGCATCACATCGTATAGATCGTTTTGGACTGAGGGTCCCGTATGTAATCGATCGTTAATTGAAATCCCACCAACATCGGTTGAACTCCCATCAAAGACTACACGTAGTTTTGTTGTTGTGCTGTTTTGTTTTAAGACATAATGATGTGGGATATAATTGATTGACCCGTTTTTTGAGTTAGCATCATTAATGATTTCTGTCATGTGGTCATGTTTTTCATATTCGTGGAGAAATTCTATGTATTCATTTCTATGTTCTGGATTTTTCATTAGTTTGTGTTCTATGGAGTAAAGTCGTTTAAGAGCCGTATTTCGATTATTGTGAAATTTAGGTTGTACTTTAAATGGCATCCTAACCACATATTTTCCCTGTGAAGTACGAGTTGTAGTATTCATATACAAGCTCTCGCAAAACTCTTCGGATTCAGTGAGTGAAGGTTGTTGCTGATTGTCAATGTGTTCAAGTTCCCAGAATTTAGAAATGTTATCATTAAGCACCTGCGTATCACATGATGCGTGATTTACAGTAGGTGGAGTGTTGAACGGAAGGGACGTAATAATAATGAACCCTAATTTAGTTTCATGTAACTTTAATTTTAATTTTGTCTTTGTATTAATTTCAAAGTTTTTATATAGTAAAATTTCCCAGAACGGCTGCGAACCTAGAAGTATATCAATGTTTCCCGGCTTATTAAAAGTTTTATCAGCCAAAGGACAATCTACTGGTAGTTCAGTTATATTAATTTTGATCCCCGTAGAAGGAATTTGGTTCGCGATCTGTGGCACGACTAGGCATGCGACATTGNCAGCTAGAGGGCAATCTACTGGTAGTTCGGTTATATTAATTTTGATCCCCGTAGAAGGAATTTGGTTCGCGATCTGTGGCACGACTAGACATGCGACATTAAATTTAAATCCCAAATTAAGAGTATCTTGTATGTTGATATTCGTGGTTGAGACTACGTTCGACGTAGTGCCACAAATACCCTTTATGGAGACTGAGGTTTTCCTTGTTTTAAGTTTAAGTTTATCCACGATGTTCTGAGTGATCAGGGAGTGGGTTGAACCACAGTCTAATAATGCGCGACACAGTATTATTACTTTCATTAGAAACATGAATGAGCGCGGTTGCCAAAGAGGCGTGCGGCAACTCGCGGGCGACCGCAGCCTTAACTACCGCTTCCTGAACGACCTCCGCGTTTTCTATAGACGCTGGTGATTCAGTGACAGTTGTCTTAATGAATTCTTTGTTTCTGTGCAATAAGGTATTGTGCCTTCTACCGCATATTTTGCAGGAGAAAGAAGATTTACAGTCACGTACAGAATGATTTTTATAAATACAGTTTACGCATAAATTATTATCTTTAACGAACTTATTTCGTTCTGCAATCGATAATTTGTTAAATACTGGACAGTGGTAGATGACATGAGATTGTTTGCATTTTATACAAACTATTGACGGAGGCATCGTTTGTGATTGGTTTACGAATGCCTTGTAGGGGCGTTTATTACGCGTAAGATTTGTATTATTAAGTCGCCGCGTAATATTTCTTACAGGGTCTCGTATGGAGGCAGTGAGTGCTTGTGCCTGCCTTTCCAGAAAATCAATTAGATCGTTGTATGATGGCAGACACGTAGTGTGGCAGGTCTCTTCATAATGCTTTAGCGTGGCATGATCTAATTTGGATGTTATATGGTAAACTAAAATAGAATCCCATGACGTAATGTCTATACTTAATGATTTAAGTGAACGTAAGCAACTTTCGGAATGGTCAATTAGAGATCTTAATTCTTGAGGAGATTCTTTCTGAATTTTGTCGTATTCTACGAGTGATCTTATCGCAATATGCGCCATTACCCTTGGATTACAATATCTTTTGGCTAAAACACTCCAAGCAATGGGATAGTTTTCGTTTGTTAATTCAAGCGAAGCAATTAGATTGTGAGCCGGGTGTTCGACATGCGTCTTAAGATATTGTAGTTTTTGAACATTTGTTAGTTCGTCGTGTTGGNCTCTCTCGCTCACAAATCGTTTCCACAACAAGTCGCCCCAGCTTTTAAGGACAGTACGCGCACTTTAAAACTTACTGTTAGGGAAAGTGTAAAATCGTGTCACGGTGTGTGAGATGTGTTATCTCAGTTTTTTAAGGACTTTCATGATTCAGTTGATATAATTCCTGAGTAAGCAGATAGCAAGCTATGCTACTCGAGAAAATGAATTTTAGCAAGCTATGCTACTCGAGAAAAACGTAGAATTCGAACTTCGCCTACTTGCCAGCCACCACCAGGAATGAAGAAAAACGATGTCATTGTGGTATACGAGCTGCGTGTATGACGTATTTTTTCGATCTACGAGTCGCGGGGAACTCCTGCCTATGAGGGACTTAGTATCGCGACTTTGAACGTTTGGAAACAATTGTTTTGAGCTTTCTGAGTCTCGTTAATCCAACGTATTATACATTTGATAATTTATTGAAGGTATTTTGTTACTAACCAAGTAGTAAACATAAGGAGCAGTATAGGAAATAGGGGTTGTAGCGTATTGCAGCTATGAATAGATGAATGAAATAATGTTCTTTTGTGAAAACATCTTGACAATAACAATAATTCACATTTATTAACATATATTGACTTATATTTACAAATACAGAGTTATAACATAAATAATAATTGAAGACTATCCATTGTGGGTGGATAGTGAGCTCTGTGAAAGCATTATCAACAGAGAACAATAAATACTAGATGTAGAGCTCATCAAGTAGAGATACCATCTAGATTTAGATTAAACAGTACTACTGAATTAAACAATTACAAAGGCATAAAGAACCATAAATACTAATGTAGAGCTCATCAAATAGAGATACCATTAAGATTTATATTTGAAGCAGAATTACTGAGTTATACGTGGCAAAGTTGAAGTGTGACATAAATGTCGACACGAGGGATATTATACCGTTCCATGAGTTTTCATGGAATCACCCCCCGGGCATTAACTAATTAGTATATAAACGATTACCTGCTTGTTACAATAATGAGTCATGAAATGACTCTAGAAATGCAGGATTTATTAACATTTTAACCCTCTACAGAGGTGATAATAATGTTACATATAAATATCAGTACCCTCAACATAGGAGGAAATACCTAATAATATTTTGAATCAAGACTCAGTGGTCTCCGAAACAAAACGTAGATTCTCGCTAACACGAGTTAAATATTTTACAAATATCAATACCCTCGACATATGAGGGGATAATTAATAATATTCTGAATCAAGACTCATGGTCTCCGAAACAAAATGTAGATTCTCGCTAACACGAGTTAAATACTTAAGGAATGTTCCTTTGAAGTTCTTATCTTCCTGTTGAAAGGCGACTGCTCACGGCCGCTAGGCTAACAGGTGTAAGAACAGGTTTGCAGCGGGCAGATAGCGTTCTCTCGTTCGGAACAGCTGGCTGAAACTCAAAATGTGTATGAGCGCTTCGTCTCGTAAATGTGGACGCATTATGTATCAATGTTGATACATTAACACGACACTGGAGTGGAATGACTGCTTAATGAAGCTAATCATGTCCCAAAAAATCCGTAATTACGTATCACTATGTGACACAACACTGTTATGATGATCACACATCCCAATGATAGGGAGTCTCGACGATAATACGACGATTCGACGACACACCTCGCTCTGAGGTCGACTGGTGAAAACATGAAGAGTGCCTGTGGATATCAGCTTATATAGCGGATACACAGACTTCGTATATGAAGATATGTTCGGAAAACCTATCTAGAAGTATAGGAGTTCCTTACACGTAGGGTTAGTTTATAGTCTCTTGGTTACACTGTGGTTGTGGTTTGTTGGTTACGGCGTGTTCATAAGTATCGATAGTATCGATTGTACTATGAAGATANTTTTTCGATCTACGAGTCGCGGGGAACTCCTGCCTATGAGGGACTTAGTATCGCGACTTTGAACGTTTGGAAACAATTGTTTTGAGCTTTCTGAGTCTCGTTAATCCAACGTATTATACATTTGATAATTTATTGAAGGTATTTTCATATGAAAAATACTTGATTCTAATCAATGCTCTGATGTAATTAATTTTGGTTTTTTCTTCAATCAGTCCAGTCGATTGATTCTTTTCTTTGAATAAGTGTTTTATTAACCAAATATTATTTTGAATTCCACAATCCATAATCTTTCCCTTGTTCAATTTATTTTATTTTATTGATGAGTGTTATTCCCGGTTGTGAGTTGTTGAGGAATATTTTGTTTAGGAGTTATTCAAGTTAGCAGCGTCACCACCGATATAGAAATTAGTTTAAAATTCTTTTTTATTTCGTTGTAATTAAGTTTCGGTGTGTCTGAGTGTTAGTAAAAGTAACAGGGCTGGAGGAAAATTATTTTGTATAATTGTTTTAACCGTGCCGCTTCAGTCGGACGACTCTCAGGCCCTGGAGTGCTATTCTGTACACGCATTCGGTAAATTAAATATCGCTTCAATAGACCTCTCTCACGGTTGTGCTACCGAGAATGTAGCCCCGCCCCGTGTCAATTTTGTACACGGCATTTTCGATAATCGGTACGGCAACCGAATGCAAAGTGACGTCAGCATTTCAATAAACGTTTACAGGTTAAAAGGCTATGCCTTTTAACCCAATCAGTGATCGAGAAATAGAATGATCTCTTTGGGTATCTTTATGAATACTATATAATCTCTTTGAATACTCATGAATTCGGGGAAAGTGTGCGTAGAAAATAACATGAATACGAAATTTTTTATACAACATATTTTAGTAGAACATAAGATGTAGAACACATAATTTACTTTAACGGTTTAGTATCATTTAATAACTTGTTATATAATTGCTAGAGAATACTTTGTTGACAGTACATTATTTACTTACTTGTTTTTTTACAATTACTTAAGTTGTTATAAATTGAAGTACTTCTGCGTATATTTCGTGATTTATAACTTATTCAATATAATTGAATGCAGCACAATGTAAACACGGATAAACGCTTAATATTTGCGTGTGTCGGAATGTTTCTATGGGTTATGTAATAAATAATACAAAATATGTTGGTTACATATAACTTCAAAATAATACCTTAAGCATTAATCGTCGTACGAAAAAGGTAATAATAAATGTATTAACTAATACAAATTACGTTGTTGATTCCAAAATCCAATTTGATTCCTCAATACGAATTATGAATGGAATAACTTAAGAATATTGTTCTTCCTTTATTACACAGAGGTAACAAATGTACTAAGTACAAAGTAAGAACGAACAAAGATAACACCAAAGTAATCTTATACACAACGCACACAAAGGAAATAACACACAAAAGTAATCACAAAAAAGGAAATCTCACACAACCAGCACAAACACAAGGAACAAGCATGTTCGATAAACGTGTCGGCCACAGTGAAGGTGTCTGTTAATTTTTTTCAATTTTAACGATCTTTCCCATTTTCACGATTTCCACCTTCGATAATACAGTGTACAGAATAACATTTTTCGGTAGCGTCGATAAAATCAATATATCAAGGATTTAACAATTACCCAGTCTATCAAATTGTGTACAGAATAGCACTCTTGGATTGATTAATAGATTTTTTGTAATTCAAAATCCGCCGACTTGAGTCAGTGTGTCTTTTTTTGTGGGGCTTTAGGACTCGTCAACGTCAAGGTCATTAGAACCCTTGCAGGTGAGGAAAAATGCAGTTTCGCAACATAGAGATGTACCGTAGTGACTCTTCCCAGTGAGTGGGACTCGCCGAATATCTCGATCATACCCACTAAAAATCTATCCTGAATTCAACAAACATCTAAATACAAAGATGAGAGAAAAGAAAAAGCTGCCCAATACATTATATCAAAAAAGGAAAAAATTCTTAAAATTATAATTTTAAATTACGGAAAGGAAGAATGAAAGGAAAGAGGAAAGGGAAGAGGAAAGAAGAATGCAAATTTAAACCCTCCCAAGAACTTATGGTAGGAGACCCAATCTATTTATAAAATTCAATAGTTTATTAACATCATCCGTTTCATTTCCGAGAAGCTGGTAAATTTGCAGCCAGACCAATATGTTTCCGTATTGTGGTGTATATTCTGCAATCAGTTAGTAGTTGACGCACTATCAGAGAAGAGCTACACTCCTCACATACGGGTTCATCATCAAGTAGTAAGAGATACCGATGAGTGAGAGGACAATGTCATATGCGCAGGCAGGTCAGCAAAACCTCGCTCCTGACTGTCCTACAGAAACTGCTCCATGACTTAACAGAGGATTTGATAAGTCGGAGCTTATTCCCTTCAACAGATAACCACTCATTGTTCCATTCACTAGAATCCTTGTCTTGATGGGATTTAGGAGATCCCTTTTGGCATCGTAAAGAAATTTACGCGATTCTTGAGACGTCTACTTCCTCATTCTCTCTGATTCCCACGTGTCCGGGAATCCAGCAAAACATTATGTTCTTTCCATCACTTTGGAGCGAGAAAAGCACATCCTGGATGTTCTGGATCAGCTTATCAGCTGGATACGTAGTCTGGATTGCTTAGGGAATCAGATCAAATCAGGGAATTTGACCCGCGGGAGCCCTTTGTTAATCGCAGTGCTCTCAATATGGCGTAGCACTCAGCGGTGTAAACGCTGCTCAGGTGGCAAATACAGTAGCCACAGGTCTTACGGGGGAACACCATAGGGCAGTCGACACCATCGACCTGCTTCGACCCGTCTGTAAACGGAGGAATATAGGTCCAGTTTGTCGAGGATTAGGTGAACGTATACCCTCAACATCGCGGCTGGTGTGTTCTTCTTGTCATGATGCAGAAGATCTAAATTAATCTTCGGCTTGTGCAAAGCCCAAGGAGGAGTCATGCTGCAAACTTGATTTAAGACATCAGGTGTGCGTATAATCAAGGTTTCCAAAATTTGTTTAGAGCGATATCCAAAAAGATTGCTTGCACTCAGTTTGTTGTTTTAGAAGCGGATGGAAGAAGAGGAGGGATGAAATACTGTGTTGTGTACCAGGATAAAGTCAGCACGTGGCAAAAGTGTCGTAGCATGAGGAGTTGCCGCCGAAGGTAAAGAGATGGTTCACCACTATCGGCATACAAACTCGGAATGGGAGTAGTACAGTTGGTTCCCGTGACTAGTCGGATTCCTGCATGGTGGACAATATCCAACTTCATTAAATAACTTGCACGAGCAGAGCTATATACCTAATCGAGCGCAGGCAGCCATAATGGAGCCGAGATCTTATGAACGCACGATAAAACTGGAGCAAGGAGGAGCGATCAGCGCCCCATTTCCTGCTACTCAGGCACTTCAGTAGGTTCAGAGACTTTAATGTTCTCGCTCTTAGGGCTGTCAGATGAACAATCCAATTCAGTCTCTGATCAAAGATTATACCTAAGGATTTTACACAAGGATAGAATTTTAGAACGTTGTCCCCCAGGTGATGTTCTGGCAGAAGGCTTCTTCTCCTACTGAAAAGAATACAGGGTGTTTTTTCAGCAGGAAAACGAAAGACAGTCGTCCATGACCAATGGGATAATCTATTGAGGACGAGTTGGATTTGTCGCTCCGCACCTGTGCCACTGTGTGATGAACAAAATATGCAAAGTCGTCGACAAAATTCTTTACAGCGGATGTTATGCGTTTATGGCCACTGCAAATAAAATCACACTCAGGACTGAGCCCTGAGGAACACCATTCTCTTGAAGAAGGAGATCCGAGGTCTCTTCCAATTCTGTAGTAGAAGGAACGCTGTTCCAAAAAGGACTGTTATATCAGTAGATAGGCGACGATAAATGCAATCATCGAGAGTAGTTTCGAAAGTCAGGTATCTGCAAAATTAAATGCGTGTAATTCACCATAGTCAAACGCAGAAAGTCAGAAAAATGTTAATGAAGTAAGAGTCTATTTGGGGAACCAGATGAACCCATAGTGGGGTATCAGTTCAAAATTCAATTAACTGGTGAAAGACCGTTTGGAAGAAAATATTTAAATCGTAAATACGAAGGTCCCATGGAGGTTATCATACCAAAAAAACTTGTATGGAACGTTACCTGCAGCCAAACGGGGTAATAAGTTCATCTTAGTTATTGTAGACGGGTTTGCAAAATACATTCAACTCTATCCAATTAATAAGCTTCAAGTTGTATGCGATGCGTATAGAAGTGCATTGCATTCTGCGGTAAACCGGAGAAAAAAATTAAGTGATTACGGAACACAATTTACGAGTGAGAAATGGAGATCGAAATAAGTAAAAATATACTTCCAGTCTTCTGTTCTATTCTCCGCCTCAGTCGAATCCTACATAACGTAATATGAAAAAACTGTCTCGATTGTTTTTAGTACATTGTATAGAAAAGCATACTGAGCGGTATGCCTTCCTACCAAGGTTATCTCTATGGTTAAATGCAGTTCCGCATGATAGTACGAAGCACAATTCGATCGAAAATAAGATATTTTCGAAAAGTTACTACTTCCTGAAAGCGTAAGTAGAATTAAGAAAATTAAAGCTAATGTCACAATAATACTAGAGAATTTGAAAAAAAAGAAAAAGAAAAGAATTCGGCCGAACGATTATCTCGAAAGCACGGGAACACATCAATTTATTGGTAAAAATATTGGTAAAAACTCCACAAACTTCGTATCAGAAATTGAAGCTGTTCCACAAATTTTCACAATATTTTCAGGGCCGTATTCCCTATATCATTTCGAAACTTAGCAAATATCAATCGAATTGAATGTGAGAATACAGGCTATTTTAACTCCCATAATCTGAGACTTTAAGCCAGAGAAGGTACACGCGTATCTTGTAGTTAGAATAAATGAAATAAGACATCGCCAAATATTTATGTAATTAAAGAGATGTGTAGGAAAAATAAAAAAGTTTAATTGTAACAATGTATAAAATGTTACCTAAATGGAATAAGGATCAGACATATTTTTTCCATTTATTCTAGAACAAAGACGTCACTTTGAGGCACAGCGGGCGCTATTTTTACAGTTGTTCCGAGTTATGGAAAACAAATTTTTTGTTTGATTTTTCATAGTATTTCATAGTTTTAATACATGTTAATCGTTTCAGAACATGATAATGTAGAAAATAATAGCGTCCCCATTAGCTTCTTGCAAATGGGGACAACGGAACGATCCTAGGAGGTTTCATCGTTGACGGATGCAATGCTCCTCGATGGTAGGTGCTCAATGTGTATTGATGTATGACATGGTATTGTGATGTAGTATGTATATAATTTAATTTTCCTTTTTCAGATCGCTCCTTAGCTATAATGGGTGAAAACAACACGCGGGAGGAGGTACTTAATATGCATGCACCCTCCACGTCTTCTATGCATGAACCTCGACCCTCCATTTGTTCTTTGCTACAGTGGACAGACAGACATTCCTCTTTTCTTCATCGCATCATTCGTTCTATACGCAATACATTGCATATTCGAGATCCGTTAGATTTCTTACGTCAACGTGAAACTCCTCTTCTGTCAGCGTTAGACAGTTTTACTAAGGACTATAAAGTGACAGCTTGTTTAGAATGTGAATTTATAGATGTGATGGAAAAGCCGCATGCAGACCGAGAAGAAGAAGAACGTGTACAACGCGTTAGAATTTTCCTTTCCTCACCGGCAAGTGTGTTTTCACATCAACATCGTGAACGAGACTATTAGCAAAATGTCGTTGAGGTCAGACATACACGGTTTGACGGTTTTTGTGAGCAAGAGAGAGGGAAAGTTTTAGAGAAAATTATGACTCTTCACAGTGATTTTCATTCTATAAAAAAGTGCACACGTTGGGTCAAGATATGTAGCCTTGCCTCCTCCTTTTAATAATGCGAAAAAAAGAATCGTGAATATGCACAATGAGGTTGAACACTGTTTCCTTTGGTCGATAGCGGCAATGTTATATCATCGCACACGTCTAGGTATCCAACATTCTAGTCGTCCATCCCACTATTGGGATGATAATAATAATAAATTTATTGTCAAAAAACAGTACAATCTGCGTATGACCAGGTGGAGGACAATAAATTAATTTACTCTCCTACAGCAAGCAAGGGACCATCCCATCAATTCCGACCAAGGGCCCTAAGGCAGAGACGGATTCAAAAATATCAGCAAAACTTCCTAGATATGATAAAGTTATCTGCGAGTTAAAATACTAATAGAATGTCAATATGTTTGTAATTTAATGCAAAAATTTACATGTACAAATTATTATCGAACTATCGAATATTCTGAGTATAGTGTTTAAAAATCATAAGAATTCAAATAACACTAAATTCACGATTTATTGTTACAATAAACATGCCCCTAAACAAAACCTAGAGAACCTGTATAAGAAATCCACCTCTACCCCAAGGAAGAAAGGAGAAAAACCCGGGCCAGAAAGGGTTTCATAGACTCATGACTAGATTAAATTGGAAAGGGATTTCTTTCCCGATGAACATTGATATTATACGAAAATTTAAAGACCAGAATCCTGAAGATTCATGTCATGTTCATCACTTGATTTGAACGACAACACAAAACAAATGGATGACAAAAAACATGTCTTTGACTCGAACGATAGAACAATTTCTTACGAATCTATTATTACATAAAAGTCACTATTGTTGGATTAAGGATATGGGTCGATTGGTCGGTTTACAACTATCGAAAGATGAACATCGTACATTTGATTGTGATACTTGTTTCCGAATTTTCCATCGTAAAGATAAATTTGACAACCACGACTGTCAACACAATGGAGGGCAACGTGTATATTTTCCCCAGAATGGAAGATATGCACTCATGTACTTTATAAACTACACGGGTCAACAACGCGTGCCGCTCGTCGTTTATTGTGATTTCGAAGCTCTTACAAAACCGATCGATACGTGTCAACCCCCTATCAATGAATCCTAACCCAACCATCGTCCATTTGCTTTAGGCTTCAATGTTGTGTGTGCTTTGTATGCGGCCCGCAATACCTATACTGCGTTTCGGGGGGAATATGTAGCACATCAATTGTTCACAGCGTTAATCCCACTTGCTCGTAATTATGCCACATGTGTTGACCAAGCCCATTCGATTGTCATGCGGTCTGAGGATGAACTTCATTTCGAGAATGCAACGCAATGTCATATCTGTGGAGGGACATTATCGGACTCAGACATCGTTGTACGAGGTCACGACCATCTCACAGGCATGTATCGCGGAGCTGCACATAAAGGATGTAATATATACTATAAAGAACCTATTCACTTTCCCATCTTGATCCATAATTCTGCTTTGTACGGTTCTTATATTCTTCTTGGGGTATAGGACGTGATCCACTTTTTAAACAATATAAACTTTCTATTATACCTTACAACCATGAGCACTTCATTTGTATCTCCATGCGTGTAGGAAGAGTGGAAATTCGTTTTCTCGACTCCTTCAAATTTTTCTACATCACTGGATGCTTTGGCGCGTACACTTGCTCCGACAGATTTTCATCATGTTCGAGCACATTTTCCCGATGATATCCTCTTTACACTAGCATGCAGGAAGGTTGTGTTTCCATATTATTATTGTAACACAAAATATGTACTCAACGCAACTGTATTGCCACCACAAGCTGCATTTTTCAATCGTCTCTCGGGTGAACACATTAGTGATGAGTTCTACACTCATGCACAACTGGTTTGGCAGGTGTTCGGGATTCGCACATTCTCCGACTACGTCGATTTGTATTTGAAACTCGATGTGCTCCTCCTCACCGACATATTGGAATAGTTTCGAAACTTGTGTATGCAGGTATACATGCTCGATCCAACACATTATCTCACTGCACCGTCTCTAGCGTGGGATGTTATGTTAAACATGACACATGTGACATTGGAACTCCTTACCGATGAAGACAAACTCGTGTTCTTTGAAAGTGGGATTCGCGGCGATCTTGTCCACGTCAGTCAGCGATATACGAAGGGAAACAATCCCTTTACGCATGATCATTATAATCCTCATGAACCAGATTGTTATCTTCAATATATTGACTGTAATAATTTATATGAACAAGCTATGTCACAAGTCTTACCCGTCGTTGATTTTCAATGGATACTGCAAACTTCAATGTAGCGCGTGGTGTTATGGAGGACACTGGTTATGTATTAGACGTCGCTCTCAACATTCTGGAACATCTCCATGACACCTTCACCGACTTATCACTTTGTCCTGAGACGCAGATACCACCTCATCTTGGGAGTCGACAACCGAAACTCATGGCTACGCGTCACTATGTCATTCACATGCGCAATTTACAACGGGCGTTGGACTTGGGCTACAAGCTTGTTCGCATACACAAATATCTCTCTTTTCGTCAATTGCGTTGGCTTCTCCCCTACATTGAACTCCGCAGTGCGTTAGGAAAGAATGCTACATCAATGTTTGAAATGAATTCTTTTAAACTCATGTTGAATGGTATTTATGGAAAATCGTGTCAAAATGTTCGTTAACATCGTCGCATCAATCTTGTTAACACGTGGGATGGACGTTCTGGTTTACGGAAACTCATTTTGAATCCCAACTTTACATGCAGTTGACCGATTGAAGGAGATCTCATGACAATCGAGTAGCGAAAAGCGGAGGTAAAGATGAACAAACCTATTTATGTGGGATTTTCAATATTAGAACTCTCTAAATTTCATATATTCCAATTTTTTATACATACCTCAAACCACAATTTTCAGACTTGAAACTCTTATATTTAGACACGGATTCGTATATCCTGTCCACGTCACGCAATGTATGACAACATGACTTTTAGTCCTTCCTACTATGACTCATCAATGTTTGGTGCTTTGAATAGATTTAACAACTTCCCGTGTAATAAATAAAGATTGGGCCTCTTTAAGGATGAATGCGGAGATGATATGCTCGTAGAATTTGTGAGTCTCCGTCCTAAAATGTATGCTATTTAAAAGCACTCTCAAATTACCTATTGCTGAGCGAAAGATATCAAGTGGTCAGTGGTCAAACAATTTCGTCTTGCGTACTATAAAGACTGCTTATTTCATGATAAAACAAGCATGGATATTCAACATTGTATTCGCTCAAAAGCACGTACACTTTATTATTTGAAACAACAGAAGCGCTCTTCTATGTGCCGATGACAAACGTCATTGGGTGGATAAGGTAAATAGTTTTCCGTGGGGGCCCTACCGCATTGTTGAGAGAGATCCGTCGCCTTGAGCACACATGGAGCGTACACCTCTGGGGGACATGGAAAAGCAAGTGTCTTGGCATGCAGAAAATATATTGGATTTAACGTTATCCATTAGCTCACATTTGCTCACATTAGCAAAAACCTCGACGCCATCCCCAACATTGTTATTCAGGCGCATGTATCTCTCTTGGCATTATTTGAGACGTTTCATTGCACTGCTCTAGATACATGTGTTTCTCTTATCCGTATAGAACTCTGGACCGTCGAACATCCTACTGAAAACTTTCCACCTACTTATGATGATGCTACATCATCGTAAAAGAAGATTGTTTCTGTTTCAGCGCACCATCTGTTAAGTTGTATTCTCCCACCTCATCATCACCCCCTGCCGTCACATCTTTTTCAGGGAGTGTTTAAAAGCGTGGGTGGTGGAAACACACCGCGACTCCTGTCCGTTGTGTCGCACATTTCTCTTAAATTATCGCATTGTTTTGGTATGAGATGTGCCAAGGATCACGTTTTGCCAATATAATAAAAATATTGTAGTCAATGGTACATCACATACCAAAACAATTTATTTTTTGTATATTTAGTAATATATTTATTTATTGTATATTTTGTAATATATTTATTTTTTGTTTTACATCTCTTTTTATTGTCTTTTTCATCCACATCCCGATAGGACACTTTTCCTTCATCCTAACCCATAGGGAACCCGCATAGCTAAGTGGTAGAGCATTAGAGCTAGCCAATCTAAAGTCCAGGGTTCGATTTCCTGTTGGGGCAACATTTACCCCCCTTCCTCTTCTGAGTAATGAAAAAAAACGTGACGTCAGAAGAGGGGCGATGTGGAGGGTGAAAACCACGTCACGTCAGAGGTGGTGGTGGGGAATGCTAGTAAGGACATGCTTTGTTCTCTCATGGTGTAGAGTTTCGTGTTCTCTTGTCGAGGACGTATGTGTGTGTCGTGGTTTTCTCTCGCTTGTATGGTGTTGTTGAGAATGGTCCTCGCTATAGTGTCTCTGGCTCCTGCGCTGTCGTCAGGTATGCCTCCGGTTTTTTCAAACTTTTTGGAACGCTCTATTTTCACATTTTAGAAACCCCCCACCCGTTTTGCAAAACTTCCTTCTTTTTTAAATACACAGTGTCTTCCTCCAACACCCCTTCTCCTTCACTGCAATGCGCTGGGTTTCGCAATGTTATGTAACTTTATTTGCTTCCTCCCTTTGCTTTCCCACCCCTTTTACCAGTTTAAGACCTGATAAGAGGTAATTTCCAGCCACCATTTTGAAACCACCACGTCCTGTGATAAGCGCTTATCAGCTTTTACAGGTCACGAACTGGTATAAGTACACTACTAACATGTCCAACATTCAGAACATACGAGCTAATTTTCTTTTAGAAACAATTTCCGCGAATTTATTTATAACAGCTTTAGTTTCAATTAATATTGTAATATCCTGCACCACGAAACCCAAAAGAAGAGGTTCTAAGCGCTTTAGTGTTGCCGTAGATCTGTTTTTTAAATAACTGATACATTTGAGAAGCATCTTTAACATTTGCAACGGGTGAACGAAACTACCTTATCTACCTTATTTAACCAGTTCATCCAATTATGGAGCATTATGGTAGAATGTTTTTTTCGGTCCGAGACCTGAGAAATTATAACTCCACCATCAATGATAAAAAATCCAAACGGAATTGCTTGGAAATCATTTTAATATCAGCTTTATGTGCTCCGAATTTAATTAACTACCCTACGCCACTAATGATGTTTCTCGTATTTCGCGAATAACAATCAGCTAATCCTGTAACACATGCGTCCAGTACAGGAAGGTACAACTCCTCCACATTTCGTGTTCCTTCTAGATCTCCGTGTAAGCAGTTTTAGGTCCAGAATCTATGCGACAATAAACACTTCTGATGCTTGTAAGTGATAATTATTTGAAGTTTGTGGATTTTTTCAACGGCAGCTGTGAAAAGTTCTTTGAATTTATTTTCCTGACGCTGATTTTTCTATGCAATCTTGAGATCCTTGACTACATTCATGTCTTCGACAAGATCGATGTCGGGCGATTGTAAGTTTTTGCTGACAACAAGAATTAATTGCAACAAGAGATGCATGATTTCTAGGCAAATGATAAAATCTAATTATTTTGTTAGCAACTATATGCCTTTTCCACTTGGCTTTAAAGCAGCGACTGTAGGGTTCTCACCACATCTTCAATTGCTTCCACTGAGGCGACAAACTATTCTTGAACCGCGGAAAAAGCTTCAGCTCGGCAAGCCCACCTCGCAGTAGACAACGACTTGAGAGTTCGAAGTTTCGCTAAAGTAGATTTTAAAATTGCTTCTGAAATAGCGTGACATGTATGACTACCTTCAATTAAATTATAAATCAATTGAATTATACCAAAGAATTCAAAACCACTCTTTTTATCTTTGGGACAAGCAGCAACAAGCACAAAGTTCAAACAATGTTCATAATAGTGCGCATTAAGTAACAATGGGTTTTCTGGTTAGCATCTAGCTTGTACACCATTAATACTGCCGGACATTGTCGAAGCACCATCAAAGCAGATTGACGTAACGTTTTCCTATTTGATTCCTAATTCGTTGACAATGTTATTTAATTCATTAAAAATAGTTTCTGCATCAGGTTTCAAGACCCTTTTCAAACCAACTAATATCTCTATAACACAGTCAATACGCGATGTACCTTACAGCAACCCCCATTTGTTCATGGTGACATCAAATTTGCCAAATGCAAACTCGTGTGATTTTAACACTCGTTTGCAAACAGCAACTTCCAGTTCTTGTTGCGTAAATAGCTATAAAAGCTGTTGACATTTTGAATATAAATTTCATATTCCAATAGGAATTAAAATCCCCTATTAATCTTTAAAAGTATATTTCGATAAAAGGGCGTTTGTGTCTGTGTGTCAAACGATATTTCTTCTAAATCAGGTGCGCACGCGTAAGTCGATTTTGCGCATTAGTGCGGAGAAGTTAGTTTTGCGCTCGCGCGATGTAACTAGCGGGTGGCCAAGTAACTTTTCTCGCCATCAGGAGGAAAAAATAGAAGAAAGCTCGGCCCCCAGGACGTAGCACGAGGGTAGAGGCGCCCGCTTGTCAGGGCACAAAACTTTGGTTGGTGTGCATTTATGACAAAAAAATTAATTCATGTCCCATTATATTTAACAATTTGAACAGTTATGTTATTTTATTTCTAAAAATTTTCCACATAAATTTTTTTAAATTTGACCCGCAGGATATTTTGGTTAAATTTGAGACAAAATAGTAATTTTCGACAAAATTAAAAATATTTAATTATGTATTTATTGACTGTCATGTAATGAACTCCAATGTGGCTTAAACCGCCGAATAGCAGAAAAAGCTATTATACAGGCGATCGCGATTTGAATGCTGTAAATTACAGTGCCCTCCATGAATGAAGGGGTGCCGAGTTTTCCGCAGCCTGCTAAAGAGGCGCTAACAAGAGCAGTCCAAGTGTTAGTGCCCTTCGACTCTTCCGAGCCTATTTACGTAAAGTATACCTTTGCGTTCTCGGGAGCGAACTAACTTCGCAGAAAAGACTGAATTTTGCAAATAGGACGAAAAAGCCCTTTTGCTTTTCAAAAAATGTAATTCATTAGAAGAAAATCTCAACAACACAAACTATCGTATGGGCGCTCAAGGGCCGTAGCATTTGTTTGGCGTGGCAGCTGCCATACCGGTGTGCAAGCCTATGGTCTTAATATTATTTCAAATTCATGTTGCTTGAGAGCTGACAATATAAGTGGAGTCTGATTATTATTTCACGTCCTTCTTGCTTGTGAGCTTGGAATAGGACGTGTGTAAGGAAATAAGATAGTCTGACTATTTTATCCCCTTCACTGCACTGTGGGTCTTACTTGACCCAAACTGGTTTTTGTCTGATAAATCAATAATGAACCATATTTACTCATCGGGCATTGTTCCTTATAGGACTCAAAGCATAAGGAAGAGGTAGTTCACAGATTTGCAGCTAAATTTCATAACACCAATACGCAATTAAGTATTTCTTAATTCATTGTGCAGTGCTCACTACGTTGTGTAAAGACGCATATTTGTGTACCTTATTTCTCCTTTTAGAGTGTAAAAACTGTTACAAAAATTATCAGTTTGAAGCAATGTAAAATAAAGAATTATTAACATTTTACTTAATTTTAATGTCATAANTTTCTTAATTCATTGTGCAGTGCTCACTACGTTGTGTAAAGACGCATATTTGTGTACCTTATTTCTCCTTTTAGAGTGTAAAAACTGTGTTACAAAAATTATCAGTTTGAAGCAATGTAAAATAAAGAATTATTAACATTTTACTTAATTTTAATGTCATAAATGAATTATTTTATAAAAACAGTTTGTTACTTCTGAGACCCATTGTCTAATTTCTCACTTTCATAAATTCCAGGAAGCGCTTCGCTCAAACAATAGTCAGTTCAGGTGTTATTTCTCGTGCAGTGTTGAGAGAGCGATGTTTATGATTATGAGTTCTGTTACAAGTGTAAATCGTTATTCTTTATGTGTTTTAACGTGTGTTCATGTTCTTTTGAACTGTGCAAATATGAATTATCGGATGACAGAAGCTGAGATATCGGTAGAGTTGGTCATTGCTCTAGCAATACCAATAGGTAGTGCAGATGAACTTGAAGATTCAGATTATTATACTGCGAAAAAAGAAGACAATTTTATTTATGAAGTAAGTGTTGTTGCTAAAACAGCAATCTCTTGCAAGTTGTACCTGTTCGAACAAGCAGCCTATATAACTGAGGAACCAGATTTATTCGCTCGTAAGGTTTCTAATCTAGAACCAGTGATTGAGAATATAACAAGTGAGACAAACGTGAAACCAACAGTTCCATTGCATTTGAACCACAAACTAAGCACATTACTAAGCTACTAAGAGTCAATCCATGCCTGTATGGAACAAGCAAAAACCCTCCATCGCCTCCTTCACCATTGGTGAGACCTACTCCATCTCTGGTCTAGACACTGTAAAATTTAGAAATGTGTTATGGAAACAGGCTTCCATACTTAGAACTGAAGAAGAAATTTGTTTTACTGACTCATGTTTTTCACCTGGAGAAATTCTACAATATTAGAATCTTCTCTGCAATTTTTAATTTTTTCTTCCTTTACTGAAGAGTTTGAAAAGATATGAAATGAAACTCATAAATATAGGGTTCAACTAGATCCAAACAAACGTTTCTCCATTACTAATATTGAACTAAGGAAATGTCTTGCATCACAATGTCATCAGTACATGTACCACATACTAGAAATTAATGGAAATAAATTATAGGGAACAGAACAATAATTGAGAAATGACTCTAAAACATTTTGAAATGATACGGAAATATCTCCATTTCAATGATAACGAGCTTGCCGTGCCAAATGGAGAAATTGGACATGACAGGTTGCATAAAATTAGACCTATTCTAGGTCGCATGAATGAAATGTATCGTGCAATAAGGCTTAGTAAAACAAATAATAGTAATATTACTATTATTTGATTTTCCAAACTTTTCCGAAAAAAAATCCGAAACTTCCAAATTTATGTTGATATTTTATAATTTATTGTTTGATTTTCAATGCTAAATTACAAATAACTGATCAAATATAGAAATAGAATGGAGTAGCTATGGAAAAAAAACGGATGTCTCAACCCTGTTTTCTAAGACGCGCAAGTGAACTCTGTTTCTCCTGAGAACCATCCCGATTTTTGACCTACAAAATCCAAATTTTGTATGTTAGATTTAAAAAATCTTTTTCTTGTGTTTTACTACGTAAATTTGATGTCATATATTAAATTTATAACAATAAAAATTGTGCAGTTGAGGGTTATGAGATCAGAAATGAAAAGAACTGTTCGCCCTAAACAGTAATTTCTACAAATATAACTCCAGGAATAAAAATATTATCAACGGATCATTAATTCCGTCACAGAGTTACCGGAAAAATGTTCTGTACCAAAATTGTACTATGTCCTTCCCTCAAAATGATAAAAGAATATGCCAACAAGACTAAAAATATTTGGTACGCGAACAACCTATTTTAAAATTATAAATGCAATTTTATTGTAATATTGCTTTCAAATTTGAATATAACTGTGTCTATGAATTCTCTAGTGTTAAATCACAATAAGGACAACTTTAAATTTGGCTATCAGTCCACCTCGACATAACCTCTTCCACATTAGTTGTCGAGTGTTTTACGTCACGTCTTCGGGCACAGATACTTTCATTAAACATAACATTCCTCATCGCTGCTGAATGACTATGAAGTTTCCCCCAAACACTCTCATAACACGCAAGGCTTCGCCGTTCTTTGACCAATTCCCCCTTTTTCTTCGAATGCCGCCATGTTTGTGTACGCTTTTGGCCGTTCGATTTGAGAAAATGCTGTGAGCGTTTAGACCCAAATAAAACGGCGCTGTGAGCGTCGAGCGCAGAAAGCGGCTCTCCGAACGCAGGGATAATAGACGAAATTCGAAATTAGTGTGACGTCACGTCCATAGCAACCGCACGCCGTGTTTCCAAACTACTATGAGCCGTATGAAGCATACCCGAGAATGAATCATATGTGAGATAATGTGCCTTAGAATGTAATACTTTAGTTTTCTTAATTTGTATTTATATGTCATAGGAGACAGAGAGCTATCCCTTCTCTAATAATTTTATTTCGTCTCCCAAAAATTTTGATATGACATGGAATTTGATAACACTCTTGCCATTACGCAAAATACATGACATTGGGCGTTGCGGGATTCGCAATCGCCAAGTGGAACGCGTCCTAAGTACTCTATTTTAACGTCAGATAAATCTTCTTCATTTACTGCACTTCTTTCACTAACTATCAAATTAATGTAAAATATGTTTTCATAGCGGTCTTTAAATGCATATCCCGTAAGAGGGTGCCGGACTCAGCTTTGAAATCGCATTTTAATTTTAACGCTTGCTACTTAAAAAACGCCGACTGCGATGGTTTGGCCATGTGTGTCGAATGGACGCGAGCAGTCTACCACACCAACTCCTCTGGCATGAACGACCCACCCAATGGAGAATCCAACGAACGGCACCGCAGAAAACATGGCTAAAACAGGTCGAAGATGACATCAGAAATCGCCGTATAAATCTCGACGAGACCAGGGTAACTGCCAACGACCGTCATGCATGGAAACGAGTTGTGAAGGAGATCCGACAACCATTGGCACCCACAGCTGCGTATGGGCTCAGGAGCCGATCCACGCCTAACGCCAGCTAGGATCAAAGAAGAAGAAGAACGCTTGCTACTAGGCGCTGCAGTCGCCTTTCATCGCTGCTCGCACCAATCTCGACTAACCGTCACCGTACTCACTGGCAGCCGAGTGGGATCGGTTTCACCCTCCCCTGTAATTTTGTCAACCCATATTTGTCCTTCTGGTTAAGCACTAACACATCAGTTCCATAAATATCTCGACAGTGACGAAATATCAAATAAATGAAAGGAAATACCTCAAAATATTATGGAGTAACATTTTACGTAGACCCCCCAGGGAACTTACTTCCAGTAAGTACGTGTTTGGCAAACACGGGGCTCCGAGCTGAGTCTGGCATTACTTCCACTTACTTATGCAGGGTTCCTTCCTTTCTCTTTCCTGACCTTCCTTGGTCACCTTTTGTTCTTTTGGATCCCAACGCTATTTGGGCTAGGGTATCTTTCATTTTCCTCATTTTTTGTCCTACATGTTTTAATATATTGTAATCCAGGAAGGTTTTTAGTGGGTATGGTCGAGTCATTCGACGAGTCCACTCGCGGGGTGAGTCATGTTGGCTCTCAGTGCGTAACTGCATTTTCCCTACCTGTACAGAATTTTAGGACTCTAATGACCTCGATGTCGACGAGCCGTGAAACCCCACAAAAAAATTTACGTAGAAACTTTTCAAATTGCTTATTAAATAATAAGGAAATATCCCGTATGCTGTGTTGTGACACAACATTTCTAAAACTAAAACGGAAGAAAAATAATACAGAAATGTCAAGCCTGAAACTTTTCAACACTGCCAATATTGTTTTTTGATAAACCGGTAAACACGCGATCATTTAACATTTGCCTTTGAAATTCTCAGAAATTACCAAAATAAAAATTAGAACATCATCCATTAGTTACTGATACCTCAAATTTTTCGTATATAATGTAGTAAAACAAATTTTGATTCACTTAGCGACTTACAGTAATCCATCTAAAATTGTAACACTAAAAATTGTAAGAATATTAATGTTATAAAAGTAGTTGATCGTCGACAGAAAGCTGTATATCTGGAATTATAAAAAATAATTTGAGTAATAAATGTTTTAGTACTACGATAAAAAAATTCATTTTTGTTTCACTAGTCATACCTTTAGCTAGTCAACATTGACAATGTTCATTCAATAAAGGATTTGGGATCGCTTGAATACCTTAGCTCTCAAATAAGTTAGTTTGTTTTCGTGTAGATATTTATATACTGCAAAGGTTTCAATTCCTTTTGAATTACAATATCTCAAAACATATATCCAAAATAATGCGGAAAATGAAAAATATCCTAGTCCTAATAGCGTCGGGATCGAAAAGAACAAGAGATGACCAAGGAAGGTCAAGAAAGAGAAAGGAAGAAGCTTAGCTCAAGTGGAAGTAATGCCAGACTCAGCTCGGGGCCCCGTGTTTGCCAAACACGTACCTACTAGATGTCCCTGGGGAGGGGGCAGAAAACGATTGTTTCAATTCTAATACCGGATTTTTTCATTACACTTACATGTTATTCCCTTCTCACCCCATCCCTAAAGGTGCCAGGGATGTCTTACCCCCTCAATGGTGGTTGTTCGATAGTCAGTCATCCTCGTATGAAGTTCGGTTTAAATTGTTCCAGGCACTCTAGAGTTATGGTGGGATACATACGTAAAACATTCCTACCCCCATTTCACCATGTGGATTTTGTAAAATCTTTTGTTACCGAATGTCTACACTTTTACAGGCACCGACGTTCCAAATTTCAAGTTTGCAGGCTTTGTAGTTTTTGAGATTTCGTTATTAGCAATCCCGTGAGTGGTATTTCGCTTTTATATACATAGATACTGCAAAGGTTTGAACTCCTTCCTCCTCAGATAGAGTCATTCCATGTGCAATCGGCCAAAATGGGACTTTCATGACTCAATATTATGTGACTTTATTGAAAAATAGTTGTTACGAACGAATAGCTATTCGTTCCAACATAGGAGAGGATATGGGGGACTTGTATATTTCAACAAGCATCAAAGATTAATGAAAGGCGGATTCTTGTAAGCACGCATCAGATTCACAAAAAAGCACATTTATTGCATTCAACGAAACACAAATATACATTAAGTTTCCTTACAGCTTCATAAGCAGAATTACATTAATAATCCCCTCGCTTTCAAGATTATTATTAGTTGTGTGTGCAACTAATTCCCCAAAATATCAACTTATGCAGAGTTACACAAAGAAATTACTACCTTGAAGTGCAAATGATTTTTCGTTTGTACAGAAACATACCCATTAAATCCCTTCCCATAAATATACAGAATTACGTAAGGATTGATTAATACAAAGTTGAAATATGAACACCCATGATTCATATACTGGGAATAAGTCCCGATTGGGGAACAAGTTTTTGTTCCCTGACCCCCCAACTAAGTAAAAATGAAGAGGTTGTATATAGCAAACTAAAGGCATGTACGTTTACTTGAAAACTAGAATCTTAAATAACTCTTAAGTTATATTAAATTGTTAAAGATAAATAATTGTTAGCTCACAGATCGTAAGATTTAAGTGAGTTAACAGTGAGAATACAGACATTTTCATGTTTGTTGAGTGCGCCATGATTACAAGTTTTCATGGTCTTATGAATGAAGATTTTTGTATCCATTTGGTAGCTGTACCTGGTTCTTGAAGAGCAGACGACGATAGAAGTGTTGATACTTGAAGATGAACTGAAACTTAGAAAACGATATGAATAAATATGTTCAGCATCTCGGCGATTGTTTCAGGTCGCGTTGCCATGAATAGATATATGTAGCAGTGGAGTAACATTTATAAGTTACTCTCCAAAAAATATCGAAGCAATGTTGATCAGTCGAGTGATATAGTGGCACTCTGGATACTGACTGTCGAAGAGTAGACGAGTAGTTATAGTGACGGCATGTCACTTGTGTCGAAGACTAGTGCTTCTAGTGTAGTGTTTGAGGACTGCGCCTGCTAGAGTGACGGCATGTCACTTGTGATGAAGACTAGTGCTGGTGCGGGTTGAACGTTGCCCTATATATAGTGAAAGCACAGAGTGTCTATCTTGAGCACGCTCACAAAGGATGTTTCACGGAACATCAATCTTCCTCACGGAATTTAGAATTTGCACGGAACTTCTAACTTCCTAGGAATGTTTATTTATGCAAAGAATGTTTATGTACTCAAAGAGTACTTGTAACTTGAATGTTCATAATACAAGTATATACAAGTACGAGCTTTTGGTTCGTAAGACGTAGGTTGATGAATATAAATGATTTACGAGCGTTTCGCTCGTAACAATAGTAGTGTACTAAAAAAAACAATTCCTGAAAATTCATTACAAATGAAAACTTATTATAATTTAATATTAAATGAACAAATTATATATTTCCTATGACACCTTCGAGTTTATGGCAACATGTAGTGTCGTGAAGAGGGGTTCAAATGTCCCGCGCATCAGAAGCGCTTACCTGGGCGAGACAGAACTACTGACTGTGCGCGGGCGCACAATATAAATAGGCGAGACACCAGTGTCCTTCTTTTTTACTCGTCTCTTGCTTCTTAACTCTTGATATGTGACTCCATTCCGTCCTGTCGGTTTAGAATTGACTCAAAGGTCTCTACCGAAACTCCTACAAACCTTTCCTCGGTCAGAATTGACACCATGGTCTCTGCCGAATTCACTACAACCTTCCCTCTGTCAGAATTGACTTCACGGTCTCTGCCGAATTCTCTACAACACCCTTCTTGGTCAGACTAGACTTTACGGTCTCTGCCGAATTCTTCTATCCTCAATCTCTTTTCGGCCTGTCACCGAAGTCACAACTGCCAAAGACTCGCCATGCGCTCCGGGAGCAGTGTTGTCTCGTCGCAGGACGCTTCACGCCGCTGCTCGCTACACTCTGGGTGAGTTGGGTAAATAAAGCTATGCCTGTCAATGCTGAGAATGAGGCTGTATTTACTTCTTTTCTCTAGTTCTTTAAGATTAGGGCATCTTACACTCCCTTTCTAGTCAGCTTTCCTTAATTCGGACGACACAAGTTCTTCCCCCTCTAACGTGGGAAGCCGCCGTCGCCCTTCTGACGGTATACTACCATTAAATTAAACTTGACAAAAAGATTGAAACAGTTTCAAATCAGTCAATTTACTGTGCATTGCCATAAAAAATATGTATTTCAATGTAATTTTCATACTCATCCTATCCTCAAATTTCATACATATGTATTAAAATGGTTCTTGAAGAAGATAAATTTCTTTAAAAAAAATTAAAAGTTCCGGTTTTGAAGATTAAAAGGAATGTTTTTGAAATATTTAAAATATTGTTTTCACGTTTTAACATAATTAGGTTGCGCATAATATAAAAGTTCAAAATATCTGAAGAAAATGTCGCCAATCTCATCTATCTAGTCTAGATTCATAAAGTTGAAAAAAAAATTATGGAAAGACGTCATTTAGGGCTCTGGAATTTGAATATGACAGATTAATGCTGATCTTCATGAGAGATTCTTCTCTTTCACAGAAGAATGCCATGAGACGCCAATTTAAAGGACATCAAATGTCCTAATACTTTTGATTATGACTAATTAATTTCATTATTTTGATACACCCCACCCTTTCTATTTAAGAGTACATTTCGAGAAACTAATTGAAATTAACAAAATTTTCAAGAAATTTAACATAGTCTAAAATTTTCTAATTACGTGTTTAAAATAGTAAAGATATTATCATTATAATATTGTCTTTAATAATTATAATTTAATTATTCATTTACAACAATAAAAATACCTCGGTGAATTCTAACCACCGTCCACCGGGCAGATTGCTTGCAAAGTTTGAAACAAGCGAACAACCCGAAGACATTCTTATAGGAAAAAACAATCAAACAATTTGTCAGTTACTCATTCTAGTTTTATTAAAATTTACTGTACCTCATTGTAAAAAAATAAAACTATATATGAAGACAATAAACACCTATAATCACAGAATAACAATTACAAACTGACTCACTAACAATGAAACAACACACATAATGCAACTCGTGACTTACAATCACGAAGTACAAAAAGTTCATTTATATAATTTAGAACCGACTAAAATGTCTGTATTTTCACTCAAAAATATTGTTTTAGATAAAATAGAAGCACTATATTACACAAATGTTCTTCCTGGGCGATCATTTTTCCCCCCTTTCGATGTGACTAAATATGATGGAAAATAATATTTAAACGTCGCTTTTGACGGCAGGAAAATTATATGAAATATTTTTCATCGCTATGGTCAAACTCGGGCTCAGTTACAGATAAACAGTAATAATGGCTTTTCATGTGGAAGTACGTAGCAATTGTTACTTTGTTGTGGTCAATTGTTTGAATTACAGGGATGGAAAGAACTGTTACTTATTTCCCAATATTCCTCCATCTTTCTGCCCATACGCTCTATTATATATATTATGTAATAAATTATACAATTCTAGACTGATTTCATTGCACTTGAATATCACATAGTACCAACCTAACTCCGAACACCAACATTGCACGCGTTTCAAAAGATAATAGTATTCGCGAAGGTGACGGACAAAAGCCAAAACTATGTCTTTCGAGGTAGATGGCAAAAGTTACCCCCACTCCACTCACCGTTTCACAAGCTCTNTCTATTGAGCGCTGGACTAACCGGGTGACTGGTAGCGCAGTCTGGTAAGTGTTTACGCCTAACTACTTGAAGCTTCAAACCTCATACACTTAGCGGCTATCTAGTTTCCTGGCCCTGCTCTGGGGTTAGGTCTTTGTGTTGTACGAAGTTTCCAATATCTTTTTCTCTTGCTCGCGTCCTTCTTCCCCCACTACTGCGTCTTCGACGTTGGCACTCTCCCTCCGAGAGCCAGTGAAATGCTAGAAGTGTCGGCGATAGTTTTGTTACGAAAGTGTTAAAAGCAGATGTTTTACTGATGTTTCTAAACGGAATATATAAACTTTTTTTAAAGCGAATACGAAGGTTAATAAGTGAAGTTTAATACTTCTATTTCAAAACAGTGGATGGCGTAGTAATTGTCAGCTTAATGATTCAAATGGGCAAAAATCACGTATTCTTACATGGGAAATTGAAGTTTTTTTTATTATTATAATTAAAGAGTAAATAATTAACTGTTATGATAGTTTCCCTGTTAAATAGGAATGTTTGGGCTCTAATGACCTCGATGTTGACGAGCTCTAAAGCCCCACAAAAAAAAGGAATGTCATATCAATGACTATGTAATGACTTTGACTAATTTGCAATATTTATCTAATTCAACCGGATAAACATCGACTTTTACTTTTAGCTGTAAGCGCTGCGCTGCCAGCCCGCCGCTTGAACTGAGTCCGTCCCCCTCTTAAGGGCGTTAGACCCAATATGGCGCATGCGAATACTTGTACTCACGGAGCCTTAAGGCCACACTCTCTCTAGATGCACTCTGGTTTTAGCGTGCTGAAAGCTAGCTCCCCGAACGCAGGATCAACAGCTGGCGTAACTGGAAAACCGGACACTCTCAATGACGTCATCTCCCCACCACTTTATTACAAACTTGAGGGGAAATTGAGCGCTTGACTTGAAATTATTGACAACCGTCTTGGTGGCGTAGTGCATAAAACAGAAGATGCAAAAGTCTATGTACTAGCGTAGACTCGAGGGGGTTGTCCGAGATCGTTACCTGGACAAGACTTTGTGTGTGGGAGGACTGGACCCGTATAAAATGACAGTTTTTCTAGAAAAATGGCCATAACGTGCGCCCAGGATCAAGAGTACCTCGTGAACACGGTTAGCTACCATATGTTCAGGCAATTTTTAGCTAGAAAGACCTTACGAACAGAAGAACTTGTCGNGTTTATTCACTGGAAGCTAAAAGGAATGGAGATATGTTCGTCTTGAGGGGAAACGTAAGTACCGTTATCGCTGAACTGGCGCATTCTCGCGCGATCGAAATTTGTCCTACATCAATAGTGAAAACAATATTTAAAACAGAATAAATCTTGTCGAAACGAGGCATAATGCTTAATTGTGGAAATATCCTCTGCCAGTAACATTTCTACGAATGGCAATTGATTAACAAACAATTTATTTCTTACCAGACATAAAATGGTATTCGCAAACCTAAAGATCTTTCGGAATTTCCCTCGGAAACTCTCAACAAACGGTTCAACCATAGCGCTCGTCTTTCGACGTGTTGTTCTTTTGTACTTTTATACTTGCAGTTACTCAAAAAAACTCTTTCCATACGTTTGTAACGCGTTTTCACACAGCACGTATTCATCATAATAACAAATAATAAGTAAAGTGCACAGCATTGCGCAATACAGCACGAGCACAGCACCTGCGCAACTAAAATGTTCCCGCTCAATTTCCCTTCACATCGTTTAGTTCCTCAGCCCCGTATAGAAGGCAGCGATTCGTATAGAAGGCCATGGAAAAATACCCTAAAACTTTTTTGATATCGATATTATTTTTCGAACTGGTATCGATACTTTGACGGTCGTTCACGGTATCGAAACTACCCTACACGTGCGCGGTTCCATGCGGTCCCGTCAACACCGTTCAAACTGCGACTTCTTCACAGACTAATCTGTAGGCTTCATGTTGCTGGTGTCCGTGGGTTGTTGATGGTTGTAACTTCGCGAGATAGATATGTCAAAGTTCCGCGTTAAAAATGAACCTGATTACCCAACTCTGAGGAACTTAACCAATAATTTTGGTTCTCTACCTAAGACGAAAAATGATGTAAGAGCATAATTATTTCACAGTCTTCATTAATTCAAGTCACATTTATTGTTCTTTTTGTTTCCAATGATCAATTTTGTTAAGAAACTTTCATATTTAACTTTTTGTTTTTCCAGTTTCTTGGAACATTGGGAGCACCTCATATTCAGTCCTTCAATTTTGCTGTGGGAAAAGGTCTCACAAAAGCAATTGATGACTTAGATCCTGTGGAATTTACATTATCCAATGGGGATACCATTTCAATAACCTTCAAGGTTTTTATTAATTTTTAATTAGAAATATGTATTTAAGTAAAGATGAGCCACATACTGTTGAGAAACTATGAATTATTTCTTATGTCTGTAAAATGGAAGGTATTAATTTTGTGTGTCTCAAACAAACCTAATTCTTTTGTAAGTGGTGTAAAACGTATTTTAATAGACAATTCTTAACAATTCGTTCAGGAGAAGCATATAGTTGTATTTTAACTGAGGTTCAAACTTTTAAAACTTTAACAAATTTTAAAAATATTTTTTATTCCTTGTGAAAAGTAACAGAAGATATACCTTATAATATTTATTTGAATAGGTATCAAAATGTCCCTAATTCATGAACATAGAAACTAAATGGATCGAAGTTCATTTNAAAATATTTTTTATTCCTTGTGAAAAGTAACAGAAGATATACCTTATAATATTTATTTGAATACGTATCAAAATGTCCCTAATTCATGAACATAGAAACTAAATGGATCGAAGTACATTTGATTCCCCTTTTGAAGACAACTTAGTGATAACAAATCATCTAAAATTATATTGGAAATTTATGTGAAGGGTCACTAATATTACACCACAAATACTCAGCAGTGAAGAACCATTTTCAGGTTTATTTATGAGTAATATTTTGTATGTTGCCCATTCATTTGAACTATTGAGCCATATTATTTTATAGCCATTTGTTAAGGCAGTGTAATGTTTTTGTTTTGCTGGGGACTACTTTGTCAGCTATTTTTACTCCCATCTCCTTATCCTGTTTTTAAGAAAAATTTCCTTTTCATTTCCGTCTCTTTTTTTACCACTGGATTCTATTTAAGTGTTAACTTTTTAAAATAGATTTTTAAAATGAAAACTGATTTGCCACACTTGACTGTATGAATCTACTATTCAAATTCAATTATCTGAAATTAGTGGTAATCAAGCCAATGTGGTAATGCAGAAATATGAATGATAGGATCTGTAGTTCAGGAATTATGGGAGGAAAAGAAAGAAGGAAGTAAGAACTGAAGAAATTGAATGTACAAGTGCATATGTCGAATAAAAGTACTTGAAGTAATTTATGCAAGTTGCTATTAATAATTCAAAAGAATAAGAAAGCTTTGTATTCATTTACAGTATGGTATGATCCTTTTTGTACAAAGGTCAAAGTTTCAAAAATGTACATGCATGGCAGTGGAAGTATTTTCAACTTTTCAAATAATAGTTTACATGAAGAAATTTATTAATGTTGGTAATTGTTTGTATTATTCTCTTCTGTAAACTAAAAGTTTGTTTTGTTTCTGGTGCTTGTCTCCAAAATATTATACCATATTTTAGAATGGAATGGACTTCTGCATATTATACTGTTCGAAGGGTATTTGTTGTGCAATTTGCTGTTATATTATTATATTATTTGCAGTATGGTACTGTTATGATACCAAATTAATACGATTGTAATATGTTTCATTATACATACACACACATTCCTTCTTCAAAATCGATCGGAATTGTTCGGAAGTCTCATAATTGAACTTTGGATAATTATATTTGTACTGTAATTGGTAATTTTTGTCTCTTTTGTTGGAGGCTGATGTAGCCATAGCTGCATATGACATGCTGTTAGTAAATTATGTTCCTTATTTTGATTAATTTGTTCAAGTTCTATCCTTGTTTTGATTAATTTGTCTATTTTGTTTTTACATTTATGTAAACAAATAGTAATTGTCCTAAGTTTCATCCTCAAGATCTGGTTCACAAATTTTAGAAGTTCAAATGTAATGGTGTGTGAATACATTTACATTAATAATGATGTTTTACAAATAAAGATGCGGCAGATTACATTTAAAATTTTAAAAGTCTCTCCATTCATGTTGGGTAGTAAATTAGCTTATGTAGTAAAATGTAGTTTTAGTTGAATTTTGCTACTGTCCATGCATAAGCAAAAATATGGATAAAGATGTGGTGCTTACCCTCTTAGTATGCACTAAATAAAAATCTTTCAGCTAGCAGTGCTTTGTGTAGCACATGGTTGCACAAAAATATTGTCGGGGGTGTAATGCCTCTGCTCTCACAAACTCTTCCAACATTGCTTTGTGTTTTATTAATTGTGAGTGTTTTGTACACCATACTTATGAAAATTGCTGTTAACAAAATTTTTTGTGGTAGAATGTCACAGTGACGAAACCACGTGTTCCTGGTGAAGCTGCCATTGGCGCAAAAACTTCTGAAGTATACCCAACTGAGGCGAGACAAAGTGCTTCATCTTATTCTGGAAAACTAGAGGGACATGTTGTCTGGAAAGTGAACGAAGAAGAGCATATCATAACAAAAGACTTTGGTCTTGTGCCCATAATGGTTAAAGTGAGTACTTCTTTCTATATTTATGGCATATAGCCTACAAAGATTTATTTATGGTATATATCCTACATAAAGCAAAAGTTAGATATAGTTATTTCTTTACACTTTAAGATTGATTGATAGGTTCCATCAAACTATTCCTAATTATTATTAGCTGTGTAACATGTTTTTTTTAGATACAAGACAATATCAATGGAGGTTTTTGTTTTTTATGTATTTGTTATGTAATACATTTTTCACTTAGCAGCTCTTTTTTAAGGTTCTGTTTTGAAATAATGATCCTACCTAAAATCCTCTATTATTAAGAATAAGTTACTAGTTCTTTGTTTGTTATTTCAGTTTTATTTCAAATTACTTAAACTATCTTTCAAATTAGTTATGTCAGAGACAAAGAAAAATGTTCATACGTAAATATTTTTTCCTCTTAATTTGTTATTTTCTTGATATTTTCATATTTTGGGGATGTTATTTACTTCTATCATGTAAATATCACCAAGGTGTTCACTATTTTGTAAGTATGTTAAATTGGTGTGCGGTTTCTTGATATGTATAATAAAAACATACAAATTTTTATTTATTTATTAGACTTATCATTAGATGGCTTGCAATGAACAGATAATACTTTCTGTAAAAACATTTTAGTGGGGATGTGTGTACTTAGTGAAACAAAAGTCTATGTAAAAAGTTCTGTTACATGAATAAAACTGGTAAAATAAAAATGAAATTCTCAAGGAATTTTACTTAGTAAATTCTTCATAATATGATAAATTTGATGAAATTTTCACATGTCATTATCAGTACCTTTCAGTCGATGCCATACTTTTAGGGGACCTTACACCCTCGTAGCTGAGGTTCTGAGCCACTGCTCTTCTGGCAACCTCATGGGAATGGATCAGTATCTTTTTTCCCTTCAGTAATCTTATGTCAATAAATTTCAAAAAATATTTCAAGAATGCGAAATTTAATTGGTAATATAAAGTCCTTTCAATTTTAAGTATTTTATAAAGGTAGATTACAAGTTTATAAAACTCTACAACAAAAAATGAGGAATTTAAACATTTGAATTAAAAATTGAAATTGATTATGACAAATTATACATTAGACTAACTGTTAGTTTATTAACTTCTCATTTGTGCTGTGTAAGAATGTAATGTTATTGTAGTAAATTTTGATAGGGAAATAGTGACAAATACATGTGAAAATAATATAGTTTTATCATTACTAAGTTAATTTTATCATAGAGCAGTTCAAAATTTGTTTATGTTCGTCAGTTTTGATAAAATTGCTCTAAGGAAAACAGGAGAAAAAATGGGGTTGGGATGGGTCATTCACACTGAATAAGATGTTACCGAATCTGTTTCTTCATTCATCAGGTTTTTTGTCTATTTATTACACATTGTGTGAAACAAAATAGTCAGGCCAATACCATGGGTATTGTGTATTTGGATTAGTTTGTGTTTACTGTCAACCCATGCTCTTTCATGTTTAATATTGAAATTAAGCTGAAAAATATTGAGAATGAAACCACTAAAAGGTACTCAAAATGTGCCCTATGCCTGATCTTTTTGTTTTGTTTTAATCCTCTCCCCTTTTCTCTTTCTAATACTATTAGTCTTTACATTTCATTCTGGTTTGGTAGGTTTTTTTAAATATTGATGGTGTTTGAGTGGAAGTGCTGGTGCTTTTTTTTCTTTCTTGCAGCTTATTTATATCTTTGTGCTTTAGAGCTGTTTTTCACATCGACTTTTATTGTGTTTTAGAAGGTGGTCCTCGGTAGTTACTATTGATCTGGCAACATTTTTTAACAGTTTCATCATGTAAATTGTTAACAAGAAATAGAATCCAAGTTGTTTTGTCTCAAGTATTCAGGTTTTTTTATTTTCCTCCATTCTACAAAATTTATTGGTGATAATAACAACTTATGGCCTTGTTATTGAATGGCACCGTTCTTGCATTTTCCTTCTATTTTTGGTGCTTGAAACCAAGTGAAGTTATTTTTGTTTTGTGAAATCTATTATTGTTCAATATCTAGACCAGACTATATTACCTTCAAAACAGATGGCAGCCTCAAAACGATGAAACAATTTGTATATAACATGTTTATAACATCATTACTAAACAAGTTATCAAAATCTGTAAATTTGAAATTACTATGAATGTTTAAAAATAAAAATAATACTTTAAGAATGAAAGAAAATGATAAGAAAGACCCAATGAATGAATGAATGAAAGTAGTTTAATATATTAAGTGCAAAGATTGTAATTTTATTTGTTTTATTTTGTGTCTTATGGCAAGGTTTGGGCTATTTGACCCACTCTTCCTTCTAACTATGACTTGTGTAAGGGAATTGGGAAATTGGGAAGGAGATATGTTGGTTTTCCAGGGAACTTGGGGCACTGAACCATCATTTGAGTGGAGTAGGTAGGAAACCCCAGTTGAAAGCTTTACCCTGTATTGTGGAAACAAAGACGCTACCACTTGACCACTGCTGTCTGTGCTAGTCTATAGTGGTCAAATGAAAAGGCTTGAAAATACAGGTACACAAACAAAATTTAATTCCAGTAGAACTCTGTGTAGTAACATCCCATTGTATAGATAATGATCACTTGATGCATTGGTATTATACATTAATATTAAACAAAGAATTATTACAGGCATACATATCAGAAATGGTATTAATAAAAAACATTAATGGGATATTAAATTTATGTATAGATGGGAAAATTATTGAGTTTTTTCAATACAATTTATAACGTATGTGTATGGTGTCTACTTGTTTGTGTACATTTTTTATAAATATTTTTGTTTTTCATGTTCTGCTTTTATATAAACAATATTTCATTCTCTGTTGTTATGTTGCAATGTTTTATATTTGTGACATCTAATGAAGGTCCCAAACATGGTTGGAACATTTTGTTTAGTGAAACATTAAATACTAACATAACACAGTTGCACTAAAGACCATATTATTTTTCCGAAACCACCATTCCAATAATTCAAATCATTATTAATTTTTGAATCGACTTTACACAGTGATTCATCTACTCAAGAGAATGCAGTGTCATTTACAAAACATGTTAATTACCCCTGAAATCTAGCTTTACACAAGTTATTTGTATAAATCAAGAACAGAACCCATGACCAATCCTTGTGGTATACCATGTTTTATTCTGTCATTTATTTTATTCATCATTAAGGTTAACACATTGCTTGCTGACAGTCAAATAATTCTTAACATGAACAATTTCAAAAGTAAAATCCTCTTTCAAATATAGTTTCATCAAAAAACACTTCTTGACCGGTGGGAGGCTCGGCAAAATGTTCAATTATGAAAGGTTTTGTAAAATTGTTTACGCATAATTAATGCTTCAAGTGATGAACATTCACCAAACATCTTGGCATTGATTGAGAATAGCTTATGATTATGTAATAATTATGAGACAATAAAATAATTATATAGTTGCAAGAAAAATATAATAAGGTTAATATAGAAATGATTAACGTAAAATTGGCTCATTTCACAGTAATTATTCACCTTCTTTACGTGGCAACTTTCCCAAAACTCCAATAGGCAAATAGAACAGTTCACCCTTTAACTTATCAAATGCTGCATTTACTTTTTCTAACACATCCCAATTTCATGGTTACCAACAGTTTTTTGCATTTGCGTTTTTCAAAACTATAACTTCATATCGGTAAGTGAAAGGGGAAAAAAGTGCAAATCGCAAGGGTTTATGGATTGATTTGCCTTTTACACAATTAGGAGCTTGTCTCGTGAGCAGAAAATCCTGGAAGAATCAAATAGTAGTATTTTTGACTGACTATTGGGTATTGTTGGAACTACAGTACATCAGAGAAAGAGGTTGAGAATAATTGTTATTATTTGTCATTGAGAATAAATATTATTTTCATGCATGAAAATAACCATGAAATCAGAGGTCATGGATGAGATAAAGAGATGGAATTTTTTTCTTGTCTGTAAACTGTTACCCCACTGCTTCTGTCTTTTTTTTTGGGTCTAATTACATCTCCTCTGCTTCCTCCATTAAGTGTAAAGAGAAAGTACTACGAAGTGTGATTTGTTATAATAGAACTTAAAATATATAAAAGAGAGATAATTGGTAAATAGTTTGTAGAAAAAGTGTGTGCAAATTTTCTTGCGCCATATCTCATATTTAACTGAATATTGTTGTAAACAAGTGAAATAATTTTTTTTCAGTCCTCCAAATGCAATTTATGGAAGCTTTCACCTCAGCAATTGGTTAAAAGAGGAGAACACCCTGATGAATGGGGTGGTTATTTTATTGCACAGGGTCATGAGAGATTGATAAGGATGCTTATAATGACTAGACGGAATTATCCTCTTACTATGAAGCGTCCATCTTGGAAAGCAAGAGGAAAACTTTTTTCAGATTTGGGTGTACTAGTAAGATGTGTTCAGGATGATGGAACAGCAGTTGTAAGTTTATGCATGAAAGTTTATATTTTAGTTTTACTTATTACTCCCTTTGCATATATAAAAAATTTACTCTTTCTTTTANACTCGTTCTAATTGTACAGATAAAATATGCTAATGTTTTAGGTGGAGGTTTGCTATTAGATTTTCCTAATTTTCCTTTGTGTATGTCACCAGAATAATGTCTTGCATTATGTGACTGATGGTTCAGCAAGGTTGATGTTCATGTTCAAGAGACTCCAGTACTTTGTGCCAATAGTCCTAGTTCTGAAAGCTCTTATTGATGTAACAGATATGTACATCTTTGAAAAATTAATGATTGGACAGAAAGATAATCCTTATTTCAAAGGGTTAGTATTTAATGTAAGGTCTATTTTTATGTCCTTTGCCTTTGATTGGAAAAATCTCTGGAAAAGTTTCGAACGACTCTAAATATTTCTAAAGTATTGAAGTTCCAAGTACATTTTAAGTTGAAAACAGATGTATAATTTCTTGACTTCATTGAAAATCAAAACTATTAATGGGTATCATCATTGTATACATTTTAGTTTTGAAATTTTATCTTGTTCAAAAGACTATTTACTTGAAAGGTTATCAGCCATTATAATTACTAGGGATTGGTTTTCTTGCAGTTAGGCCAGACAAATAAATACANGCCATAATGATTACTGGAGATTGGTTTTCTTTGAATTTAGACTTGATAATAGATAAAAATTGTGACAAATTCAGGGTGACACATACATTTTACACAAAATGTTGCACCTATCATATATCATCATGACTAAATTACATGATTGATGGTAAAGTAAACATATGGCTGGATAAACAAATTCCTTTTCATTGGACCCTGATTATGATTACAATAAATAGTCAAAACTTTGGCAAAATGACTTAACTGCAAGAAAACCAATCCCTACAAAAGGGTATTATTGGTAATTGTAGAAGAGTTCATTATTTTTTTGGAATTGTAATATTTGTACTAACTTCACTAAATTTCACTGTCTGATCCTGTATGATTCATTTCTCTGCAGGTGTATACGATCAATGCTGCAGATACCACATACTGAAGGTCTGCATACACATCAACAGATAAGACATTATCTTGGAAATAGTTTTAGAGTTAAACTGAAGGAACTACCGGAATCCTGGACTAATGAACAAATTTGTGATTATATCATCAAGTAAGACACCTTTCTTCTCTCACATTGTACTTTTTTCTGGTAACTGTGTGATAAAATTTTATTTGTATTGGATCTTCTGAATTTTAAAGAAATTGATTTTAATAAGAGTAAATTCTATGAAGTGGCTGTAACATTGAAATCAAGAAATATACTTGGTGAATTGGTCTGAAATATTGAAGGATTGTAGAAAGTATGGTTAACTGTAACAAGCGCCGAATGACAGAGGTTACTCCAATGAATGATTGGCCGCTTCTAATTGGGAAGTACTCGTAAGGTTGTAACGTAGCGACAGTCACCAGATTACAGGTAGAGATTTTCCGCTGCCACCACCTCTGTTCCCCGAGCAAACAAATACAAGCATTAACAAAATAAATATAAATGTAATATAAAAATTTTAAGTAGCAATGGGATGACTACAACTGAGCAATACTCATGAAGAAGTAAAACATTATATCACAATAATTGTACACACTTGATTTGGCTAGATTGTAGACACTTGTACTCAGACTAAACAAACACCACCGCTACTTCCATACTATTGCAGCAGTCTATCTCCATGTATATCTTATAAATAAGACTACCTGGGCATCGCTCAACAGTGCATGCCTTCCCTTTAGAGAATCGATTCCCTTTAGAGAATCTACAGGGATTACGCTCAATCTCTCATGGTTTACAATTGCTTAGCGATCACCCTCGATCGCACAATATGGATTACACCTGAGTTCAGCCCTGTAACATCTGAACCAGCGAGATCTCTCGTGCCCCGCTTATATCGTGCTTTTGCTCTCACACAAAGAGAGTTCCCTGAAGGGAACCCCTCGGCGATGTCACCAACGACCGAAGTGTCACTATCACTTTTATTTGAATTTATTGTGAAACACTGAGCAGTGTATATAGCTTTATATTTTATATGGCTGTAGATACATATTAGTAGCATTACCTAAATAAATATCAACGTTCTTATTTTTATTCTTTATTTTTTATGAATTTTTTCAAACTTAGTCAAGTTTAGGCTTAAATATCTCAGATGAGGTAGACAATTAAATTATGAAAATGGCACATCTTGCAGCCTTTTCTATGAGGTTTATGAAAATGAGAACACATTGTTGTATATTGAGCTAATAAAAAAGTTACAAGTTCAATTCCTTTAAGTGATCCAGAAAAACAAAAAAGTGTCGCTGCACTCTCTCAGAAAAATTCCATTTTGTGTGTTGTTTCTAGTATTATTCTAGAATTGAAAAACATAACAAAAAAAATAATTACCATGTCTGGTTTTAAAATGACGACTTCCGCACTCACCCATTTTGGCCTTTGTAAGCGTATAGATAAACTTTAATATCTCAAGATTGGTTTGGCCTAGCACCTTAAAAAACTGACATTGTATTTAGCACATATTAAGATACACATATTTAATTTCTATAACTACCTACGTCTAATAATTTTGCATCTTGAATTAGATGTTTGAAAATGAATAAATTTGTGTTTTCTAAAGAAAGGAATAAAGTCTGAAACTGCAATTTATTTTTATATGCATAGATAAAGTGTTCAGAATTTCATCCTTGAGATGTCTCCTTTCCAGGTTATGACCTTTCAGAAACCAATTTTTTTTCAATTTTTCCCTTTGTTGAAGGCATATAACTGTTGGGGGACCTAATAAAAATATGATATTTACAGGATTTAAAGGTGTCTATGATTGTAAACCACTATAAAAATTACAACTGTGAGTTTCAACTGGAAGCAAAGATATTTATTTTCAAAATTTTACTGAAATGTTTTGCTTAGGCATTCATAATAGTCAACTTTAAAACCACAGAAACCCAACACTATGCTCTTATAAAATATAAATAATTATTTAGCTACTGCATATCATATAATTAATAAAATTGTAATATAAAATAAGTTTGATGAATGTTTATAATTTTATTGACAAATTACAGGTGTGCACTTGCTTTACTCACTCTGTATCATAGGTGCTTATCCAACAGTAGTGGTATTTCATGAAATATATTTCATGAAATCTATTTTCATGAATGAAATATATTTTCATCATTTCATGAAATATATTTTCATGAAATATATTTCTTTCGAAGTTACAGTTCTTATTTTTATGTTAAATAACACAAACATTAGTCACACATGTTCCAGGACATG
>NNCF01126708.1:0-11522 GCA_002313205.1 Laupala kohalensis | reverse complement strand
CCTGGCGGTGAGGTTCACCGCAATTAAGAGATTTCTATGAGATTATGAATGGTCAGTGCCAGGATATCACAAGTGTAGAGTGAGTGAGGACATCAGATCACTAATGGAGTCACTGCATAGAATTTTTTTGTGANGGACATCAGATCACTAATGGAGTCACTGCATAGAATTTTTTTGTGAGGTTTTAGGGCTCGTCAACGGCAAGGTCATTAGAGCCCTTATTGCATAGAACCACACGCCGTATTGAAGATAGCTGAATGAACTTCAGCTCCTCAAGGATTGCACATTTCTTCGGAGTTTACGCACTGCAAAAGGAATGGAGGTGAAAAGAACGGGTGGCACTAAAGTAGTGGAAAGCAGCACCCACGGAATCGTTCATGAATGAACCATCAGTGTAGATGAATGTATGACTGGAATACATAGCTCTCATTTTTCTGAAGTTCTGCTGGTACACAACAGCAGGAGTGTCCTGCTTTGAAAATTTAGATAGTTGAAAGTCTGTAGTTGGTTGAGAGAATGGGATGTGAGAATGTATTTCACCGGAGGAGGTAGGTTAGTCATTTTCCTCCAGCAGATTTTTAAAGCAGATACCCGTTGGGCGGGGTAACGAAGGACTTGCAATGTAAGATGAACACAATTTGGGAGAATGGTTATGTTGGCGAGTGGGGTGATCTGAACCCCCATCAGTTTTACTCCATAAGATCCAATTAATATATCGCGTATACTGCTAAGGGTTCGCCAGTGTCTACCAGTAAGCAATCTATTCAACTGGTGCGGAAGGCACTGGTTGCAATGCGAACTCGTCCATGATGCATGCTGTTCAGGGGTCTGAGTGTAGATGGTGAAGTGGAGGCATATACCATACTGCCGTAATCTAATACTGACCGAACAAGACTTGTATACATGCGAAGAAGGCAAGTGCGGTCTTCTTCTCGTGAAGAAGAGTTTAGGCAGCGAATGAGTTGAGGAATAAGTTACAATGGGATTGTAGTTTGCGTATGTGATTGTGCCAGGTCAGTGTGCAGTCGAACGCGAGGGCCAGAAACTCAACGAAAGGAAGACGTTGGCCACCAAGAAAAAGATCTGGATCATTGTGAGCGTGGTAGATCCTGCGAAAATGCATACAGCTTGACTTGGACACAATTAAAACCGGTAGATACGCTCCACTTGTGAAAACTGTTTAAAACCAATTGGAGTGTTCTCCAATTGGTTTTAACCAGTTACTGGACGAAAAAATATGCATGTACCGGTTCTCGAACACCTGACTCAATACTATTTATGGCTAAGGAAAATAGCGACACCCAGGATTGAGGTTGGTGGGACACCGTTTTCCAAGGAATGTCCAGACGACAAATGAGTACTGTAACATAAATTAACTTAAAAAGAAAACAGAAAAAGAAAGAAAATTGCATTACGTCGGAGCGCCATTTGTAACGTAATTAAAATGCTGACTTTTAATTCACAGTTCGCGGGCTCACGATGGAGCGCAGATTGGAACATAATTAAAATGAAAGGACTCTTTTAAATTACGTGTCTTGACTCAGTGATATCAATTTTAATTTAGAAATTATCGTCACCTATTATACCAATTTTACTGGCATAAAAAACATAAACATGATGATATGAATTGATCACTTACGTTAGTTACTTTGTTGTTCAATAATTAAAGATGTAATGGGGTTCTTATTTAATCAAATTAAATTACTAAACATGAGATGAATTTCTAAAAAGGTCATGGGTTCATCCATATTTTATCATGAATCACACATTAATTCTTCGTAATGATAACACACATTTTGTTCAAGATAATTGGAATAATTACCCGTCTTCCTTCATGATGCATCATAAATTTCTCCTGCTCCTCACGTCCACACAATTTACTACCAACATTTTCAATAACACATCCCCCAAAATTAAAACACAACATGGAAATCTTAATACTTTTAAATACACTATTATTTCTTCAAAAATTTCATTTGATTACACGATCAATAACTTTTCAAACTTACAAATAACATTTTAAATATACTTGATTAGGCAGTGTCATAATTAGCTGAAGACTAGTAAATTTACGTTCATTAATCATTAATTACGTGGCTGAGCATTCTGCAATTACAGAGTTCTTTCACAGATTAGATCGCTTGTGTCTAAGCAAAAGTTTCTTTCACATGATAACACTTTCATGTCAACACAAGATAAGAAAATCACTATTAAGAGTGATATCACTCATTTCCTACCTCTGTTTTGGAACCGCAATTCAATATTAATATCAGTCATTTTTGATAATTTTTTCATGTCACCCCTTCCCTAAAGATGCTAGGGGGTAAGACACAAAGAAGCTAGGGGGATGTTTTCGCCGTATAGTCAGTCATCTGTGTCGAAATTTGGTTAAATTCCTCCTGGTATTCTGAGGTTATGATATACACACATATATACATTATTATATCGAGATATTATCTTTCGTAAAAATGGCCATTGAGTGGCCACCTGATAACGACCATACATTTCACGTGGCTACCAAGCAATGGCTGTTTGATGATAAGAATATTTTCAAGTAAGTTTTTAATAAAGAATTCTTATTTTACGGGTTTACCGATGAATTATTATTTCTTATAATTCCGATTACTATCCAAGTGTCACGGAATGGCGCCCGCGCTACTGGGAAATGTGTAATTTATCATTTCATAGTCATCGGTACATCGGTAGCAACGAGTGTTCTTCATTGCTACAGCATAAAACATTCCTCAGAACAGTCAAATGTCATGACCTGTAGGTAAGCGCCCAGCGGATGTATCTCAGACAGAAGGGAAGAAACTGCTTTGTTCACAGACGAAAGCCGATTTAAACTTAATTATTGCCCTATAATAATCTTGTAAAACGAATTTTCACCGGATTGACACGCCATTCGACAAAATCACACCATAAGTTTATGAGGTAGCTATTTTAAACTTAGAATTATTTCTTGTTTAATAAATTTTTAACAACGAATATTCGCAAGATAGACACAGTCATTTGATTTCTGATTTAAAAACCCCCTATGTATCAAGTTCTGGCAAAATCATACCATAATTTTATGTTAGCCAATTTAAACATATGACTATTTTTCGCATAATAAGAATAACATTTTCTGTAATAATTCGACCTAATACAATAGTTGCATTCATGCATATGTACTAAATGGAAAATAAACATCTTCATTAGGTCAAAATATTATAGAAAATATATTTTTGCAAATATTATTGTTACTTCAAATAATGTTTGCTCTGAATTTCTTTTGATTTCTTTCTTCCTAACTCGGATGATTCTCTCCCTCCACCACCACTGCCCTGGTCATCCACATATGATACCGAACCCACCCACACCTACTATTTTGCCTCAATAGCTGGTTATTTATTAAGATATTCCAAAACCGGTCCACTATCACTTCTCTGTGGACAGCCCAAACTCATGTTCATAATTATCCATTTATTTCAATCTCCGTATAAACATACTTACTATCAAAATATTTTTAATTTTTTTCAAGTATCCTAGTATTGCCTTCTTTTTGTTGAAAGTTTCAGAAATTTTAGAATTTAGGATTAATTTCAAGATAGGTTTACAAAATTACACATAAGCATACAATATCTTGATGAGGCTGTGCGCAGGACTAGCTCATAATGAAACACAATTCTGTGTTTCATTCTTAACAAAATAATATAATACAAGGTAAGTACACTAAACATAACAAAGACATGAATGTATATTTTTAAAACTAAGTTAAAACTGTATAAAAGAGAGAAATGCAGTAAAATGAGAAGATTTTTCTCAACAAAGAAGTACTTCTCTGAATAAGTTAGTTTCAAAATTCTATTCCATAATTGTACTGTCCCAGGTAGCAGAGCAGCGCGTAGGATGCGCATTCGTGGCGCGTACGTATCTACCGAATTCCCACAGAGAAAATACGCATTAAATGCACCGTATATGTTCCGTCTTGAAGGTGTCTATCAAGGCGCGGGAATACGTGACATTTAAACGCATTTTTTATGCGCTTAAAACACACTTTCAAGAGTTTGTTCTTGGACGCAATTTTTATGCACTTAAAAAGCTCTTGCCTTCTATGCTTAAACCAGTAGTGCTTTTTGCGTGGTTCAAGGGAATGTTGACGAGGAGCATTTCATTAAAGACAAAACAGTTTTGTTTCATTAAGCATGTATTACAACAAATAATAAAAGGTACAATTAATGTGACATTTGCCTCAGTCTGTTTCTCATAAAGGTAACTTGAAATTTTAAAATTGGTATATAGATAAATAAATATTACAGTTTAGTCAACAGTAAATAATTAATGAGGAAACTGGAACATTATGGTACATAAGGTTCACTGCTGATTTGGTTCAGATAATTCCTGATAAAAAGAAAACAAGGAGTTCAAGTAAACAACTCTTTATCTTATTCATGTTTTGTTAGTGGTTAGCCAAGGTACCCTCCTCAGACCCCTATTATTTCTTATTTTTATCAAAATACACCAGCAATATTTCATTGTTTGCTGATGATACTAAAATGTATAAAGTTATTCATTTGATGAAGGTAGCCTTTTACTTCAGTATAATAATAATAATTTATTGAACCACATAGATCATCAGAATGATGTATGGTGAGTCATAGTACTAACAACAATAACAATAATATGTATATATAAGAATAACAACATTATAATAATTTTGATACATTTAACGTAGGCTAAGTAGAAAACAACATAAAAAACAATTATTTTCTACTATTACAGAATATTAATATTTATTTAGGATTATTAGATATCTATGGTAGGAATTCTGTTATTTTACTTTTATTTTATTAATTTATGTTAAGGTCTATGTTTATGCTAAAACAGTGTAATTTAATGTTGTTAGATCTTTTCCTGCATCATGGGTCACCTTCTGCACCTTTGTTCTAATGATTACCTGCAACATATTGTATGTCATACATTAGTTATTGTCATTGAGAAATTCTTATATACTGTATTCTTTTTTTGTGGGGCTTTGCGGTTTGTCGACATCAAAGGTCATTGGAGCCCTAAAAACTTGTACAGGTAGGGAAAATGCAGTTACGCACTAGGGAGAGCCTACATGACTCTCCCCACATGTGGGATTCACCGAATGACTCAACCATACCCACTAAAAACCCTCCTGAATTACAACATACCAAAACATATCTCAAAACATACATCAAAACCTTGAGGACAAAAATGAGGATAATGAAAGATATCCTAGCCCTAATAGCATCGGGATTGAAAAGAACAAGAGGTGACCAAGGAAGGTCAGGAAAGAGAAAGGAAGGAGCCTTCCACAAGTAAGTGGAAGCAATGCCAGACTCAGCTCAGAGCCCCATGTTTGCCAAACACATACTTATGTAATATTAGTGTGCATTTCAGTCCCCTTTGGCAAATCTAGGAATATTGAGAGCAATTTTACATTAAAAAATCAGCAACTTGTAACTGTTGATCATAAGATCTTTAGATAAGATAAGAGTATTTTTCTTGATTATCAACTACCATTCCATTTTCATTTGGAATATTTTAAACTTATGATATCAAAGAGATTTAATTTCACAAAAGGGTTTACCAAGAAATTTTCTGTACCTAAATCTTATAGATCACTTTATTACTCACACGTACATTCTTTATTTTCTTGTTGTTCAGTTATATAATCAATAAACTATGTAAAACAGGAATTAGGAAAACTCAATCATAGATTTTTCTGGTTTACTGCATTCAAAGTGGGTATACCAATAAGCCCTAATAACCATGATTACAGCGGGATTCAACAGTTCCTTGGTGTCCTTACTACAGAATCAGCCATGGAAAGAAATGGTATTTTTGCATATAAAATAATTACTTATGAAATCTATTGTTCAGATATTCTTGAGAAATTTAATTTTAACATATGATCTAGCTCTTTGAGACTGAATATTCATAACTTTTATTTAAGAAATGATCAACAAAATGCCATTTGGAATCTATAACAAGATGGTCAAAAATTATAATAACATGGTTGGTTACATTTTATCTAATACAAAAGTTTGATCAAAAAATTATATTACATTACGAATAATTAAAAAAGTAAATTATGATAATTGTTTAGCCTTTTGTACATCTGTATTTTTCATTTATTTATGTATTTGTACATGACCAGGTGCGTGTAGTACAAAGAGCAACTTGTTTTCTGAAGGGGAGAAGAGAGAAAAACATATAAAATACCATAATCTAGCATGAACATAAATTGATCAGTGTTATGAAGTTATTCATTGGGTAGATTATATCTGGGTCTAGATGGGTAGATTATATCTAGGTCTGGGTAAGACTAAATAATTGTCATAATTTAATTCATAATACACTAACCTGGCATGGAATATACATATTATAGGGGGTTAGTGATTCTTGATCTCAAAATTCCTGAACTTTTCACCAACTGTTAATGCACAACATGAATATAGACACAAAAATTTATTTAACAATTGAGAAACAAACAACCTAGCAAGTGAATCCTTATAAAAATAAAGAATAATTTCATAAAAGGAAATTATCAGTAAATCATTCAATAGTAAGAAAAAATCAGCACACTTATCAGAAATATAAACAAACTAAGCTTGGTATTGGATGACCAAATATTAATTTATGTAGTCTTTAACTCTGCCATCATTGAAACTATGATGAAGCACTTTAAGAATGAATCGGTAGTTGTAGGCACTCAGCTAAACCACGCAGTAGATATATGAAAACGCCAAGCTTTCGCCCCCTTACCATTATCATCTCATTTTTATTCTTTCACTATGTGGAGTACAATAATACATGTATAATATTCTTCCAGGATGTCAGGGTCATCTAAGTTATAATGCAATCATGACATTTGTGATAGTGGAACAATATCTGATGAAGGAAATAAAAGGGTAGGGGTGGATTTTGAGGCTAAAACATCGACATTACTATGTAAAATGATTCCTACCCTTTGTAATAAAGATTAAGTTTAACTTATTACATGCCATTAAGAATAAGTAGTGAGGTGCTTGTACAGTAAGAAACTGACCTTTAAACAGAATTCAACAGATACTTATCAAATANCAAATTTCTCAAAAACTTTTTCTTCAAAAGAAACTGACCTTTAAACAGAATTCAATAGATACTTATCAAATTTCTCAAAAACTTTTTCTTCAAAAGAATAGAGAATGTTTTTACAATGAAATTGTAAGAAACACATCTCACAACATCATCACTAGGATAAGTTAATCCTGGCATTAATTAAACGGCAATGAGGATTTTGCTGTTCTCCTTGTGACTCACTTGATACAAATACTTTGCAGTACTCAGAGTTTATTCGTTTTAATAAACTGTAATGAAGGATAGGCCAAACTTCATCCTGGAGCATATGAACATCAGATTCATAAGCAAAACAGACTGCAAAGGTGGAATCTGGACTTTTCTGAGGAACCAATATTGGTACAGTTTCTTCCATTTCCATGAAACTTCTCGTTTGAAGTTTATTTTTCACTTCCATTAACTGTACCAAAGAAATGTTATTTTGACTTCCAGCAAGCTGACGGTACAAACCAAATATTGCTTCCAGATTGTCAGACTGCACCTTTCCAGTCAGGAAGAAATTGAAACCTTTATGGTTAAGGAAGTAGTTGGACATTTAAATGATGCATTTAATGGAGAGAGTCAAGGCAAAGTGAGTCTCTTGAGTCAGCAAACCAAAGGTGTCTAAGATTTTCCATACATCCAACCATTTTAAAAAGTCCTGAAGAATACCAATATGACAAGATGATGTTATTGGTTCTTGCAACACATTATTACGACACTTTCCTTTCCAGAGACTCTTCACATTAACTATGTGCAACAACTGGTATATTGCTCTAATAAATTTCGCAGTTCATTCTCATTCTTCTATCTCTTTTTTTACAAACCTATTTGCTCTGAAGTATTTGCAGTACTTTCATTGAAAATTTGAAGAGTAAGGGAAACTTTCTGATGCTCAAAACTGGTAGGATATAGGGCTTTTAATGAAGAAGAATGGCCATATTTGCGGAGACTGGATCTTTCCTGTAAATGAAACACCTAAAAGGAGTGCACTAAAAGAAGCAAGCAGAGGAAATTTTGTAATAAAATCTGGAAAGATGCTTTAGGACATTTAGCCAATTATTTCTAATACATTTCAAAATGTGCAAATCAAATCAAAAGCAAAGAACAGTTGTCTTTCTTGTTTTTTGTTTTTTTTATGTTTATACGCTGGCAATAATTTCGCAGGATCACTTAGGAAAGAAACTGCTTTTCTGTTTAGAGCACTATTATCAGAGACAAGTCCGAGAACTTCTAGACCAGTATCTTCTAAACCTATAATAACCCTCTTCAGTATTTGATTTAATGTCTCTCCATTTATGTTACATACTGGAACAATATATGCTACATCTTTACATGATGAAAACAAGCTGTTTATCATAAATACTTATGCTCCTGTTGTATACTGGGAACTGTTGGATGTGATCCCTATCACTGTACCCTGTTTATACTCCAATTGTGCTTTAAGATGCACTTCATCCATGCTCAAAATAGCCAGCTTTTCATTTAGTGACATTAATGGTACCTTATTTTTCATATACAGAAGAAAGTGGTCATTTTTATAAGCAGGATTTGTACACAATTAGTGATGAGTATGAGGTGCTGGCAGAATAAGGTTACTTGTACCACAAACAAACTTATATGCACAGGGATAAATTGAATGCATCAAGGAACATAATACCAGTAATTCCCACAAATACTTGTTAACTTTATGTCTTTGTATCATTGAAAGCTGTTCTTTAATAAAAGACAACACGTCTTTTCTCTCTGCAAGTGTCTCTTCTAAATCANGCAAGTCTCTCTTCTAAATCATTTAGCATCTTTATAATGACACCTATTCTTTCATATATTCCAATATTTTTTGTATTAGTGTAATATTCATGGGTTTCTTGGACTATTTTCTCCACTTCATGCATATTACCAAATTTTTAGGCAAAGCCATTCCACCTATTTTTTGAATACACATATTCTTACTTAACTTGTCATGAAGTAAAACAAATAAACAGTGCCTTCATCATGCTTTTAATGCACCTTTTCNTCAAAAGTGCTAAGAACTAAACTCCTCACAATTGTATCTCAAAATCCATGAATAAACTCCAGGGAATCTATAGAAATTATAATTTCAAAAAAAATTTACTGCATTTAAAGTGCATACAAAAAGCAATTTTTAATGCGCATCTGGAATGCGCCCCAAATGCCCATCCTATGCGCTGCTCTGCTACCTGGGATGATAATGCAGGAATATTACTTAATGTAAACAACACTTATTGAATTGGATATGTGTCAGACACTCCCTTCCAAAGAACTAGATAACCTGACAATGTCTTAGAGACAAACTGAAGCATTGTTTTTTTATGTGGGTATTATCTGGATTTCTTTTTCTTGTGACCTGTGAATTTTTAAAATTTGATTCAAAATTAGAATTTCTGTGAAAAACTAAGGTCGTTTGTCTCTATAATTTTTTATCAGCATTAATAACTATACAATTGACTATTTCATCTGTAAAAATTAATATATTTGCATAACTTACAGCCAGATGAAAATGAGAAAGAATTGGGAATCTCACCTGTGACCTCTTGCAGCTAAAGAGAAAACTTACTATTTGAATGACTTCTTGCAGCTTAAGTAAAACACTAATAAAATTGGAAAAAGTAAAAATATAACTTAGTCTCATAGTTGTCCATGATTACAACTAGTTATTTGTGTTACGAACGAATAACCATTCATCGTAAAACAAACAATATATAGGGGGGACTTGTGTGTTTCAACAAGCGTGGAGTAGATTAAGGTATGATAGGGTTCTTTTTATGGACATTCTTCGGATTCACAAATTCACATTTATTATAATATAACATTTACACATATTTCCTTAAATCTACTTATACTGAATTACAAACTTGATATAGAAGTAGCAAATTTGAAGTTGGTCGTTGTGTGCGACCAACGCTCTGTGAAGAACAGTTTCAACAGAGTTTAAAGAATTATAAATATGAACGATTGTTCATATAACATTCCCCTGGTATCCCGTTTCCCAATTTATACAGAGTTACTTTAGTGGACATTTGCAAAGATGAAGTGGGATTGTTAAATCTCCACGAAGTATAAAAAAAAGCCCTCTGTTCTCGAGTTTTCGAGAACGCCCCCCAGACATCAACTAAGTGATATTTACAAGTTACCTGCTTTATTACAATTGAGTTGGTTTATAAAAAACCTTAAATATGCGCAGGATTTTTGAATCCATCGAGAATTTCTCTCGATGTAGTCCCCACTTGCGAGGAATTTGTGCATTAGATCAAGGAATTCTAAATGCGAATCTCGTTATTACGAGAATATATACTTAGTAAAGTGAAGTGCTTATCAGTAGCCTTCTCTCCGCTGCCATGGTTGCGTTGACCTGGTCTTCCGTGGAGTAGTTTTCCTGGTTGACGTGATGTTCCGGCTGCCTGCGGATGCTTTGCCGAGGTCTTCTTATCGGAAGGTGATCACGTCCCAAATCAGCAGTAATGTTGGTTGAACATGCTGCTGTAACTTAGAAAATATTGTAAGCGTTTGTGTTCGTAGTCATTTCACTGCGAACGTCGCACTATATGAAAGAATAGCACAACAATTGTATGATTTCAATATTGGAAATCATGGTCCAAAAAGTTCGTTTAATGAAACTTGAGTTTCATCCTATCACACTATACGAAAATAGCACAACAGCTTGGCTTCACGCCACGACGATACATGACACTACGCAGCGACGCACGACGATGGAATGGATATGAATGTTTTGCCCGAAGGCGAATAATCTTGAGAGTCCCTAATCGGTAAAGTCACAATCGGTAGTCTGAATCGAGTTTGCTTTGAATGTAAATTACGTCGAGTTTCCTCTTAACATGGCGACGCACAGATCATAGCAGTGGTTTTACGCCACGACGAAACATGTCCTTAACATGGCGACTCACTGATCATAGCAGTGGTTTTACGCCTCGACGAACTTTGTAGAATTGATATGTCGAGTTTCCTCTTAACATGGCACCACACTGGACTTAGCAGTGGTATTACGCCACATGGGAACTGGACGCCACGACGAACCTTGTAGGAATGGATGTAGAAATGTTGAATGCAGCTGTATTTATAGCTGCCCATGGAACGTGCACATAGGGTACGTTCATGAATGTTGAGTCATGGAGCGTACATAGTGAGTACGTTCATTGCTCGCATCGATAGTCTCGATTGTATCTTTCGTATCGAAACTCACTTTCGATAAGTATCGATTGCATAGGCATGGAGTATTTAGCTCAAAGAGCGTCTATATACAATGAATGTCTATATAGACATGGAATGTTTATACACAAATACAATTTTCATAGAAAGTTTATAACAATAAATATATAGTTTATAATAATAAATACATAGTAAACAATAATGAGAAATAAGAAACCCTTACA
>NNCF01126706.1:495977-560851 GCA_002313205.1 Laupala kohalensis | reverse complement strand
CTTTTCGTTGGAAATTCAGTGAGGAATATTTCGTCGCATACATAACTTTCTCGAAAACCTGGTCGTTTTGCAACAAAACGACAAAACGCGCATAAATGCAGCTTAGAAGTGGCTTTTAGGAGAACATGGCACCGAAAATTTAAGTGAGAGTTAATAATCGTAAACAATTCTACACACTACACCTAACAGCATGGCAAAAAATGGGGGAAAAAGAGGAGATAGAAAATTCAGCTCCGACCTTGATCACGCACAGTAAAATTGTACACTGAAGACAAGCAATGAGTCTTCAGTGCAACGCTGTTTTCTGGATTGGCCATCTGTAGAGTAATCTGACCATTGCAAGACAGAGAGGCAGGTATCTCATGTCACTTCTTCATTCACTATAGATAATCGAAAAGGTGACGAGTCTCCCGTTCTTTTGATGACCCCCCGACACGCATCCCACGCTCGCGTCTCCTTATTCAGCGGTCTAGATCTCTGCGCGGCATTACTATTTATTCATCAGTTTCGAAAATGAACTGACATTGTTTATGATGTTAAAATATCTGTAAAGTTTAAAAACTAAAACATTGTTATTTTTATTTTAATATATGGATTGTTTAAAAGTTTTTTATTATTTAACTATTATTTATTACAAACTTCCAAGAAACCTCCATTTTTCGAACCCCCCCCCCAAAAAAAAAAAGTTTTTCAATGACGCAGTTTGCGTCACGACCCTCCCCCCTTGTGGGCACCACTGTTTTAGATTATAAGAATAAATTGTGGAATACGTGTATCGACAGGAAGGAGAAAACTCTAAGTAGGGAACATGAATGATATTTAAATAAATGTTTGGACAGAACCGCTGAACCTACGCGGACAGTTGGAATTCTGAAAATATTTTTTGGTGTATCATGGAATCCTTAAACTTAAATTACTGTCGAAGTCTCGCGATTGAAAATAAACTTCATATACGAGAAAGTAAAAACAAAATTTTCTTATCTTATGTAATGAATTCCTTAACCCGAAAATAATGTTATTTTGCGCAAATTCTTTCAAAGTTACATAAGAAAACATTTCCCCTCAAAAATCCGCATAATTGTACAGAAAAAATATTTTAACATTAGTTAGAAATTTTGTTGGAATAATCTAATTTCCACGAGTTTATTCCATGACGAGCAATAATCCGATTACAACATTAGATAAAGTCTCAGCAGTCTAATAATAAATTCGGCATTAGTTCTGAAAGTTTAACTATTAAGTTCCACTATCATTAGTTTGAGAACTTATGAACTCTGCTGGTGTAATGTCGTTTCTCAATCGTTTCTATTCCTTTTCTTTTCGTGTTTTAATGTGTTCTTTAACATGAATTAAAAATACTTTGTACTATTATGCCTTTCATTCTCCTAGATATTCGTTTCGAGTGTATGCAAAAGATTGACCAGGTTTTATAATTTCTGAGTGCTTTGAATGTAGTATATTTCCTAACGCTATTTAATTTCGCATTTTCCGGTAGAAATTGCGTTTGAAATAAAATTTCCCTTGTGATCGATACCCGGGGATTTGGACAAGTATCAATAAAAAGCGGGGCAACTTTTAATTTCCGCAGGTAATTTACAAACTTTTCGCGTGGGATTAATTTGCACGGCTATCTCGTGTGTGTTGGGTTGCATAGCAGAATTACAACTTCAATTTAGAAAGCGGAGCTGCTAACAGCTCTCAGGAGCTCCGTGCTGCTCTGGAGAAAAGCGCGCGTTGTGTATTTTGCGAAATAGAGGGAAGTACCTCGTTTATTCTCTTAAGGGTTCTACTTCAGATGGAAGGGAAATGTATCTTTTTAGGGAGCAACGGAACTCTCCTGCTGTTTTCCACGGAAGATGAGTTTAGCGTCATCTTTAAATGCGCATTTAAAACGAGTTGGTGAGAGTATGTAGGATTTTACTCCGGAGACAAAATCAGTTAAAGAAGTAACTAAAGGTGTCAGAGTTGAAAAATTAGAGAATTTTCTTTCAAAAGCTCGTTTTAGAAATGACCTGATAATAGCTGAAAACTTTATTCATTATGAAGCGTCTATTGAGAGCTTTGCTTTCTCTTTCTCCTCGGGTGTTCACAATGTACATGCTGTTACCTTCTAATTCTGAAACTATTTAATTTTTGATTACCTTCGATTTGATTACTATGGTCACGAGAAAAGGGTGAATGATCGAGAATATAATCGAATGATTTGAAAAATATACAAGTATTTCAATAGAATACTGTCATAATATGTAAGGTACGTGCAATATGACAATAAAAAGTTTCTACTTTCATTTTCGAACGAACCACTATATCGAAATACTTCGTATTCTCTAAATGTCTAAAAGTTCGTTTCGGGAAAAATGTAATCTGTCTTTTTGTTCATTGTCACTAATCCGAACTGAACTAGTAGACGATGCTTTCCCAATTCGCTATTAATTACAAATTTTATTTTTCAGAGAAACTATTCGTGATAGTTAGACTAACGATTTATTTCGTCATAGATTATTAGTGTACGTACTTCAATAGTATCAAGTTGTATTTATTAGTAGGATATTTTCGGTGAATATCTTTAAAACTTTACAACTTTTTAATTAATTAAATAATAATAATAATAAATTTATTGTCAAAAAACAGTACAAACTGCGTAAGACCACGTGGAAGACAATAAACTAATTTACACTCCGGAAGCAAGCAAGGGACCATCCCATCAATTCCGGTCAAGGGCCCTAAGGCAGAGGCGGATTCAAAAATTTCAGCAAAAGTTCCTAGATAAGATAAAAAGTTAGCTGCGAGTTGATTTGTTTTATTTCTTGCAGGTGTGTATATCTTTATGATTCTTCTTATCGTTGATTGGGAAGAGTTATGGTATCACAAATAGATAAAAATTGTTATGTGAGATGGTTTATTGACATTTCCAGTGTCTAATTCTATCTTTCAGTAACTAGGATATCGATTTAAAAACGAAATCGGACTCTTAAGTGATTCTGGATGACAAGAATCTGCAATCTAATCAAATGTAAATCAGTGTTTGTGGAAGAAAAAAAATCCAGTTGGACTTATTGACTCTAGAATATGTTATCGACTTGTCTCGTTTATAGTAAGTGCAATAAGAAATTGGGACCGTTGTATCCTGACTTAGTTGTTTTGCTGTTGTGTCTTGTTTTGTATAGTTTATTTGGAAAATAAATAAATAAATTTATTGCCAAAAAAGCAGTACAAACTACGTATGACCACGCATTAAAGACATTAGAAACTGCGTAAGACCACGTAAACATTCGAATACTATTATCTAAACACCCCAGTATCCTTGGATCGTACTTGATATAGTTTTGCTCGTCAGAACAGGTTTCTATGTGGAAAGTTTTTGTAAGGGTTTTGCTCTGATTTTCCTTCGGGAAGAGGCGGATTTCTTATACAGGTTCTCTAGGCTTTGTCAAGGGGCATGTTTATTGTAACAATAAATCATGAATTTAGTGTTATTTCAATTCTTATGATTTTTAAAAACAATACTCACAATAATCTATAGTTCGATAATAATTTGTACATTTATATTTTTTGCATTAAATTACAAACATATTGACATTCTATTAGTAATATGACTCGCAGCTAACTTTTTATCTTATCTAGGAATTTTTGCTGAATTTTTTGAATCCGCCTCTGCCTTAGGGTCCTTGATCGGAATTGATGGGATGGTCCCTTATTTGCTTCTGGAGAGCAAATTAGTTTATTGTCCTCCACGTGGTCATACGCAGTTTGTGCTGTTTTTTACTATTTATTTATTTAATAAGTTTAATTTTACTTTGATAATATTTTTAGGTATCTAAATTTATTTATAAAAAAATATGACGTAGTATAAATCGCTTAAAGTCTAGAAAATGGATTGTTCATGCGTAGCTTGTACGTGCGGAATGTGCGTAATTAATTGAGTTTTCATTTGCACTATCACTCTGACTCTTTTATGGGCTCCAAAGTACAGAATCTCTATTTCATATTCTGTAATAACTATTATCATTGTAATCAGAATACCTTTAAAAATTTCGAAAAAGCAAGTTAATAATTGATATGGAGAATGATAGTATTTATCTTAAATGAAAATTCAAAATTGTACAATATTTCTTGTTAACGAAAAACGTGTGATATATTTCTTGTTTTAACCATGTATCCCACGTTGCGCGTTCCAGGATTCCTGATCGAAGTCTCGATCGACGGATTATCCAATTAAAATTTGCACATTCTATACGTTGTTAAATTGAAGTCAATGCTCAACTGCATATGAAACAATATTCGAATGTGCAGTGTTCTTGCACCGTTGGTTGGGAGATGAGCTGCAATGCATCGATGTTTCCCGCACGTGTAGCTGTCTGTCGGTGGGAACGATTCATCCACCCGTGCGTCCGTCCGCTGTCATCGATATGCAGCAAGGTCGAGTCAATTTGGCGAACGCGGTGGCCTATCCGCCGCCCTGCGCTGCCGTTAGTGCGGGCGCGATCTACTACCTGCATGCATGTTGCATGAACTTCACATTGCGAGCAACCACAGGTCTCCCTCTTCCTACGTTTGGTGTACCAGTTGCTTAGTCACGTCCATCCGTTTACACAGCTTTACCCAAAGACTCTTCCTTCTGCTTATCCATTTTCGCGTATTTCCGATTATTCTTTCATATATTTCGAACGTTTCTTTGTGTGCTGTAGAATCTATAATTTGTTGCCATTGTTTGTATCAGATGTTACAATACTGTAGAGCGTCGATCATCCGAGCTAATGATGTGAGGGATGGTTCGGATAATAACATTACAATCGTGTCAGAAGTATCTAAATCAGAGTAAAAAGGGAACAACGATCTTATGTCATATTGTTATGTCATGTACATTATTCATATAACATTTCGACCTGAATCTTGCTACGTCAAGGGTGTTTCGTATCGCATCGAAGTCTTTTACACTGCACGCCGCTAGGGCGAACGGCACTCAAGAAATGGTGCTTTGCTTCTCTAATTGTAAAAAAATCGGATAATGAAAATTCACACAAAAATGAAGGGATACAATACAACTCTCCATGTTTGAAAAAAAAATGCAATTTCGTTTTGCATGTTCCATGTAGTTTTTTCTGTCTATGACAAAATTGTCTTTATCTTTATGACAGCTAAGTGTCTAATTTCTTAATTCAATATCGACGTGATTGCATTTGTTACTTTTCTTTTCCATTGCTCGGATAGTTCAACGTTCGGATGATTGACTTTCGTCTCTGTTGTATATATTTGTGTTCTTTATGAAATGTTAATTTGTGTACATTAGTTGATTTTCTTTACAATAATAAGAAATCTAATTTCCTTGGTGAATATTATTTTGTGGTTTCTCTTCCACGACATATACTACTGAATATATCATTTAGTTGATACGATTATCTAAGTTTTACCTTATGGATCAAAAGAGATTTTTAGCTTCTTATCGCCCACTCTTATGTTTCGGCTCATTTTCGTACATGACTGACGTGTCATTTCTTTCAACTCGTAGGTATACCAATTTTGTTTGGGCATCTTCGCGATCATAGTATTTGAAATTATCTACCACTTTCTGTTTTATGAAAATTGTTTCTGCGATGTTTCTGGAATGACCTATAGTGCCCCGGTCTCCGACCTGTACATTTCATTTTCACTCTATGCTTTCCGTTTTCGAACCTTCGTTCCATTATCTCATTTATCCCTTTGTATTATTTTATCTTTTGTGTTCGTTATAACTCATCACATATCTTCCCCATTACCGCTCTTGTGTGCTTTGCGAGTTCCACTTATTACTCGGGCCATTAGACGTTCACGCTCGTTAACGCGTCGGCTGAGAGTGAAAATCGATCTGCCGATGCGCAGCCGTGAATACAGAGATGCGTGCCCTGGTCCGTCACAAGCGATCTGGGAATTGACGTTTTCAATGGACCGTAAACTCGACTGATACGTTGCATGGCATGACGTGACGTTCCGGTGAAATATTAATCTATTTGATATCTTCGGCAAAATGAAAATGGTGACAAGCCGGGCATCGCACCTGGGACTTCTGCTTTGATCGCTTGAGTTGTGCGCGGATGGGTGTACAGAAGAAATAGTTGCATAAATAGTAGTCGGTACACAGAAGAAATATGTGCATAAATAGTAATCTAATAAATGCATGTGTGTGATTGATCCAAGTTCTTCATGCAAAACACATCATTAAATATGCTCAACCGAAAATTGGACGTTTTATCTTTTTGATGAAAATTCTTATGTACTAAAGTTAATTGTTTTTGTCTTCTAATACTATGTGTAGAAAATCGTATTCTGTCCGGTTAAGTCCCAATTTGAACTCTTGAGTTGAACGAGCTTTCACTTGCTTGTTAATGATAGGAAATCGATTGTATTAGTTTTTGTAACTGATTTAGCTCGCATATTCAATTATTATCAGGTTTTGTTCGTACGGTACCAGCCTCGTCCTTTCACCGAAGGTCTCCTTCTGCTCGTCCACATTCGCTCTCCTGAGTTCCTTTCCGTGTCAGCCTGCGGCGATACCCCCTCCTTACTCTTCCCTCGTTTATGCATAGCCGAAGTTTCGATGCAAGTAAGGTTTCGGGACGTGCGGAATGGCATATTGGTGTACAGGCCTAGCAGCCCGTAGCGATTGCTACGTATGTTCTAATTTCCATCCATTATTATAAAAATTCTCTGAACGATAATTTTATTTTAATTATAAATTTCATATCTCATTTCTCTGTCGTTGTTTAATTATAAATTTCATGTTTTTGAAGAATTTTTCATTTTATGCAAAAAGTATTTCACTTTTGTTTCACGTATTTTGTAATAAAAAGTGAGTCGAAAAGGAATAAAAACGACATTTTTTCTTCGAACTAAGACTTCAGCATACGATTATCTGTCCTACGTAATATCTCGTTCTCGTTTTAACTTCCAAGGCATACTGAATTTTTCCACCTAAGGTTAGAGATGAGAATAATTTACCCAAGACTAAAATGTTGTCATTTTGAGTACGGGTACTGTAATTACAGCGTTCCAAGTCTGTACACCCATTTTTTATTACAGGTGATATGTTTTGATATAATCGCTATGCAAACGCTAATTCGTGCTTTTTAGCATGCTCTTTGTTGTGACAGCTGTGTCTTCATTGCTTGCTACCAGCGTGGTATCTAACGTGTGAAACTCCCGTTTCTATTTCATCCATAGCTCTGGCACGGTAGCAATTTCATTGAAATTCAAAAAGGTATTCTCCCCTTACGTAAAAGAAATCTTGCTTTTGGATTTTGCGTCGAATGCAACCCTAATTATTTTAAGAAGGTTTTTTATTGAGTGATATTGAGTCAGTTGATAATGACCTTTTACATTGTTATTTTAAGATGTTTCCGAACGATTCACGCGAGTGGTAAGAATGTGTGCTTAAATGACAAAGTTTCTGGGTTCTGATTCCGCTGTAACGGATGTGTGCAAGAGAGATTAGTCCGTTGTTTCATTCGTTCTATGAAGCTTTCACTCGTAATTCTAACATTTTTGGATGGTGATCGTGAAAAAGTTATTGAAACTTGTTAAATCGTCACAGTCGACATGTTTCGATGTGTCATTCGAAAAGCATAGCAAAAGAACAGAAATATTAAAAATTATTGTTCATATTTCTATTGTTTTTATTATTCCCGACTTAAATATCTCGTCAACCACTACCGCTAATTTCGTGATTACTATCGGCTAGTTATGTGGCAGAATGGTGGACTTAACTTGATTGGTGATTATGCGATCATTACAATCTTTCCCTCGTCATCGCTTCAGACCTTTCTATATTGCCTAGGGCATGACCTATATTCCATGGCCCGTTGCCAAATATGCGCCTAATCGCTGTAACTCGGTGAACTGGTCGTAAAGGGCAACTGGTCACCGACAACATCACTTTCACTTTACCTTTGTTCGCACGTTTTATTAAGTGTTGGGTGTAATCATTAATATTTTAGTTAAAGAGTTAGCATAATAAGTTTTATTTGATCATTTTTTATTCGTTGCTTCCATTTTAAAAATTTCAAAAGAAAAAAAATTATGTTGAGTATTTTAACAATTGTATTTTGTATAGAAATTAACGATGTGAATAGAATGCCGTGAGATCGAAGTACTTTCTTCGTATTTATAGTTCATACTGTGACCTCTTAGATTCACTATATCATATTTTCTTCTATAATATGCACGAACTCTTGTCTTGTCATTTTGGTAAAATTTTTGTTCCATTTTATTTCGAATAAATTTTCTTTTCTGTATTTTCGTATTTTTTCTTGGGATGTTCAACGGGAAGAGATATTCATCATTATGTATGAACGGATAAAAACCACACAACCCAAAAATGGTATGAACAAAGAAGATAGGATGGAATGGAAATTGTGAATCGAGTAGTGTCTTATGTGAGAGAATCTTAAACAGTGTTGTTTTTCGTGTGTATCAACAATACATTTCGCAATATGTTGTCAAATTTAAGATCCATTAGTTTGTGAAACTGTTTTATTTGCCAGAGAAAGTTGAATCCAGTTTCTTTCAAAGTATAATTTACTGAGTATAATTGGCTTTGAATACCGGTGACACAGCGTAGTATTTCCCTAATTCCATTCGGCCGTATTTCATTGGATACTTCTGAAGTTAATTTACATTTCTGAAGAATTGAAATTCGTTTCGCTTATTTATCGTTTTGAGGCCAGCTGCAGTTCGTAGAATCAGATCAAGGGCGTTGGAATTTCGTCGTCTCTACAAAAATATCTTAATCCTTGTTTGTTCAATTGATCTGAATTATTCATAAACTCTTCCTTCGAAATTCTGCTTTTCCGCTTATTTTAACATGAGATGCACTCAGTTGAGAAGCAAATGCTTGTATCTCATGCAAAGCTTCTTCGAACAAAAATCCCATTGCGTCTTCGGCAGTTTTCTTACCTGTAGACTTTCGTGTAACCCGCATTTCGTGTCTGTCAATCGTTACTCCCCACGAATCGTTTTCTTGTTTAATGGAATTTTTGTTTTCGACGCCATTCGTGATTTGTCAGCATATGCCAAGTTTTTAAGTGTGATTCAACTCTTTTCCATTATAAATCCAAACTTCCCGTGATGTGCACTCAACGGAAATATTAATGTTAATTGGCTTCTAATACCTTAGACTACACCTCTCCCATATCACTTTTCTGCTTCTACGAATGACGTCACCATTATGACGTAATATCAATTTAATTTTCCTTATTTGGGAGGAAGACGATTTAAGGGGGATTGACTTCACAGACTTTATTCACTTTAGGGCTGTAAATATTCCATACTCCTCAATTTGCTCTCTTAACAGTGGGTGTTTTCTGACGGTTTGCCTTATGAGGTAATATTGTAATCGTGTGAATGGTATAATTTGTTCAAAGTTAGTGTGCGTTGACATGCCTGCATTGGTAATATTGGTGAGTACCATTTACTAAACTGCTAATTTCTTGTTACTGCCCATAGACGGATTTCATTGTGTTTATAAGTTTTTCGTACCCATTAGAACTTTCTCTGGGAATTTAACGGTTTGTCGACTTAGTGTTGTCGCGGTTAAACGTGTTATTTCGATTTTCCGAATTTTTTTTTCTGTATTTCCACATTTTGATCGAGTATATTTAGCTGAGTGGCTCCCAATCTTTCTCTACAGACGTTCGAAGTCACGATGCTTTCGCCTTTTATCGATCTTTAATAATACTATTATGGAACATGAATGTGTGACCAGTTATAACGACATTTGTCGTTATCGATATCGGAGAACTTAATTTATCTAACATTTTACGACAGTAAAAAAACATTTACGCCATTGCTATTGCTATTGCTATTGCTTTTGAGAAGCTACTTTTATGAATTAACATGTTACACCTCTGAATTAGTTACTTTTTGTCATTTATTTACAAAAAATTAAACAAACAAGTAAAAACAGTGCACTTTTCTTAAACGTATCCATAGATGAACTATCTCCGGGATTTGCCAATTCTCTTGTCACCCGCTAAAAGAATTCCTTCGTGCCTTTGATACGGCATTCCTCCAAACTGTGAACCCATGAATTAGCTAGTTGTTGCAAAATCAACAAATAACTCGACAAGTTCCTTAAAGTTCGATAAGAAAGCGAATTTGTGGTAATTTATTATGATTTGCAACATTTAATCCCAAAGATGTCCATTAATCTCGAAACGCACGATTAGCGTTTTTTAACACCCCCTACCATCCATGACGAGCCTGTAACGATATTTTTTACCTTCCCCCGAATGATGCCGTAACTGTAGTCGTACCCCTCTCCCCAGATGAAGAAACGTTTTTGTTGTTTTTCGAAGAATGTGAGGAAAAATTTTGATACACTAACTTAATTCTCCGTTCCTCATTACTGTGTGCACCCACTGATCGGTTGAGTACTCGGATTATGAGGGCAAACTTCAAGGTTAAGAAGAGTCCTTTAAAACACACCGGATAAAAATACGTATCAGTGATCTACCCCAGTGTAAAACTGTGTATGATATTCCAACTCGATGTTTTATGTAATTTCTGGTCGATTCAAACTATCCGATTACTCTTAAGAGTTGACAATTCCTCAGCATCTATCCATTTCGTCTGCCTTCAACTTCCTTGGAAAATCAAGTTTGGTGAGGGATGCGGGTTGGAAGTGTGCTGGTGAGGGAGGCAACGGTTGGTGCCATGTGCTGGCGCCGCCTGGTGGCGCTCGAACCTGTCACCGCCCACCGGCTACGTTCTGCCGACCTACAAAACTTCCTTCCCTATCGCGCTCATGTCGATGTCATCACGGGGCGTCGGATTCGTCTCCGCTCTCACTATTTTCCCGTCAACTGTTGACCGAACTTTTCATCTTCCTTGTTGATTTTCATGATTCTCACTTTTAACTAATTTTCAATAATTTTATAAAACTAAGAAAGGTTTCTTTATGTAAAGTTAATTTCAAACTCTCATAAAAAATCATAAATCAAATTAGAAAGTTGAGTGATGCGCTCTCCATATTTTTGTGCAATGCTCAGTTATAACGGTATCCTGACGCAGGTCTTTCTATCGGTTTTCCACGAGTTCTCTAAACGAATTGGTGGTATGGTCCCTTGCTTGTTTCTGCAGACTGAATATGGCTTATGTCGCTTTAAATATTTTGAACAGCCTTGAAAGTATACTGCATTTTCGAAGGTCGTTCAAAATGTTTAAATTGGAATATACAGTAGACGAGATGTTAGAGGCATATTGTCCGCTACGTAATTACTTTTTGTTGTGCACTTAAATTTTTACAAGCTTTCATTCAACTTCACCTGTTAGTTTGTCAGTATGTTTGGGCCCAATCTTTCCACTGAATTTTATACCAGCCCCAACCGATTGAGCTGAAATTAGGCACATGTATCTAAACCCTATGACAATGCAATATTATATCTAACTCAAATAAAAACGTTTTGAAATTTTTTTTATTACGATTTTATTCCGAGATATCTGGCGGCGGATTATATCTGGGAAGCGTCCCCTGGAACGCAATCAGTGTCCAAATTGCTACGTGTTTTCATTGTAACGGCGAAGGAACTTCTTCTTATTACGATCACTTCTCAAAAGATGTTCATGCTATCGTAAGGTGTATTGCACGGACGCTATTTCATTTATGCTATTTATTTGTGTTGTAAATGTCTGTATGGCTTTACGAATTATTTTCTGATGGGTTCCGACTGGGACATTGTTGAGATTATATTTCGAGCTACATTCTCTCTTCATCTGCAGGAACACAGTGATTGACGTATGATTACTTTATTGAATCAGAGTAGTTGTTTTATTTCACTTAATGTTTCTTCGGGACGTGATATAACTGACTATCTGAACAACGCCATATCGGCTACCAAGCCCGTTGAATATGGAGACGAGAAAATTGCGTTTGTTTGGGAATGGGATGACTATCCCAGGGGGAAGCCAAGGGCAAAATAAACGTTGACGGTCTGTGTTAGCGTTTCAGAGCGGTGACAGTTTGTGTGGACGTCCTTCGGTGTGTTTTCTCTCGGAAGACCTTTTTGCGCGTGGGATTCCGTCAACACTGAAAATGTGCTTGTTTGTCCTGAACGAGTCGGAGTGGCGTGTATCGAAACGGCAAACTGGGCCGCATTTATTTATTTTTTCGAAATAGAATAAAAATCAACGAGCATTGAAAGTTAGCTTGACAAAGGGAGAGGGTGTTTTTTCCCAATGAAACTTCCTTTTCCCTCTCATGTGTATCATGTTTGAGAAATTTTATATTTAACGATCAAGCCTCAACACTCGAGATTCGAGTGTCATTTTTCATGACTTTTTTGTTTTATATCTAGAAATTAAGATATTAAAANTCATTTTTCATGACTTTTTTGTTTTATATCTAGAAATTAAGATATTAAAAGAACGAATGAGACAAAATTAATTGATTTAATACATTGATTGTAGCTAAACAATTTGCCATAAAACCACCTTTAATTAGTCTTAGAGGATATTTCATTTTACATTTTATTATTAATTGCGTTTTGTTTAATAGACTCGCTTCGCCCCAGCAAGCTCGCTGATGAGTTTCATCTCCAGTCGCTCTCGGGGTCTTCGCCTCAGGAAGGTTGTAAGCGAGGGTACCTCCCAGGCATATATAACAATGTGTCGTTTTATTAGCAGTCGACTGCTTTTCGTACGGGGAAAACTTGAGATGTTCTATTCTCAGCGTGGTATACTGTGCCCAGTATAAATAAAATTGTGGAGTTGCCTATCATTGATTCAAGCACACAACAAAATAATACATTTTTTATTTTTGAGTCGGTTAAAAGTGCATCACAAAATGAGATGCATATACTAATAAATGGACGATTTTTGTGTTGCAATGGTTATGTTGCAGGGTTCTACTGAACATGATCTTTTTATCTGAATGTTTGTGTCATCACTGAATATGGTAATGTAGGACGTAAAATATAACTTGGTCAAAAACAATAGTTAAGCATGTTGTGTGGAATATGTGCAGATTGTTAATTTAAAAATAATATTAATACATTTTGTGTAACTTGCGCGAAGTCAATGGTTTATGCTAAATACGAGCAACAATTGAATTTTTGGAAATCAAACTTCTTAGTATTATTATTAGCGTCATTCGGTTTGCATTTTTTGAAAGTGTGTCTGAAAGTTGGACACCCATAATGTTATGGCGGCCTTATGCCCGAAATCATCTTAAAATAATATTGCTGTGAATTTTCTCTTTTGATATAGAAGCGAATTTATGTTACAAATAGCTGATTTCCGGCGTTACCCGGGATTTTTCGTCGATCAATTTACCTTTAGTAATTTTTCTTAGACATATCTATCTTTGTTAAATGAAAAAAAAAAGTTTAATGATGGTTGATTTTTCCGTCCTAAATTACTCTCTTAAATTGAAGTATTTTGACACTTGTTTTTAATAACATTTTTCTGTAATTTAGGTCTGGGTTAAAAAACAGTTTTTGAAAAATCCCCTGCCAATTGGTTGTTTTAGGGTTTTAAAAGAGTTTTTTGGTTATTTTAAATATTTTCTATACATGACGTTTAAATTAACAAATTCCATTTGAAGAACGTGATCGTATTATTTTAAAACGATAAATATTTATTTTGTAAATAAGAAAGTGTTCATAATTTCAAAAACATAATATATTCGGAGACTTGCTTTAACTGCATGGTGCTTTGTTGTGCCACCAACTCCATCACATGGACTCCTTCCGTAGCCGGTGGCAAGGATATGTCACTCCGCTTCAATCTCAAAATCATTTTTGTGTAAACTTGTTCGTCCCGGACAATCATTGATTCCGGCCGGGGAAGCCTACGTTAACATCTTTTTCTTGTTATTCACGAGATAGCCAATTTTTTTTCTGTTCTTGCATTGTGAAGCAAATCTATCACTGAAGTACATACTGTTTTTGAAACTGTAATCAATCGATTTAATCTGATTTACCAATATCTTTTGAAAAGCATAAAATGGACGTGTGGTATATCTCATGCAGTCAGTCGCTGATAATGTGCGAAGGAAGACATTTTGGTACAGAGTAAGTTTTAAATTGGTATATGTATAGTATGTTACGTTCCGTGTAAGTACAAATTCAGTTAAGTTTAAGCTCTGCCAACATTTTTTATAGTCTAAAGACAGAACCAATTAGAAGTTCAAATATATTCACTTTCTTAAATGTATACACACATTTGTTTACACACACTTTTGTAATCTTAGGGTTTACAAAACAATTGTGATCTGAAGGAAAATATTTTGCATATTAACTGAAGCTACATATAGAGGCGATATAGACAAAGTTTTAGTACAATACAAGACTTGACTGCCACTATCCATTTTGCCTTTTTTGACATGGAATGACTCATAAGCGAATATATTTATATATATCTCTCCCTTTCCCCGATTTCATCAACATTTATCGTCAAAATAATTTTCTATCTTTCTTTTCAAACATTTTAAAAATAAAGTTCACCTATGCGTTCTGAACATCTTTAACTATACCCTTGCCAAATTTCATCACGATCTTTTAGAAGTTTAGTCGTGAAAAGTAACTAACAGACACACTTTCTCATTTATACAGGTATATTAGAATTGATTTAATCTTTTTTGGAAACGTTACTGTATTTCTGCCGCCGTGATCGGAGACATAATTTTTGTCTAATTTTTTACAGTACCTAGTTGTATGAGGCTGAAATAGCAACCGTTAGGATTACATTTCACTGCAGAAAATGTATTTTCGGCGGAAATTGCCAGATAACATTTCCAAATGACACTTTTTTTTGGTCTTTTCTCTTCCTTTCCCATGATAGTGAGATAATGTGGTATCGAAAGCGGAAGAATTTGGTGAAGTAATCGATGTATACTCATTCATTCCTTCAATGAATGATTTATTGATCTTGTTTCCTATCAGATTTTTGCCTTGGACTGCGATATTATATTGTGTGTGTTCGATTTTCTCTTGATGAATGTATTTTATGATGATTGTGATCTTTTCAAATAATGTAGAGTATAGAAAAAGAAATATCAAAATTTTTCAATGAAGCAAACCAGCAAAATCTTTTGCTTGTTTTCTAATTTTAGAATATATTTGCTGGTGTTGCTGTCGCTATTGTTTCGTCCATTTCAGATGTATCATACCGCGAGCTGGAGAAATATCGCAGTTCATTAATAATGCGCGCAGCGGTTTCTTCGTCCATTAGACTGGATCGTCGACGCGTCGTGGGGTGTCATCCGCAGGCAGGCGACGCGTTTCTTTATTTGTAATCATTTCGCAGCAACGCGGCGTGGAATGACGAATAGCGGGCATTTGCGAGCAGAGGCGAGGCGGCGCGCGCCGAGCATTTGTTAGGGAAGTGGCCGCGTCGCGGTGACAGGTATTTGGCAGGCGGCGGCGTTCCCGCCTGAATGCAAGACGAGCGTTCGCTCCCGTTGGCGTCCGCTATGCTTGCTCAATACTTGGACCTCCCTTCGTTTTGTCGGAAGCGGACTTGAAGGCGCGTAGCAGTTTTGCAATCGACATACTGAGTAAACACTATAGATGTGAGTACCCTAGGATTGAATGCAAAAACCAGTAGTTCGGATACAGTGAGGTTGGTAAGGTTTGTCCAAAATAATAGGAAATGGTTCAGCGTGACGCCTCCAGTATTATTATTTCTGACTGAACATGGCAACTTTAATAGCTATCTAAGGGCCACATCTAAGGGAAAGTGATGAATGTATATGTGAGAAGGGAGAAGAGAGTGCGACTCGTGTATAATTGGATTGTGAGATTCACAGAGGGGAGAGAGCGGTGTTTATAAAGAGATTGAAGCAAATGGGAATTCTTGGAGATCAGGAGGCGAGTATTTACATATCGCATAAGGAAATTTACAAGTTGTATAAAGAAAGTGTGATGCGACTAACACAACTTAGAAATGTTCTGAAAGAAAAATACTTAAAGGATGTATGAGACAAGAAAAAAGACGATACACAAAAGATATCGCGACTGCCTCTCAGGGGCAAGGACGGAAGTGAGAGATAAAGATGAAGTGTAAACAAGTTGTAAGAGAGTAAAAATTGAAAGGAGACTTGCAATTACTTTGTTTACAGGCAAGGTAGTTAACACATATTTTTATGTATTATATGTATATATGACTAAAAGGAAATTAAAAAGGTTGGGATGCCACATCCAAAGGTTTGGAGAAACTCTTTCCTTCCTCTGAATTTGAATCTCACATCTAATTCTATTCTGTCCGTGTATGTGCCTTTCCACTGAAGTATGTCGGTCATATTTCATAGAAACTTCCAGTATCTTTCGATCGCATTTACAATAAGTTTAGAATATTCTGAGCCTTGAATTTCTTTTTATGTATCTGTTATCGTAATTAATGTTGTAAAATATTTTGGACGTTTCTTTTGGTTTGAGTCAAGTTTCATTGACCGTGACGTATTCTCTGTGTTTTTAAACGACCAAAATCGATCACGAAATTTTTTTTCTTGGTTGCTTTCGTTTGATCACTACATGTTGTAGTAGTTGAATTTTTATATGAATTGGATTTAATCTCAAGTTTTGGCCACGAGGGAACACACAAATATTGATCTCTGTTGGTACTTTTTCTCTTAAAGTTTATTGTATGTATTAGATACATTTACTAAAAAATAATTCGAGATTTGCTTGGTAGTTAATAAAGTTTATAATAAAGGTTTAAAACTAGAAATATAATGGATTCCATTTTATTTACTTCTATTCGAGTATTATCATGTGAGCAATATCTTATTACTCTGTTTTTGCTTGAGTGATCCTTATTTCGGTTATAGAAAATAAGACTATTTTTGGGCTTACGCATATCCTTCCGTACTACTGTTTACTTCAGTTTTACAGTGTCTATTACTCTGATGTGAATTCCTCTAACAGTTCATATTCTGTTATTTAAATTCTGCGTTCGTGTGGTTAAAGTCTTATTTTCTTTATTTCTTTTAGTTTTTACGTTCATTTTTTTGTTTTTTTATTAGATTTCTGTAGTCTGTATGAAACATGTTTCAAAATTAACTTTCTCGGAGGCTATGTGAACAATGTTCTACCACACTTTTCTGAAGTTGTTTTAGATCTGCTCAAATCAAAGCGTGTGTAGGCATATAGTAGGCGTATCGTCTTGCTACAGTCTATTGTTTTTAGATTACTTGATTTCTGGGCAGTATTCATTGATATCACGTCATTCTGAAAATTATTGAGATTTTTCGTGATTTCTTAATCTTTTATAAAAATAACGAGAATTTAACAATTTTTTTACGATATGTGGTTCTACTCAACTTATACAATGTAATGTTATTTTCTGAGATTTTAAGTTTTATTTGAATCGTTGCAGAAGAAACCTACCTACCTGCCAAGAACACGGTTGATGTTTCTTCTATTTCGTGTGTTTTGTCCGTTAAAAATTGATTTAAATCTCGGCACGAATCCAAGTTGAGTTTTTAGTACGTGTTATCTCATCTGACTACGTTTTATTACGACGTGAATGGCAAATGTTACTTTGAGCATTAAAACTACAAGGATCGGACGCGCAAATTCTTTACAATTTATTGCGCCAAATGCATCAAAATTAGTATTCTTATAGTTAGCCTTAATTTATAGGGTGATGCTTCATTTCCGCTGTAGCGTTACAATATAAAGGAGATGTTATTTTCGATTTTATTTACTAGTCGATTAAAATACGATCTTTTCCTTTACTCACCTGTTATTTGAATGATTTGTATTACGAATGGTGTGTGAGCAGCGGATTCTTTCCAATTTGACAACTTTTGTTTCCTTTAGTAATTGTTTGCTTTAATGTGCCTGGAACTACAGCTTTACACTCTCCTTTCGGACAATTTTCTAACGTGATGCTTCGTAATCTTTGATGAATTGTTCACACTTCCCTTTACAAATGAGTTTAAGCGTAATTATGATAAAAGTGTAATACTCCGTGTAAAATTAAACATGTTACGTCGAATGAAAATGGGAGACGAGACCGGGGATCGAACCCGGGACCTTGAGCTTTGCGCGCTCATGCGCCTACCGACTGCGCCATNTTTCACAAGTTGAATGAGAATGGTAGACGGGCACGGGTAGCGAGCGGGATGGCGCAGTCGGTAGGCGCATGAGCGCGCAAAGCTCAAGGTCCCGGGTTCGATCCCCGGTCTCGTCTCCCATTTTCATTCGACGTAACATGTTTAATCTGTTACCTAGCGGTGAGGTTCACCGCAATCTAAGAGATTTCTATACTCCGTGTAATTTAAGATGTATTACATAATTTCTTCCGTCATATTCGTACGAGCATAGAATTTCTTGGCCCAATAGTTTTTAGATATACTGTTAGCTTGTACGTGAGTATATGTGGTGTGACTCCTGTTCGGAACTACCAATCAGTTAATGCCATTACTACGCTCCAGTTTCTAGCGTTGTATCAATCGCCCCACGTATTGAATTGCAGGATGAGTTTCGTTTGCATAGTCAGAATTAGACGAAGTATGCATCTGGTTTACGTATTACAGATTTTAATTACCGATCCATTATGTTTGGTCGGGTAATTAGATTCCTTTGTTCAGTAGGAAATGCTATTTTTCCGTTGAAAGTGATTTTACAATGAAACACACTGTTAAGCACCATTGCCTTGTAGGTGCGTGTCAGCCGTGGAAAGAGGGCGCTTCTCGCCAGCAAGGGAGGCAGCGAACGATGGAGTTTGCCTTCTCTTTTTGCTGCGACTTTCAAAGAGGCTGCTGCGGCGTAGGCACTCGGGTGGAGGAGGCGAGTCGCCGCATTCTTCTCATGCCTCTCCTTTCTCCTTCTCTTCTGTCACCGATGTGCGCGGAAGCCGCGATTCGCACACGCGCTAATTATGGCGACAAAGGCAGCGCTGCGAGCACGCTATGCGCGGAATGCAATATGTCGTCCGCGGTGCGATGTTGGGACAGGGATTTGTCACCTTGTCCTGCATACGGGCTCCCTAAAAGGGGCGTGAGAGATGAAAAAATGAGAAACAAAGGGCTGAGACTGGTCGTTCCTGTCATACTGTGGTTAGGGACATGAGGTATCCATGCAGCCACCGATATACGGAGGTTGAAATGCTGAAAGAGTTCGTCTTGGTGAATGCTAGTGTTAAGCGATTGAAATATTGTCTCTATTATTCTTACTTCTTGAGGATATACTATTTAGGGATTTTTGATGTTTCAATTTTCTGACACATTTGAACATTAGCTTCGGAGGGTTGGTTGTAAAGATATAACAACTGAGGAAGCATTCTTCTACCGCTATTGTTTATCGTACTTTTTTGCTAAATATAGCGAAGAATGCAGTCGTATAAATGCATTAAATTCCATGTCAATATTTTAACATCTCCCATAGTATATTTACAACTAGAAATTTTTGCAAATATAGTATCTGTCACTTACTGCGTAATATTTTATACGTGTTAAATACGAAATGTATTTTATTATTTTTCGACAGAATAATTCGTTTAAATTTTGACAGATTTTGTGGTAACACGTTTGAGGAAAAAAAACGTATCTTTTTTTCATATAGTAAAACGTTTTCAAAATAATTTGTAAACTCAGTATCATGATTAGAAACCAGTTTTCTTGTTGGAATATCTTGTTATAAACTGAGGAACCAGAAAGTGGAGTAGATCTTAGTGGCAGTCTTATTCACTACCTTTATAGTGTAAAGTGACATTTCGCAATCGTGACTTATGACACATTTTGTAGTACCGTTTGCGATGCAGATGGCATGTTCTCTTGCGCATTAATACAGAAGTGGGAGGAACCATTATTTTTCCATTCTCTACAAACGGCTGTAAATCAACGAGCACTTGGCTTCTCAGTATTTCTCTGTGATATATGGCACCAACTGGCGCTTGCTCAAGTTCATCGGATGACGGCTTCTCTCGGTTCGAGGAGCGTCTTAATCGTCGCTTTTTCCCACGATTTACCGCTTCAATATGTTCGATATCTGTTTTCAGCAGGACCCGTTGCTCGCTCGCCGACTGCCTTAAGAGTGCAGAGAACGCACTTCGTCCTCGCATGGGTGCTCGAATCTCCTTCCGTTGCGGTCGCTCCAGTTCTCTTTCCTCGCTTTATTTTTTCTTTACCTGCAGTAATCTGATTCCGTCCCACAGGCCTCATTACTTCACTGTCGTTTGACATGTTATGAAATCACGCAGGAAGTTTTTCCATGTATTTTTATACCCTAAGATTTATTAACTTTAGATGTTTTTTATACCCCCATCTTAGTCATTGTGATTTACATTTCGTTAGATTTATATCATACTAGATCATAGTATATGGTCTTATGGGTATACACTCTTTCAATCTCGCCCTTATTGCTTTGATGTAAGAAACTCCTTCCATGTTTTGACTGTACAGATCTATCATACGATAACAGATCTCACTCACTCGGGATGGTCCTGATCCATATATTATTAAAAATCCATATTACGATCTTTTCTCTGATGTTTTTGTCGTTCGTTACATTTATTTACTCTGACTAGGACTATCTCGTTTTGAGCAATTTTTTTCTCCATTTTCGTGTGTGTGTCAGCCCAGGTAATTCAGTGTTGATAAAATGCATTTGTGTCCGGTTTCGTCCCACCTATTCTAGGAACGGGAGAAGAGAGAGAGAGAGGGAAGGAAGAGTGGTGAACATGGATGGATCCTTCTTCAGCGGAATCTCTGTAAAACGCGATGAAAACTCGCGCGGGTGTGACAAATGACCTCACTCTTCTAATTAAAACTGTCATCCTGTAACGTATAGGAGGGTTCATCGCCTGGAGCCTTTGGCAGCGTTCAGGAAGAGTGGAGTTTTAACAGATCGACGGATAACAGTGGCTTACAGAACTTGCCGATTTTCTATGAGAGCTGACTTTCTCTGCGAACGTCGCTTGGGTTTTACGTAGAAAATGCGATATTTGTGCTAATGATGCTGTAACGACAGGGTACCTGAAATGAAAATGACACATGTCAGACCTATCACTGGTACAATTAGCTGCATAATTACTGCCTCAATACACTGTGTATGATGACATTGTGAAATATGGACATAATGTTTGTTTGTAATGTATGTACACTTCTGGCAATTAAAATTTACTCCGACATGAAGGCAGTACATAACAAACGTCAAATTTTCAGGAAAGGTGGGATGTCCAAATGATTAGCATTTCAGTAGATGTGTATAACGCAGATGGGAGCAACGCTATCTGTGTTCCACATAAAGGGTCAGATTGCACAGAAAATTTCTCAGTAGGAAGTTCGTTGCTTCTTTAAAGATTGTTTTGTCATATAAGGCCGAGGAACGACTGCTAATGCATTTCGTTATTTGTCTGTAGAAGGATCGTGATCTACTGAGGTTGTGGTACATTGTTACGAGATATTGCCGTTTGCGATTGTTGAGATCCCATGACTTTCATACGAATAAGGAATCGCTGGATCCATAATTGCAAAAACAGCAGCTCTCAGTTACTAAACCCGTGAGGACCGCGTGGCGTTCGAAGTTCGTTTAGAAATGTCTCTTACACTGAGTCAAAGTATATTCTTTTGGAGGACGTCAAATGCACCCACGGACAGCGTGACGTCTGCAGCACCTCCAACTGTTAGCTCGACCACCACAGTTGTGACTTCCCTTGATGCATCTGTGAAGACAAGCGCGTAGATCGACGATTGATACAGGAGAAATCATTTCTGAATGTAATGAACGGGAAGAGAATGGCGTTGTCTTGTGTTTGGACACAATCTACCTAACAGTTTGAACGTTATGCTGGGGCAAAATGAACCGATTTTGATACGTCTTTTTAGATTCCTTCAGAAATGTGAACTCTGGAACCGTATCTGATCTTTCTTCGTATGTCATTTCTTAAATCCATACACGAAACGGGGCTCCTCCCACAAGTTCTCGGGAGGGTTTGGATTTAAATCTTTTTCCCCTTTTACTTTGAATTAACATTTTTCTCTCTCTAAATTTATTTATTTTTCTTTGTTTTCGATTTTAAATTTTTTTTATTACTATATTTGGATACACTGTAATTCAGGAGAGTTTTTAGTGGGTATGGTAGAGTCATTCGGCGAGTCCCACACGGTGGGAGAGTCATGTTGCCTCTCCTTAGTGCGTAACTGCATTTTCCCTACCTGTACAAAATTTTAGGGTTATAATGACCTAGATGTCGGTGAGCCGTATAGCCCCACAAAAAATTATCTTAATCTAAATAATAAATAAATGAAAATGTATTTCGATACAGCGATGTGTTTAGGGTATATTTTAAGTGAGTGTTCTTAAAGAATCACATAAATGAAGACCGACCCCTCATCTTGTTTTATTTGTTCAAAGTAATGTTATTTCTGTTTTTATGTACTAGAGACTATTTAATAACGCTTTCTTCGCGTTGAAAGGGGATATTGTGCGAAGTACATGTGTCATTTCGGTGAAGGACATATGGAAAATTTTTTCAATGAAGTCGCTAAGGTCATTTAATTTCTACTCAAGCGGTACCCCTCTTCCGGAATTGCTACACAGAGGTTGGCGCTTGTTTCAGACGAAGTAAATATGGGATTGGAGGCATGCCAGATGTGAGTGATGCAGCTGTGTTGTTTTAATAAGAAAGATAAATGATGGTAATTTAGGATCAAGATAGTTGATATACTTGACAGTATTGCGATAGTCGTAAAAATTCATCGAATCAAGTCGAAATATTTTGTAAGTTGTAGCAATTTTGAAATTCGTGAATTAATGATATATGTGAGTGTAGAAACCCTGCATGAACGGATGATGTGTAGTCAAGTTCGAGTTTTTGTGCATGACCGTGAACGGTGAATAAAAACATAATTTAGTCCAGATTATATATGTCAAAGACCAACACATAATGCTGGTATCTTCTTAAGCAATATTTTTGCTTTAGTACAATTTTTCTGATTCATGGAACGAGGGAAAAATTGCACTTCCGTAAAAGAACTTTTTTAGTTATGGTGTATGTGTTCATGGTCTCTAGTAAAAGTTTTTATTTTTTATTGTGAAAATTTTAATTATAAAACTTGTGAAGTACCTTTTCATATTGTCTGACTAATTTTGTTCACTTACCTATCCTTCTATTTCAACTTCTGGGATCGTTATTCATCGTGTTGAAATAAATTGTTTGATTACGAATGGATCCTTGCCTCTATACATGACTCGCAAATACTGCCTCGCACTCGACGAATTGACATCCTGGCAGAGAGTTGACTGTCATATGAATGATGTTCTGTGGAAGAAGTGTTTGCATTCAGGAGTGTTCTCGGGCGTGTGTGGTGACGGGGGGGGGGGTAACACGCGGAAATAAAACGCCGCGCCGCGCCGGCCGCCGAGAGCTCATCCTGGTAGCTCTGCGGTGTGCTTTAGAACAGCGATGTTTACACTGAACGACGCGTCTGCCCGCGAGGAGCAGAGAAACGCCGCGGGTGGCGTTCGTCCCTCCCTCGCCACTCGCTCTGTTTCTGAAGGAAGACTCGAAGTCAACATTCGTTTGAAGTGGACTTGAGAAGCTTCTTTCTTCGCCATGTGCACGATGGACGGTGTCGTCGGACTCGTCGACATCGATACATCGACATGGACTTCGAGACGGACAGGAAATATTTCCGCAGCTGCTCTATACATTACCGTCAACGAAAGATAAATAAACGATGGGAGATGCTTTGGTGAAGAAACTCAGCAGAAACTTTTCAGTGTGGAAAATACTAAATTGTGATCTTAATGTTAGTTTATAAATTAAATACGAATACATCGGTAAACAAAAGTTTATATTATTTAGCTGTTACTTCATTTTTTGAGACGTAAAATAATATTTCATTTGGTTGTAATCTATGATATGTTTCCTAATTGATGTTAGATGTCTTAATTTTGGATCAGGCAACATTTTTATAGTAATTTATACTTTTATGTTTTAGAGCAATTTAACAATCTCTTAAACATTCGCGGGAAATTTACGTGTAGTTTTGGAAAAATGTGTACGTTTCAATGATTTCACCACAGTCGCGTTATTTAGGTAGAAAATCGAAGTATCTAGTCCCCTCCTCCGTTTTGTCGGTTGTGAGTTACGAAAAGAGTAATGTGATGAGAAGAAGAATAACCTTTATGAATAATAATACGTTATAAGGGAATTTGGAAACTCTGTGGCGATGAATTTTTTTAGTTAAGCCTCAGGAAAGAAGGTTCTGTAGAAAGTGTCAGGAGTAAATGGAGATGATTAGAAAAGTTCGGAAAGAGTTGTGAAAAGAAAAGGTGATTAAAATAGAAGCAATGTTCATGTACGTTACAATATAAAGTTAATGACTTATGAATTCTTACAAGAGCCCATGAAGCGTGGTCTTTGATTTTAAGTTGTTCATTCATCGCGTTTTCTGCGAGGTGAACGTGAGCCAATTGTCCTCTCGCCTTCAATCCGCCCAGTCCGGGACATCTCGGAGCGAGGAAGGTTCTGTATATGGACGGTCGTTGTTTGTTCCTCTCCGCGGCTTCAGGGAATTACGAGCTTAGTCGTCACCCAGCGCGACCGCCGCCGCCGATCGAGTGGACGGACTCTGCTCTCGAACATCTGTGGGGATTACCCGCCGCAGCGTTAGTCGCCGCCGCCACCGCCGCTTGCTGCTCAGGAGGGAACTCTGCGTCACCAGCGACCTGCGAGAACCACTCGGGCGCTTAATCCCCTCGCCTCAGAAATGGGACGTTACCAGTCTCTCAGAGATGCTGCAGTTGACGGGTTTCCATAAATCTCAAAGATGGTCAGCTATTTCTTTTTTTTTCACCGCACTCATGTTTCTTTTGTGGATATTTTGTTGTAATTTATCTCGACTCTTCAGCTTTGCATGCTAATTCACTAAAGGTTGTCTATTCATGTGCAAGTACCAACAAATACTCCTTTCGTTTGTGTACTTTTTCGTCTATCTAAATACTCTGTTGTAGTTCAGTTCATGAGTAGTTTTTTTGTAATTCCAGTTTTGAGATGTTATAATTTTATTGTAGTAAAACAAAATAAAATCATTTCCATTGCGTAAAATCCGCAAATCTATCTTTGGGTATATTTTTGTTTTAGAGTGTTGCTTTGTGAGTGGTTGCGTTCTCGCAAACTGTAAGCGGCTTAAGAGCGTCTGGGTTCAAACTCACTTCTTGTATAGCAGCGTTGCTGGCTCTGGACTGCGGCTGTGGCGTGACGCTGGTTTGTGTGAAGGTTGTTCAGGAGAGTGTTGCAGACTGTTGCTTATTTGTTCTTCCGCGCGAAGTGCTCCGGGTCCGCAATTTCACCTGACTCTGGGTAGAGTTCCTGCGCGGTCTCATCGCGCTTACCATGGTCAGAATTCCATTTGAGTCCCATATTTGAGAGTATCTTTCGAGGGAAGTTAATAAGTGGGAGTAGTTACGACGATCTTCTATTGAATGTTTTGCGACGGTGGTAAAAAACTGCTCTAAAAAGATGACTGAAATTGTGGTTTGTCTCAATGTATTTTTTTACACATTTATTTTTATTTATTTAAATAGTTTTTAATCTGTAGCCATTGCTATCGGTGCATTTTCTTATTTCAAGCCGGTACTTCGAAAACATTTGTACTGGAGGCTAAGATATCAGAAACATCTGCTAAAAATATATCACTGAGTCAAAACAAGTATACATGAAGGAAGAGTGTTGTAGCTGCCCCACGCGATTTACTGGCATAAGTTCAGATTTTGTCATCGCCCACGTCAAATGTATCTGATGGCGTTGATCCAACTGTGGCAGTAGTGAAACTCGGACTGTTGTTGTGCAGTTGGTTTCATATTTACCCGCACTAGCAACGTTAGTGAAAAAACGACATGTAGGTCGCTATTTCCTCTGTGTAATTCGACTGAATCAAGAGAACAGAACTGCTCGAGGCGTTTGATGTACGACGTATTGTTCGCGAAAGGTAGTGGGTTTTTTCTCCTCAGCGAACCGGATATTATATTTTCCCAGCTCTCATCCGATTTCCTGCTTCCATGTTCTCGCTATTAAATATCCGGCGCTTCTTTGTCGGATGGACCGATTGTGTACCTAATATCGTTGTAGCTTTTGACACGAAGCTATACGATGTCCAATTACGTTCAAGTGACTATGAACTATTCAATGAACTTCATTGGTGTAACCCTGCAGGAAATACCGCGGTAGATAATTAGTTTCAAGGTATTGCGAGTTTTTTGATTACTTACAACCGCAACGACCGTGCATCGATGCATACCCTTTAAAGCAATGAAATAATTAATAATCATGAAAATTGATTTCGCTTGTAATTACGGATTCCCATGAGTATTTGATGCATTCGGCTTATTTAATATTATGCTGAGTGAAATATCGAGATCTGCGTGTGTCGATATAATTTCCCCATGCGTTCCATCGTTTGTCAAAATTTGCATGCATTCGTTCACAACGCTTTTATCCTCAAACTATGGTTCTTTTGTGTTCACATTTAATCAGTTAGTCCTCATTAGTCCAGCACACTTTTTAGATTTCTATTTTTGATTGTGTTTATTGACTGTGCAGCGTGTGTCGATTCCATTTTTTCTTTGGAGATATTCTATTACATTCCTCACTTCGGTTTGATGTAGTTTATATAGAAATCACCATGTGGGTGTTATTTGTTGTAGAGGTATTGATAATGCGAATTATTTAAAATACTTTGTCTATATCTTTTTGATGTAGCTATGAAACAAATGGCTTAATTTCTTTATGCGTATCTGTGGCAGATTGTATGTACAGATTGTAGTCTCATTTTTTCGTTCTTGATGGCACTAACAAAATTGGAGGAGGAACGCTTATTAATTTTATGTTACGGAAATACTTTGTTCGACTTCTGAAACAGAAGTTTGCGATTATCGTCAGTGATAGTTTCAACCTTTTCTTTTGAATGACTTCTTTATGTCAAGGAAATTACAGAGAAATCTCAATTTAAAATCTCCCAACGCGTGCGCTGTTGGATGTTGGCGCTGAACAGCACTCTGTGCCAGACTGTCTTCCCGCACGCTATCATCCCATCAGCGGTCTGCCACCGGACGCGGCTGGCGGGGTCCTATCTCGCATCGGAGACTCTTGTTTCTCCTGAAAACAGACTAGCGACAGAGCGGGGTCCTCTCACGTTCAGCCACCACGCGCTATTGTTGGCAATCGAGAGCTGTTTACTCGATCACTGGTGTATACTAATCGAGCTGGCAGCGGCGCGGGCGTTGATCCGATGCGGCAGATCCCGATTGTCCATAGCGACGCGTCGCTTTAGGATGCGCTCGCAGGACAAACCACCGCAATGGAGGCGGCGCGTATCAAACACCGAGGTCTGGTCGCATACGAATCGCTCAGTTTGTCGCGGCTTTGTATGTCCGTCCCATTGATTGTGTGCATAGGCGAGTATATTGCGTCGAGGATCGTGTTTGGCATCGGAGGCGTGAGCATTACGAGGCAGTAGAGTGGTTACATTGTGATAGGTCAGTTGTTACGAGAGATCGCTGGCTGAATTATATTGTCGGTTTCAAATGTATAAATAAGGAAGAAAATGTTTATCGAATTGTAAAGATTCCCGTAATTTACATGTATTCGATGTAAAACTGAACATGAGAAATCTTTTCGTTCTGTTAATAAGCTAGTTTTTGTTTTGTTATCAGAAAAATGTTTAGTATTTCTATCTTTCCTTTTATACGAAACCCATAATAACTTGCGTCTAGTACGGGATTTTATGTAATCTTCGGTTATTATACTTAAGTTTTAAAGAAACATTCCCGTCAAATCTTGTATTTGCGATGTAGAGTGTTTCAAGATAAAAATATCGAAGTTTAAATTTCTCGAGTTATTTTTCGGAGGCATGAAATTGCGTTTTCCAAGATAGAAAAGATAGCTTTCGTAAGCTACGCGCGCGCGAAGGCTCCATTACGTCACGTTTGGAGAAACTTGTTTTATTGGCGAAGTGAAGCGACGTTCTCGCGCGTGAGATCACAATCCGAGACAGAGGCAATGAGTTTCAGGAAATGAACTAGTTCTTCTCGCTGATTCGCTTCCTCGCGCTCCTCCTCGTCTCGTCTGTCATGCCCGCCGCCTCCGCCTCGTCGTGTCAAACCGCTTCGCTTTCTTCGATTTTCAATTTGACATCTTCATTACGAACAGCTCGAGTGTCTACATGCGATGACGTCATCTCCAAACGAGTATATTGATAATGTTGAAAAACTCCTGTCTTTTCTCTCGACTTCGCAAAAGCGTTTGCTAATAAAATTCAAAATATCAGGTATCCCCTCTATTATCTATGTTCACAATGTCTATTAATATTTTTTCTTCTATTTCGTTTGAAAAACTATTTTCGTCGAACCTTCACGCCCTCGTCATTACACTTTCAATTTGATGATTTAAAAGTAATACCGATCGTAAGTGCAAACGCATCAAAAGTTGAATAAAACTCAGATTCTGGGAAGTGAGGAAGATAAATGCTCCAATTTTCCGAAATTCTATGGTAAAGCATCTCTTCGTTTGGTGTCATAACTTCTCATTCTGAGAGAGGTCGTAACTGAGTGATGCGGAAAATGCTTAAATAGGAGAGAAGAATAAGAAGGCAGAGTAGAAGTGAGTACTACGCGGGTATTGTCAGAAACGACCCACGAAGAGGGTTGAAGGATGAGATCGACTGTGTGCGAACAACAGGTTTGAGGGTGGCCCACCTGAGAGGGTGGCCAAGTAAGATCGAAACAGCTGTGGAACATGGGATTCAGTACAGAGTGGAATTGATGGACTGAAAGCAGAGGTCGAAGGATTTAATACAGGGGTCGGTGTGTTCAATAAAAAGGGGTTAAACTCCCGTTGGCTACGCCACTGGAATATGAGTACTAAGTTTCTTTCAGCTTATTCTTCTTCTTATTATTATTGTTATTAATATTATTATTATTGTTATTATTATTGTTATTATTATTATTATTATTATTATTATTATTATTATTGTTATTATTTGCATTTCACGATACTAAGTGGAAATCTTATTACAAGTAAGCATGAAATTTCATGATTTTAACTCGATAAATTTTCTGTTGGAAGCAGATAAGTTACGAGATTGAGAAATAATTGTTGTCTTCATATAGTACCCCGTAGTATCATGTATTTGTTTCACGTTTTATATCTATTATGCTTTCATAAATCGATGGAACATGTTAAACGAGAAGAGTGGTTCAATGAACTCCGTGTGAGTAGCGTAAATCACAGAGATAAGCAGACAATTTCGAAGCAGAGAAATTGCTTCAGTTATTGATGTGGAAGTATTGCTGAGTATAATCAAGTTGATTCTCTGGAATTACGTTTAATTTACGTGTTAATTGATTGTTAACTTTCATCAATGTACTTAAAGTGAAAGTGAACGTAGTTAAAGAACAGTATATCTTCGCCTGAGTAGTGAAAAATGAGTAAATAATTAACGACCTGTTTTTACCAGACAATATTTATTTTTTAGTTCTATTGTCTGCTAAAAAAGTCGTTAATCATTTACTCGTAGTTAAACAATTTTCCTCTCTTAAAGTTAAGGATCCAAACAAAAGGAGATAGAGGGATCGTAGTTAAGCTTTTAGTAAGACTCAGGTATTTTTTCCTCTTTCTTTCCTTCATTTTACTACGTGCAAAAGATCGTAACTGCATATTTTATTACGGTATCAGACTTACAACCTAGGAACATTGAAAATATATTAATTTAGAATTTCCTTGGCAATTTCTGAGTCAATTTGGTTTCATTCACTTAGTACAAGAAAATGTAGGTAACTAGTATTTCAAAATCATTGTTAATTTTGGTAGTGATGTCTGAAATGTGTGTTCCCATGTAATAGTACGGTACATTTTTATCTAAACATGTAAATTTACACAGTATGTCTTATTTATCTTGTAAACTTGTCATATTGTTTCTTTAATTCAATTCTTGTAATGGTTTTTAAGCATTGTTTATCTTGATTTCTCGTTCTCTCTCTAATTTGATAATAATACAAAGTCTAAAAAAAGTGTGTTCAAAAGTAGGAGAATTGTTGTGGTATGCTATTACACATAACAGCTGCACACGTTTACATCTTCCTCCTAGCGTATTCTGAACAATATGAGCGGACGACAGATAATTTTCCTTTGATTTCCGCTGTCTTTTCAAGAGGATATTGAATTTTTACAGTTCCATTTTATGGAAATGATATTTTGTCGTCTGTGTCGTTTTAAAATACTTTCTTTTCATGTTCGTATAGTTGAAATGTAGTTTTTATACGAGTTGTTTTAGTTACATTGTTTTCTCTTCAACTAATAATTGAAGACTTTGTTCTTGACTGCACAATGTTTGGTGTTATACCGCAGAGTTGAAATGGTTTTGATAACTTTCGGTCAAGTGAGAATGGCGACCAGCCGGGACTCTAACCCGGGTCTCTTACTTAGGTCTGGGTGCGTTTAGATCTGGGTGGAAATGGTGTACAGTTGTTGAAGGCGAACCGGTGGTGTAGCGGTTAACACCCTTGCGATCAAAGCAAGAGACCCGGGTTCGAGTCCCGGCTGGTCGCCATTCTCACTTGACCGCAAGTTATCACATATAATCTCCACGTGTAGGGTACACGGAAGAAATATGTACTTGAAATGGTTTTGATTGCAATTTATACTTTATGTGGTATAAATTGATGCAGACTTCCACCGCAATCTTCGTTAGTAGGTTGCATAAAACTTCTTTCGTGGTGTTAAGCCATGTCTTCATCACTCGACGCTTTTTGTGACATTTTTGGGAAAAAATCTTCTTTTATTCCTTTTGCATTTCAGCGTCGGTCAGTTAATTCTCATTTGTTAGTAGTCTTTCGCTGTGCCTTTTGTGTTGTCAGTCCTCTCTTTCTGCATTGTTGTTCTGTTTACTATTCACAGTTTTTTCGAGGTCTCCCCTCTACTCTTTTCCCTTTGTCTGGCACTCAGTATTGCCTCAGTTTACTGTGGCTTTTCATTCTTATTACAGGGCCGTATCATTTAATTTAAGGGTTTGCCTTAGTGGAGTTTGCTCGAGTTCTTCTTTGATTTGTGAGTTTCTAACACATTCTCCTTTTGTTTTGAACACTATTTTACGGAGGAACTTCAGTTCTGAAGCAGTTAGTTTGCAAAATTGTATACTGTACTAATCTGTTTCATTCTATAAAATACTACCACTCACTTAATAAAACTACCCAGAATTATGAAACTACCACTATATGTCTATTGCAATGGTATGTTCAGTTCTTTCCATCATTTTGTTGAGGACTTTCTGTTATAGAAATTTAATTACACTTTTAATAATTTGCATTTTAATTGATCAATTTGTATGTGTATTTAGTTGAGGATATTTAATCGTGAGCGCACTACGTACTATTTTTTCATTTATTTTCCAAATTTTCCCGCTGTCCCAAATATTGCCATTGCAGGGTTTTAGTCAGTTTCACTTTCACGACTTGTCTTTAATTTATAAAAATGGTAAATAATAACTAAATAAATAGAATTGAATTTGAAATTTTACGAACTTCAATTCAATTATTTCTCGTTCAAAATCAATACTAGAGAAAATGCATTGCCATACCACTGTTATAAAACCATCTTTTTAATAAGTAGTTAATACACTATTAACTTTTACAACGAATTATCTGACAATCTCAAACATTTTCTAAAAATTGTGTCTTTTCTATAAAGAAAAATATTTGTTAATGCATAAGAGAAAATTACGTACACTATACATAGTTGTATTACTGATTTGTATTCGTGCAATGGTTATCTCTGTGATTTCCAGTTATGGTAAAGTAGAATATTTTTATGAGTTACGGGCGTTTAAAGTTTCCAAAATGTTTTATTTCTTTTATGACATTGGCTCTTAACTTTGATAAAATGTGCTATTACAATACTTTATAGCTAAAATGAAAAACTATATTTTTATATAATAAATGTAAGAAATTAATAATGCAAATAAATGGTGTGAACCATAAAAATAAAGAAGAAATATTTACCTGAAGTTCATCGAGTTTAAATTATTTTACCCTATTTGTCTAAATTCTTAAATTTGTATTTATACCTCTTTATTCCTATTAGACGTATACTTAACTGGTTATTACTGATTTTTAGCATTTGTACGTAAATTTCCACCCCTCATTTCGAGAAGAAAGTACACTTTTGAATTGTTTAAACTAATACGAATAAAACTTAGCAAAGGACTTAAAATTGTGTCAATGTATTCCTTATTATACCTCTGCTGATTAATTTTCATATTGTAAATGCTGTTCTTTTTGTGACATGAATGACTGTGAAATTATAAATTATTATGATATTGACTGCTATCCACGCACATTCGTTAATTCGTCTCAGCGGAAGCAATGCAGTTTTGTATTGTTATGACAATAAAAATTGTGAAATGGACATCAATAATGGGCTAAGTGTCAAAAACAAATAATAATAATAATAATAATAATAAAATAAAATAAATAATAATAGTTAGACCCGAAAAACGAAGCTAATTATCATCACTATCAATCTCAAAAACCGGCAAAGTGCCTCGATCATAGTAGTAGTGCATATTAGGACCGACTGACGGTTGGAGAGGTACACACTGGGCCGCTGGTTAAGGTATGGGCTAAGTGCCACCGAGCTTTTACAGCAGATTGTGAGCGTATTCTACAACAACACTGCGAATTGTAATCATCTTTTCAATTTTTTGGTCTCCGATCATTAATTTTTGTCATGTGATAGGGATTTTGACCGTATCGAGAAGCGTAAAAGCGTTGAAAATTGTCTAGTACCCGAGAACCTGGTTAAACTAATGGTGAATGCAATACCGAAGAATCCCTTTATGGTTACAATGCTCCAACCTGTACGACTTTAAAGATATTAAAAAGACAATCGATTCAAACATCAACACGGCAAAACTAAATATTTCCAAATGCAGTTGGATTAGGGTTGCAAAAACTGCACCCAGAGTCGTCAAGACGAGAACTATGTTTAATGAACTTGAAGCACGGAGCACCAGCAAGATTCTCAAGAATGGGGTCACCCACATAATCAAGGGCTCGGTTTTACCATCACAACTGTGTCAAAACAACGTATCAGCTGAGAAGGGAAGAGGGATCTGCTACAGATGCCGTATTTGAAGGAAGATAATCGCGCGTTCTACGAAGAATTAATCAATACGTACTCTTTAAAAGTAAAAAGGGGGTTCTAAATATAAAAATACATGATTATGTTCTTGCACAATGTTTAATTTTGTAAAATTACATTAATAAACTGTTAAAATTACCAAGAAAGTTGAGACTTCTTCCATTAGCACTTACCTAGTTATTGACAATATAGATATGGCACTTAGCACGTTCTACGTTTTTCTGAATAATTTTTTTTTTCATTCATAAGAGGAAGTTAATTTTTTAATGCAATAGTAATATGAATATTATCCCATATATAATAAATTTAAAAAATTAATTCAGATTTTATCAAAATTGTTTTGACAAAAAAAATTGATTAACTCAAAATCAACTTTTTGGCTTTTAACTTGTTTTTGATGTCCAGTCTTCAGTTTTAAACTATTTATGATTTCCGCGTGACTTGTCTAATTTTATTATTTTGATACAATTTTTTGTAATAATAATAACCGATGATAATGGTGTAGATGATTTGGAATCGAGTGGGAATGTGTGAACTCGCCCGACCTATCTCGCCTAGTAGAAGCGAAACCCTCGCTCGCGTAGCATCCAGCGTGTGATGTCGCGGGGGCCGCTGCGAACGAACGCACTTCCCGCGCGTGCGCACCCAGCGGCGAGTGTTGCGAGGTGGGTGGAGAGGGGAGGGGGCGTCGCCGCGTGGTCGCCGACGCCTTCAGTGCGCCGGCGGATGGCGGCGCTTGCGGAAGGGCGTCGCGGTGGCGGCGGCAGCAACGGCAACGGCGCCGTTCGAACGACGTCGTCATCCGCGGGGGCGGTCACGGCAGTATCGTCGGTGGCTGCGTCGCCGGGTGGCCCCGCCGCCGGTCGCTGGTCGGCGTGGAGCTGTCCGGCGCCGAGGCGCTGCGTGAGGTGCGATTTCGCAGACGAAGCTAATAGTAACGCACGCGGCTTCTTGGCGTCCGGCGCCTTCGCCCTGGACAATCGCGGCGCGTGGCTGGACAACCGCAACGCGGACCTGGCTTTGTGGAAGGATGCGCCGGCCGTGTTGGCGTATGCCGCGCCGTATCAGTACGAGCCGTTACCGTCGCCCGTGCGCGTGCTGGACTCGGAAGATGAGGATGAGGAAGACGACACGTTAGCGAGTGGCGGGAGCGGGGCCAGTGGCACCGAGACGGATTGCGAACCACCGCTCATCATTCTGGACAACAGGTAGTGGTTGTTCATGCACTCACTTGGTGGCTCATTAGCATGGATATTACTTTTCCTCTTTTGGTGCGCGTACCATTGTCGGTACCTCGTGAGTAATGTTCATAAATCCTTTGTGCGGTCAGTTAATGACTTCCAGTGTTTGAAGAGATTTTTCTGAATCATTCAAGTATTCGATCACTCATTAGTGTAAACTGAAAATTGACGTTATCAAACGTGGCTATGTACTCTCTCGCATTCGAATCAATATAGCCATCCCGTTTTTTAAATTTCGTCTCATTTAGTTATCCTCCGCGTATGACAGGTTAACACCAGCTCGTGGGTATGCGTCAACGTATGGATCGTGTGACATGCGTGACGAGTAGCCGTGGCAGGGATCCCACATGCTACGGGCACCCACGGAGTGACAGGTGCGCGGCGGTTAAATAGTGACCGCCTGTTCCCTTTCCCGTTCATCTTGCCAATGTGGATGGTGTCACCTGCCTTGTCCATACGAGGGTATAGGACACTTCAAGTCTGGTGAAGGAACCGAGACATTGCAAAGAGAGGGATCCAAAGGGGAGGAAGTGAATTTTAACTGAAGAATGGCTTTTTCTAGACCACGAGGAAGTTCACCTTTCATGTTGTTAATATTCTTAAATGTAAATTTACTTTTATTGTAATTTACATTAGTGTAAATTTACTTTTCAGAATACTCATTGTGGAACATGACGTTAATGCCATAATTTCACAACCCATGAACGTATTCTTTTCGTAGAAGATGACCTTTTATACAATGCTGCAGGTAATTTCTGTGGCAGATGTGTTTCTAAAAATAACTGGAACACGCTAAAAAAAAGTGTCATTTCACATACATTATTTTAATTCACCTTTGTTACCTAAAAATGAGTGTAAGTTAGAGCAGAAGCTGCGGTGTCAAATTTTGGCATCCAGCGCGTGAAATCCAAATGTTATACTTCTGCGATGCCAAATAATCAAATATTTTTGTGGATGAGAATTTTTTTTTCAGTAATGAAGTGTGCGCTTGTTCTTAACTTCATTGTGAAGTTTTTAACACGTGTTCGACGTATATTTTGTGAAAGTTGTTCGCCAAATCTCGTCTTAATTTAAACCACGAAAAAATAAACAAACCCTCTAATTTGCATTCATGAATATAAACAATGATTGTAATGTAAGTCATATGTTGAGAATTCGAATATGTTGCTATCTCTCTTAATATAAGTAACACAGGAAGAATGTTCNTATATGAATCATAAACGTAACATATTCAAGTTATAAATAATTTTAGACTTATGACCTTTTGATGGACGAATACCATTTACTTTGTGTTTTTATAATGGAAGTTAATAGTAGAATGTTTATTTATGTATCTTATAGAAAGTGGAATGCCTTCACTGATATTATCAGTCTTATATATTATCGTTTTGAGTATAGATATTTACGAGTGTGCAAGTGAATTATATTATTTTTTATCAAAAATTATCATAGGAAATTGAGATGTTTTCCTCTTCTTGGAGGATCTGTTCTTCGCCACGAGAGTCCGTTTCGAGTTTAGGTCAGATGTATTAAACAAAGAACAAGCTTGCTGTCGGTAGTGAGTCAGCCATACCTCCATCGGTGGAGTTACAATGGCGGATAATGAAACATGAGGAGAGAATGTGAAGAATTTCAAGGACGCTCAAGGAAGTCTAAGAGAGTGCGTGACTTGAGTGAGCGCTGAGCATGTTCACTGACGTTCTTTATGTAATGGCAACATTTTTGTCCTTTTATTTTAAAACTTATTTTGTTGAGTATATTTATCTTGTTTTATATACGAATGATATCTCGATCTGTTTTGAATTTTTGACAACGAAGACTTCTGTGTCAACAGATAAAATTATTTTTTATTTTAGTATGTAGGGGAACTCCTGATTCAGTGAACTATTTTAATTCTTTAGTTTCTATTCCGGATGTCTTGTAAGCAAATCATGAGAAGTTTTCATCTGGACGACTACGTTTCAATCATAAGGAAAAAAGATTATACTTATAGCGCATGCTGGAAGAAATTCTAATTTACTACATTTTCTGACGACGCAAGAATTTTTTGAAACAATCTTGAAGTTCTGAAGATGTTGGTTGGTAGTAAGAGATTTTTAAAGGATTTTTTTTCTGTACTTTCTTCGGACTTGCTGCTAAATGAAATTTTAAAGTTTAATTTTCAAGAAACATCCTAAATTTTCTCGAATTAAGTGTAGTGTAATTTCGTTTCATTGGTAATATTTCATTCTAATCATCCACTGTTATTTTATGTACGACCTTTTCAGTATACGGAAGTTTTCATTTTCACTCGCACCTTTTAAACGCTATTTGGGTCATGAGGTAAATTTACATGAGATAAATAACTTAATCATTAAATAAATGTATTTTCTTGACAAAGTAAAATACATAACAAACAAACTACATTTAAATAAAATTAATTGCATACACGTAAAAACAACTCTATGGTGAAATCGTTAATAGAGAAACAAACCTTGAAAGCAGAATAATTAAAACAAACAATTGTGAATTTTAAATTCGTTTCTAAATTGAATAATTGAATTGTTTGCAGTGAATATAAATTTAGTCTACGTAAATGGCCACTTATTAAATTTCAATATTAGGCGAAATTATTGTCAATATCCATAATCCATTATTACATTCGTTGCGTGTTACTGGAATGTAGTTAGTTTTGTGAGGTATGCGATATCCTTCTTTTCTGAAATGTCTGCTTCCTTGGATCACCTCCTCGCTTGAAAAATCGCATCATGTCTTATCGGACGAATGTATTTCAAAGCACTTACTGTGATGCTGTGCGATCGTTTTAACTGCATGAAAGTGAATATTTTTTCTTACGCTGCCTAGCATTGAAACGGAAGTTACCATTACAGTCGATAATGAACTTGTTTAGTTAACTTCGAGCGACGTGTTTGGTTGCATTAACAGCCGTCCTTCAGTTTCAGTGAAATTAAGTTTCTTTTCACTTTTCGTGTACCATGCTTCCTATGTAAATTAATCTACTTTTATTAGTTCAATTATTCCCTTCACTAAGTCCTGCACGTTATCATGCTATTCATGTATGTTAAGTGCTTGGGGTTTTAACTTCTTGAATGCAAACTCTCGTGACATATTTGATGACTAATTACTGTTTCTCGTACACGATAAATATTAATGACTTACACTGGTTGTATTTTCATTCTGACTTGTTAATCAGTCTATTAAATCGTACAAATATTTTTGCAGAGTATTGCGCCCGTATATAATGTTGTATTTTACATTTACTTTGTGTCTAATACAATTCTTTCGAGTGTATATTGATTTACTCCACTCACGTGCATTTTATTCTTTTCCCCGCTCTTATTTTATATTTGTTTTTGTCGTGAATGTTGAATTAAATTTTACATGCAGAACGTAAAATGATGACGTTCTCAGAAGACGTTTTTTAAAGATGACGTTCTCTGTCAGTGTTTCTGTAATATTTTTATCAGAAGTCTTCTTTCTTTTGTAATGGCAAAGGAATGAATTAATAATTAGGCTATTCTTTTGACTTCCGTTGTTTTTAGTGTAATATTGAATTTTCAGTTAATCATGAGGAAGATGAAAGAGACGCGAGTTTCTTATCGGAAGTAAAAACGAGAAGAATGGTTTTGATTTCTTGAGACTGTCAAAGGATTTATTGCTCATCCACCATGTTGATTTTCGTCATTATGGAATTATTTGAGGTTGAAACTTCTTATATTCAGATTTTCGCTTCTCATTTATTCGGATTAGAATTACTTTATACGTGAACATTCTCCTTTGCCATTGCCAAAATACTGCTCCCTAATACTCATACGTACTTAAAGCTTGGCGATGTTATAGTATTCTTTAATTATTTCTCTCTAATTGGAGTGCTACAAATGAACTGAAATTACTTTATCTTAATTGCGTCATTTGATGACGGAAACCCATTCTCTGTAGTGTTAGTATTGCGGGATGTAGTGTTAATGTCCTGAAAATAACAACTTCTCTGGAAACATTAACATTTATGAATAATTCAGTCTCATATCGAATTTAAGGTTTAGCTTCTTTGCTTCTTCGTTTGTGCCTTAAGGAGCGTGGAGTGCAAAACCTCTCTACGGATTTTACTTCGATTTTTTTTTTCATTTGTTGAAAGGGAGGCAGGAGGTCTGTTTTTAAGTCGACACCATTAAAAAATTTGAGCTTCAATCTCTTGGTTCTACGTTTTATTTATGCTTTTCTTGTAAGATATCTCAAGTGCAGGCTCAATGAAATGCAGACATGAAAGCTATTTCATTTAACTGAAATGTTAATCATTGTAATGGTCCGGCGTCTCAATCACTAACTGTATATGCTAGTTAACTTTACGAAGTGGGTTTTAGCTTTCGTGAACAGCTTTGATCTTGTACGAAACGTTGCACAATTCTAAGAAAAGCTATATTTACCTGCATTTTATTTCTTTCGAGGGTGTATGGATCCTAGTCTCTCATTATACTCATTCGTTGGTATCGGATTTATGACTGCCGTAGGAACATTAAGGACGAGACACTAACTTGCTAGTTTTCCAACGTTTCTTCGAGAGTTTGTGTAGGAAATAATGCTTGTATGTACTTCATATGTACATTTATGTACGAGTCGCTTCTAAACTTGGATTTAGAATCAACCGTATTTCTGGGTCGTTCTAAAATAATTTTCATATTTTCCGCAGCACTTTTTAACAAACGTTCAAACATTTTTAAAGAAATTTCTATGTATTGTGGTATATTTATTCCGTAAGAAAACAGGTTAATCTTTTAATCTGCTAGTAAATTATATAGAATATCTTTAAATTTTCAGAAATTTTTTTGTATCTCCCAACAGATATGAGAGTGACCATTCAAAATGAAATATTTTTACACCGTTGGAGAGAAAACGTTTTGCAACTAAGTACTTATTATTTTGTAACAGAAAGAAAACGAAAAAATAAATGTTTACATTTATTTCCAAAACTCGCCACTAGAAAATCCCTCGTTGCTGTTAAGGAAATCTGGTTTTTATCATAACATTACGAACTTCCCGATCATTTTATCATAATTATTAGTACCTTTTTTTAAATATTTCGCAAGCAACTTCTGCTCCATTTCTTTGTCTTTCTGAAAACGCATACTTACCAGGAAGCGGTTCTTGTAACTAATTTTATGTTGATGTGGTCCGCCAAATACGTGTTTGACTTATGGTAGTACTGGCGTAGGTAGAATTATATCACTAAAATATCTTAAATCGGCATAAAGAAATAGAGTATCATGCACTTATTGTGATTTCGACTTGAAAAACAAACATCACCAGACATTTAAATGAAATAATTGCAATTATAATTGATGGTGTGATACATTGCATCTTATGGAGAAAATACTTATTTTCAGAGAAAGGCCAACTTTTAAATCACGAAAGCGATGGAAGTTTACGGCGATTTGTTGAAAATTTTCCGGGGTATTTTTAGCATCACTTTTATCTATTGTCACCGGACATCTGAGAAAGATATTTCACTTTTTCCGAGGTGAGAAGCATGAATCACGAAAGCGTTGCGCTAGGCCGCCGTGTTTTTACATGCTCTTGTGCATTTCAAACGAGTCAAGCGAGTCTTTGAATATTATTTGTACTATACTATCAACTGATAGATAGAAATTAAATCATGTTTTTTCATCATTATAATTCGTAATGTTGTTATGGAACAATTAGAATAAAAATAAAGAAAGCAGTTATACATCTCAGTGCTTTGGCCAACTTGGAGCGCTGGTCTCACCTTCAATGCGCACGGCTCGTTTTTCGCTCGCAGGACCAGTGATTGATATATTTAACATTTGCATATTTTTGTAATTAAAATTATATATATGTTACTGGGTCGTAACATATATTTAGTAATTCAAATATGTTACCTCACACAAAAAAGTATGGTATCTTAAAAAACTTACCTCGTTCAGCAAGTTATCCCGTACAAAATTAGGAACATGTACTCCATGTGATACTGATGCAGATGCGATTTTCGGTCTGTTCAGCATCTCCTTTTCTTCTTCTTCTTCTTCTTCTTCTTCAGATTTTTCGTCTTTTCGGATATAAAATATTACGTGTTTTCCATCGTACCTACTAAATGAGTTTACTCGCTTATTGTAAAGATTTTATATAATTATAAATGTAATTTAAAAAGTTGTAATATGCACGATAATGAGAGTAATTACTACACCATGAAAACATTTTCATAATCAAAAGAATTACTGTTTTCTATCGATCCTCTAGAAAGATAATAATATACATTCCATTTTTTAAAAATTTGTTAGGAAATGATGTTTGGTAAGAATTAGGAGACGCTTCAGCAAAGTGTATTTGGTCAACCTACAATAATACTATTGACTAATATACTCGTCCTGATATAATAAGAAAAATAAGTAAATTTGGAAATAACTACACTTCGTGTTCTGATGTGAATTACAATAATTAGTATTAAATACAAGTTAACTTTGCTAACTGAAAATCTCTTTTTGATAGAATTGCGAGGACAATGTGCCTCTCCGTTGTAAACGAAAATATTCGCGAGCGCAAATTTTACTTCAACGATTAAACAAGAAAAGTGACAATGTGATACTAAATGGCGTTTAATTGAATTCTTTCATGATACTCTCTGCGGCACGGTCAGAGCTCTCGTTGAACTGGAATAACAGGATGTGGAAAGAACTGCTCCCTTGCCAGATTTTAACTCAAATAATACGAAGCGTGTTTCAGCTGCCATTAATAGGTTGGCAAGGAGCTGCTACCAGTTTCTTTACGCGGAACGCCGTCGTTCAGAGTGTATTGTCTTTAAACCAGGCATGGCCACCGTCCGCGGTGGGGCTTGATTAGATTACTGCAATAGCACTAATTCATTGAATGCAGGGAAGGAAGTTGACTCAAGTTGATCGATGCAAATATCAGTCTTACTTTAATATTCAAGTTGGTACCGAATACTCGTTGTATACTTAAATGAACATAGAATTTACCCATAGCATTCTGTAAACAACACGCCCAAGTTGTGATTCTAGACGTTATTGAGATGTGAAATTTGTTTTGTTGTCGCGTTATATTGGTATTGGTGGAGGTAAAAATCGTTTGAGTTAGAAATTTAAAATAAAGTCTAAACCAATGTATCATATAACCTTTCCACAAAAATATAATCTATTGCTGCGGCGGTTCTCAATCTGTAGAGGCGTTGACAGCTGCCAATGGTTACATAGAGCTTTGTGTAAGAAGCACTCTTATAATTCAGAAATTTATTTTCTTTCCAAAAGAGCAGGGGTTGGAAGGAGATGTAGCATAATAAAATATTGAAAAACATAAGAACCCCATAACGACGATTTTGAAAGTGGAGCGTTCTTAACTGATGAAAGTAAATGAAAAAAAATATTTATAAATATAACAGATTCTGAAAATCATTGATTAAGTGTTTCTTTATTTATAAGTATGTAGTTTACTTTTTAGTAAGAAACATTGACTTTGAAGCTTCTTATTACTATGAATTATTTTCAATAAACTGTTTTGAAGCTCATGAAAAATGATTCAAATTCATTGTAATTTAATATTTTGGGGTGTTATTAATGAATGTTATTTATGTGTAATGTAAAATAGCTCTATTGCATAGTTCACATTGAACAAAAAGTTGGAGAGCGGCGTGTCATGCTTGAACAATCTCACAGGGAGCTAATACTGAAAAGGTTGGGCAAATGCCAGGTTTTTGGAACCCTCGCAACACGAAGAAATTTTCACAGATTGATCATCTTTCAATCTTTACTCTCAAAATCTGAAGCAGTGGAAAATCACTGATCTGCGCAGTACAGATGTACTGTGATAAACTGTCGATGCCGATATTTAACAGGACCAGTATCTACTAACGAAGCATTTCCGTACTACCATTCCTGAAGGTCATCAATAACTGAACATTTTCTGGGTGAATATATTAAATGTACTTACGGAATTACTGGGGATCGAACCGAGCTACCTAGTATCTCCGCGCGCCGTCGTTACCACTGAGCCATGAAACAGCTATGCGGTAATTAGTAATTTTAGTGTAAATCCTCTTGGATTTTATTTTTCTAAGAGAGTGGATTTAACTTAAAGTGATAATTTGATTTAACGCATCGAGCAAAGAAATAGGTTGCTCGCTCCCAATACACATTCGTGCAGATAAGAAAAGACATTCGAAAACGCTTCACAAGATGGCGATGCAGCGTGAAAGAGTAGGTCAAACTTAAAAATACGAGAAAATCGTGCATGTAGGATAACTTAGTCATAAAAGAAAAACTTTTTTCTTCTATATTCTAAATAATGGTGAAATACATTATTGTAATTTTTAAAAATAATATAACATGTATTTGAGTACGTTAACAGCGAAGTGGCATATGTAACATTCCACTTCAGTTTTAATTGCAGTCCATGAGAGTTAATATTTCAAGTTCTTTTCGTCAAACCCCTCGTATACGCGAATGAAAGTTAATAATATACCTTCATTCAAAAATACAAATAAAATTGACTTGTCAATATGATTGTTTTCCTACAAAACCATTATTTGCCTTTACCCTGCATCAGTAAGGCAGTAGTAGTTCCTATCCCGCTAGTAGAGAGCACTACAGAGAATTGACTTCAATACAGACAATAGTTAGGTCAGTTGTTTCTTTCACTAATTTATATTTAGTGGGGAAGAACATGCGACACTACGAAAGCGTGGTTGACCGATTCTTTCTTTGCCACTGGAACGGAGTAGAGAATTTACATGTAGATCTCTAGAACGGAGTAAACGTCGAAATGAACGAGTCTGCTGCTGGTACGAACATCCGCCATGACAGTTTCTTGGAGATCAACCTCTTCGAAATGCTGGTTATCAACTAACCGTGACTGCTTCACAGTGATCTCAATTCTACTGGTTCAAAGAGTCATTCTTTAACTGATTCAGATTTAGTGAGTACGTAAAATATCATCTTACAATAATTTACGCGAAAAGATTTATTGTCATCACGTTGTGAATGGGAAATACGAATTAATAAAACATGTTGCATTTGTTTTTGCAATGGTACAACAAATTGGATGATGTATGGAAACTATGAATATGCTAAAAATAAATAGTTATTTAAAAGAGAGAATGTATTTGTTTTTCGTCGTGCCGACTTGAACTTTGTCCTTCGTAGATAAGCAAGAGAATTATAATGCAAGTTTTGGGCACATTACGGATGGCTTGCACCACTTTACAAATTTGTGCTGCTCTAGAGCACGTAGCGTCCGTGAGAGTGGTAAGGCAATTAGCAGGTGCAGCAGAGCGATTAAAGGATGAAGAGGCATCGCGACGGCTGACGCGCTCAGATCCCTCTCGAGCGAAGCGCCTGCCACCTGAGCAGCGAATGGAGCTGTGGCATTGGAAGACTGGGCGGTTTTCCCGAGGACACCCGCCACTCATCGTTATAGGCCCTATTACGCTAGACTCCTGGTGACCGGAGAACAAGAGATGAGAAGAGGTTTCAAGGATTTAAGATAAAAAAAACCCTCGAAATAACTTAGTTACAGGGAGGTGGTAAAAGCCATATAAATGAAAAGGCTCCAATGACCTAGACGTTGGCGAACCCTAAAGCCTCAATTCATAAAAATAAATAAATGAAAGAAAATGTAAAAACTGTGTGTTTGTGACTGATGTGAGATTATTTGAAGCTGATTTGACAACTTCGGCCGCTCTCGCTCACAAACGGTCGTTCACTTGTGGCCTTGTATACAAACTTCGCTGACCTCTTTTATACTTCTAGTTCAAGCACCTCATTCTGGGACTCCTAGTTATATTTTCACGGAGAGCTCAAGTTGTACTCCATGTTCCAGCCCTCTGTATTTTACTGTACCAACAATAGCTGACATTTTTCTTAAAAAAATTGTTTACACCATTTAAAGATAAGTGAAGAATGATAAGTACGTAACACTGACAAAAAAGTTTAAAGAACATCATATTCAACATATTAGAATAAGATAATTAATTAATAATTAGTAGTATAAGCATAACTACTACAAGTGATTTCTTTTTAGGATGCTTCCAAGTCATATAGACTACGAGCCATTACTGTGCTGATAATAAGCTAAGCGTTTAAAACAAAACCAAGACATAAACATTGCAAAGTAGTATTAATTCGTGTTAACTTGTTGAAAAATTTAAGGCGCATTTTTCTCGCGAGTGTGTTCGATACACTTACGACGATTATAGTCGGAGCGGCAGTATATTGAACAAGACAGTGGAGACGTGGAGACTTTCACGGTAGGTGTCTTGAATAATAATATTTTTCGGGTCATAGTGCCCTGGTTTGTTGGGATTGCACCCAATCGTTTCGTTTGCGACTGCGGCAGGCATCTTCAGCGTGGATTGAGACTTCCTCTGATCGGAGTCTCGCTGGTAACTGTTCCTGGGATTGCGAGCAGTGGTGTATTAGTAAAAACTACTCCATTGCTTTGGGTCTCTCATTGGTCATTTACTCCGATTAGGCCGGGCTCTCTTTACTAGTTTTTCATTGGTCGAGAGACTGGCCACTTGTTCTTCCTTGTCGTGGTTCTGCCTGCTGGAGTGCTCGTGGAGCGGGCCCGATGGAAGATCGGATACCATGTTTTGTTTATTTTCATTCCTTCTTTACAGTTGAAATTCCTACTATGCTTGTACATTTCGATGATTCGTGGTGTAGTCTTGTGAAATGATGTGAAGTCGTGGTTATCACCTCAGTATCTTGGTCTCACACTACAAAAGTAACATCCACAAGGAGAAAAAAAAACACCGTAAACTCCTGTCCGGTGCCGCACATAATACCATTTCTTCACAGATTTCCATTTAAAAACAAGACAGTGTCCAGAAGATATTTTGGGTGGAGAGCGGCAAAAATTCGCTTAGGGCTATGATCCGCATCGTCCACGAAAGTAGGAATCTAGTCCTCCTCTTAATATCATACGCATAAACATAGCGAGATAATGGTGATTGTAAATTACATTGTTGCTGTATGGTTCACGCCAAGGGATACCTGTGTTGTTGACTGGAATATCACTTCGGCATTCACTTGTGGGACAGAAAAAATGAGATGTATATTTTCTACTGCTTTGATGTAAGGATTTTGTTCATAGAATGTACTTTCTTTGAAAGTGTTTTATAATCACTCGTTGATTTTACTTGACAATGGTATCCTAATTTCTGCTTTTGCATTATGGCATTATTAGGAATTGGTATTTTTTCGTTCCTTATTAAAAGACGTAAGAATTCGCTGAGCGATGTGGACCTTTACTCCATGATACAGACTCTCCCTCGTCTTCCCAGAATGCTTTAAATCCATTTTCTTAGTCGTTTCAGATCGATAATAGACAAAATATTATTAATAAACANCGTTTCAGATCGATAATAGACAAAATATTATTAATAAACATTTATAAGAACGGAGATGGTACGGATCCTAATCTTAATTTCCGAATTTTTTTCTTAAGGAAGATGACTGATTATTTTTTTGAATTATTTATGGAGCTAGATCCTTAGGCAGTTCTTCCATCTGTGTCTGTTCCAACCTGGTAGATGTTTTACGGAGATTACCTCATGACAAGCAATACCTTCCACAAAAGACGCTCATTGGTTACGGAATGATATCGGCTCTGACTAAGCTGATTTGTCCATGCGAACAAATAATTCAATAAATTAAGTTTTGAAGTAGATACACTAAATGAAACTTGACGTTGAATGGAGCGTGGAATCTGAAGACCTCAAGTTACCAAACTTCGAGCAACTCTCCGAGGCTGGTTAATCATTGGTTGGGTTTTTAATTAATGAGTAGACCATGGAAGACTGCTCCAATTCTTTAGAACGTATTGGTGGGGAACGTGTATGATGCTGATTCCATGCACTCCGCAATGCAAATTGTCGGTGACTCACTCAATTGAATCCGTCATTAACAGGAAACCGCTATGTACTGCTACTCGGGAACAAGACGCAGTACTCATTGAGTTTGTGTACGAAACGTCGCATTTTCGTGGTGGATAATTCGCCACGTTGTCACCAGCACAATCGCTTGAGGCAATTATGTGTGACGATCTTTCCGGACCTTTCCCGAACGGTTTGACCGCACAGTGCTTGTGAAACATGATTGGGAAATGATGATGGGGATGATGATTTTAAATGTTCACATTGCGGTGCATCTATTATTACGATGCTAATGTGGTAAGGTATCGAGTCTACCTCCGTAAGCCTCTGGGAGACTTCTATAACTAGTACAACTTATGATTGAGTTCTCTGAATGGAGGTGTACCTTACAATTCTGTATAAAACCTTCTTTTTTTTCGTTCTGTGCAAGCAGATTTTTATTTTGGTTGTAGGAATCACAATGGAAAATCGTACAGTACAGCAGATTGTTTTCATTTAGTTTAAATGAGAGTCAAGCTTGATATTTCTACTTAGAACTTTCTTTGCAAAGCTTCCTGAATGGATATCGAAGATTTACCTTGTGTGAAGTACAATAGGTGATAGCGATTTCGCTTCTTTGTGAGCATTGTTTCACTTCCTCGGCGCTATTTTTTACCGACTGCTGTTTGTGAAAATACTTTCCTACAGTTCTTTTGGCTGTAAACATCAGTCACCTGTTGTATGCGATCTCGTTTACTTCTTGCTACTGGTCGTCCCAATTTTTTTTCCGTGCTTAACCCCTCTTGCCCTCTGTTTACCAGACAGCTTTTCTCAATGTTTTTTTTCAATCGTAACCTTACCTATGGTGCTGCGGGGAAGTCGATTACGAATCTCCCCAATTTTTTCCTCAGTCCCTGACAACATTCTTCTTTTTTCCTCTTTTTACATCGCTGCCCTAACTCTCCATCCATCACCACACTCTGCTCCTCTTCTTTCCTTGCTTCTCTGAATCCGGCCTCTGATCCACAATCCTCTGAGAGTTGTCAAGAGCAACAAGACTTTGCCGAGTGTAATTAGCGGAAAGAGAACGAAAACAGACGGCGATGCTGCGGTACTCCTGTTTGCCACGCTTCCCCGCTTCTCCATTGCTCGTTCGCCCGCACGCTTGCGTTTTTGTTTGGGAGTGATTTTTCTTTTCCGACAGCTTACGAGGGAAAAGAACTCCCCCGAGTTTATTACGATTACGTAGTAGAGTAAACGGTAGGAACTCTGCTGCGGATGATGCTCTTGAAATTCCTATATTAAAATTCCGAGGAAATTAGTGGTGAAATGAGAGACGAGTTGGGAAAGAATTTCAATAGTAGGTTTATTTTCCTTTGACGCTTCTCTTATCTGGGTTTTTATAAGAATGAAATGAATGTAATTATTAAAAGAAGCTGTACTTATTTTTATTTGAAACTTATTTATGCAGACTTTTTCTGAAAGAATGTTTGTTATTAATGCGTTTTCTAAAAAAATGAGCAACATAGCATAAATAACTTCGTGTTTATTAACGTTTTCGTAGAAGCGTAATTTGTGAATTTTCTTAGTCGGTTAACAGAAACATTTTATTTAAAATATAATGGTGTTATAGCTTTTTGCAAAAGACTTGTGTTGTACATTAGGCGTCATGAGCCTTCTTATGATATATAAATCACTATTGACTGAAAAAAATTGAATGGTTTAAATTATTTTAAATAAGTTTCATTTCACTTGTTATAAAATCCATAACGTTGTTAAATATGTTGACACTTTTAAAAGCAATACACGTCGAAGAAGTACGTCAAATTCGCCGAAGGTATTATATTACTTATTACTACTATCGAGTTACTCTCTCGACAAATGCATAAGGTGAACCGTACTCGTGGTCGTCCTCATTGCATTGCATATACATCTTACTCCAGATCAGCATGATGCAAGCGGGGAATCGTAAAATGGGATATTTCTTTGAACTGAAAATTTTACAATTGAAGAAACATTACTTAAATCTGAGGTTACACGCTTGAAAGTAAATATCCTCCGTCAAATATATCTTACAGTTTTTGTTGATCTGTTGGCAGGTCGTAATGTTTACGAAATATTTCCTTAACATGCTCGATTGTATTCGAAGGCAATTTTTTTCATTAATTTTGTTTCTTGTCATGTCTTCCATCGTAAGACATTGCACGACCAAATCTATGTGACATCAAATTTCAATCACATCGATTTCATATGCATCAAATCAATTAAATTTAAAAGATAAATCAAGTGTTAAATTTACGACAAATCAATCATATTTTCAGTTTCATCGAATGTAAATTCATAGTCCTAGTAAAACTGCCGTAGTCCTTTTCTTCTTCTCTTCAATTGGAACACCTTGTGGTAGCGTGTCTCAGCTTCCCATGTGTTATGGGGGTCCGTGTCTCTGATATGTCACTATATGTTTTGAAATAATCTTCTTAATACTTTCAAATTTCAAATAAAAGACAGTAATAGTTTCATCTAGCGACTTTGAGCATGAATTGAGCACTGGAAGACGACCAAAATATAGATGCCAGAAATGACCCTTTCACTACATAATATTTTCTTACTCTTTGCTGCAGACGGAAAAACGTATATGAGAAAGTATGTGCAATGGTTTTGCACCACTAGTTCGGTTTGTCTTTCCTGTCCGTCCCATTTCCGGTGCGTCTGGTTTCTCCATGCTTCTTCAACCTTATCCCTTCTTGATCTCATCACGTATCATCCCCAGTTGTATCACATATTCCCTGTACTTGTCATATCTCTCCTTTGTTCGTTCCAATTCCTCGTCCGTTACTTTACATATCCCTTATTGCTTTAAATATAATTTATATTCTGCCCTTTCCATTCTATACAGATCATGGCTCCATATTACATGATCTACTGTTTCCTCTCCTTTTCCACTATGGCACTGTTCATCTTCGTTACTCCCTATCTTTTTTTAAAATATGTCGCGAAATTGGCATGATGAGTTAAAAACTCTATAACCTGTGGTGTTAGAAAAAATCACTTCCGGGTCTTTTCAGCAAATTCAACTTTCGGAATATAACCTTTCGTCAACCGTTCCTTTTTTATGTTCTTCAAAGCATTGTACGCAATGCGGGTTCGAAGATTGAACAGTAATTAGGTCATCAAAAGAACTGAAGTTAATTATATCGGGATAAATTGTGCTAATTTATTGCGAAATGGTATGAAATTTGGTTTCACTTGAAAGAAGTGTCTGTGCAAAGTCAGTCCTCTTTTATTCACATTATTTTGGTGAATTGAAGGGTGAAATTCTGAATTCTGAGGTTCTATTTGTCTGAGGTACCTTCGTCGAATTATTAGGGATTCTTGGGTGGGGTGTGGGGGATGCTCCTTCCCCAGCATTTGCCACACCTGGGCTTCATTCCTCTGACGTGGTTGGCTCCTTGCACCCTTTCCTTCCGACCACCCTCTCTCCTGTTTCCTTTCCACAGGGTCACCCTCGCATTTCGCCGGTAATTAGGCACCGATGCGGTCAATTAGCGCGACAAAGCGATTCAGTCAGTAGAGGCGTGAATACGAGCGAACCCAACGCCTTGCTCTGTTCTCATCAAGTACACTGGACGACGCGACGGCTGATGGAACCAGTTTGGAATATGTTTTTCGAGTTAATGGTTTAATTTAATTCGTTTCGTGACAGACCAACTTCGACTTGATATTCAACAATATATCGTCGAGGAAGCTTTTTCTCATCTCTTCCTCCTCATTACTTTGAATATGAACTCGATTTTACCGACAGCAGTGGGGTAGAGTGGTGCTCTTCGCTCCCTACGCACTGCTCAGTGGATGAGCGTGGGTTCAATTTTCTGCACGGCCAAGTGAGTGAGGTTTTCAGCTGGGGTTTCCCTCGTGTACTCCAGACCAATGCCGGTTAGCTAACTTGCATTACCGGCTACCCAACTCATGTATTTTAGTGTTGAAGCAGGTTTGATCACATGAACCTCGCTACATCATCATCAGTTAAGTTTTAAAAAAATCTTAATTGTGTATAATTTGTTTGCTATATTAATATTATTGTACTTAGTAACCTAATTTTTTCTGCTGAAATTAAGATACTTTTATTTTATGGAGTTTTATCGCATTTCTATGGTGATCGAAGGAGTAATCAATTTTTCAGTGGATTGACTCCGCGTATTTTAATTATTTTGTCTTAGAAATAAGTTAAAGGAGACGCGTGTGAATTATTGAGAAATTGTATGGAATTATTACTTGAAACACACCTTCATTATAATCTTCTAGTCATTATGATCTTCATGTCGTTACTTCCTGTAAGCCTGCCTTGGATGCTTAACGTTAATGGAGGCGTTGCTGTGCTTCGCCTTCGGCGCAGTGTTCCCTATAGTTTGCGAGGATGAATTCCCTCTTAGAGGCGACCTCGCCCCTCAATGCACCACCGCCCTCAGGCGCTGCTTTGGTATTTGAATTGCTCTGTGTTAGGCCTGGAGTGCTCAGTCTCCAGCGTTCCTGCTAAGCTTGGATGCGTTCCAGTTGGGAAATGTTGGGAAATGGCCAAATTCATGGAATACAGAATGTTGATCTATTACTCTCCATTAGCCTAGCTGAATTGAAACAAAATTGATTTTACTTTCTCATATACGAAATATATAGAAAGTATTGCAATCGCGAAACAATTCAAAAGCGAGATTTCTACGGAAATATCCTTTTTGGCGAACCTGATTCTGAAAAAGTGGCATAACATCCGTCCGTCTGTGCGTAGCGATTCAGAGTAAATTTAATGAATCAATTTCATTATAATTTCGTACTCACGGTAGAATTTACTTTTGTCTATGCACGTGCTCTCTATTTTTTTACTTTAAAAGAAAGGGTACTTCACATGAAGGTCAAAGTTTTATGTTTTTCAAAAACGGCTCCAACGATTTTGCGTAAATTTTCTGTACGTAAAGTGCAATTAGTACGGATTACATCCGCATTAGCGGTATTTCCTTTGAAAGTTTCAAATAAATTTCAAATAAAAGACAGAAGTTCATCTAATTACTTTGAGCATGAATAGGACACTGGAAGACGACTAAAATATAGAGGACCTCATCAAAAATGACCCTTTCACTATATAATTTTTTCTCACTTTGCTGCAGACGGAGAAACGTATATGAGAAAGAATGTGCAATGGTTTTGCACTACTAGTTTTTCTTAAAAATTGAAAATGTTTCGTTAGAAAATTGTATTTTAGTGTTCTTAAGTTATTAAATGATTTGTTGACATATACAGTATTTTGAACGGTTGTATGGTACAATTATTTAGTAAGGAATGGTTCATAAATCGGAGAAACGTACTGATTCGTGTTAGGAAAATTAAGACGACTTGGTGAACAAAATTTTATTGAGGAACACTTCGTTAAGAATTATCTTATCAGATGTTAATAAAATTAATGCATTGAAAAGGAAGTAAATGCAGATACTTCAATATTTCATTGTTTCTTTGGAAACATTGTTGGTACTAATCGCTCTGAAAAGATTTTTAGTGCCCTATTCATCTCCTTCATTTGTTAAGTGCCATGAGATTATGAGCGTGCTTACAACAGTGCATTGCTCTATCATCCTTTATAATGTACAAAATATCATTTTCTTAATACAAATATTAAATGTAAACATTATTTCTTAATAAAACAAAAACTATTATAATTATCCATTGAAATAAAAATGGATGTTCTAGAGTAAATTACTTAAGTTATATCTCTATAGTACACGACAGTGTTTTCTTTTTTGGCACTTACCTCTTTTTCATGGTCAACACCTGTGTTGTTAGTAATGCTATTTAATTTGTTTTGACGTTATCGTCAACGCTAAAATAGTGCGACACAAAATGAAGAGATGTCGTACGACATAAAAAGAGAAGCTATAAATGTTTGTCGGACGACATGTTCTCGAAAGCTATCCCGTTTACTATTTAACATTGAACGTTCATCTGGCCCACCACCACACCTCCGTCCGGATTTCAGCCACACAGTTTAAAGCCATCTCCTCCACCGCTTAGCAGACTCCACCTCTGATCCAACCCTGTGTGCAATGCGCGACTTACTTGATTATCTGCCTCGCGAAGTGCGTTAGTACTCTCGGAGTAACGAACGTTAATTATCTCCGCGCTGGATCTTCTGGTCTGGATTCGCCTTAATTAAAATGTTGGGCTTGTCTAGCTTCAGTGAATGAACAATGCATTGTCTCAGTCCGTCTAAATTAAACTCAAATGTTAGTAGCAGATTCCGTGCTGCGGATTATCAGAGTTGTCCCAAATTGAGATTCAGAGGTTACATCATTCGCCAGCGGATTTTCAATATTTTTTGAGAGAAAATATCAAGCAGCATTGCAATAAAATTCTAAATTTAAAGCTTATTTATTCCAAATTTAAACCAAGGTAAATAGTTCAAATATTTCTGGCACGAAAAAAATTATGAAAGTATTTTAAATCTGAAATATTGAATAGTATTCGCCAGTATACCGATTTTTGTCGCTACGTTGTCTGTAAATGTGTTCATTTGAAACGAACAGTAGGTGTGAGAGTTAGTGACTTTATGAGAATTCTCCCGTTTTAAACATGATTGGATCAACGTGATTCATGTTGCATCTTCTAATCCCTGATCCAGAATTTTTGTCTTTTTCCGTTTGTGATTTTTGTTTTTATTTTTACCTTCACAAATGTGTGGAACAGCTAATATACGCTTCAGTCCATTGTATTCCGGGACCGTGCTAATTTATTTGGAATTTGTTTAAATTATTTCACCACGTGACTGCTTTTGATTCAATCAAATTCCCTGTCGAAGTGCTTTTGTTTTCGATGCGTTAGCCAGGAAACTTCTTTGTCAGTGACGGTGGTTGAGTAATGTCAGTGTGTCCTGTTATTTCCCCATTTGTGTTGACGTTTTACTCCTATAATGCATATTTTGACATTTGCTGACTCCATAAGATGTGTAGGGAGATGGAAGAAATACTCGCCTCACCCGAAAACGGAACGAGTAGAGAATCACACATCTAGGATCATGCTTCATTGATATTTTTCGTTGGATGTGAAATGTTGCTCTTCGGAAAGCTACTCGTGAATATAACGTTTCATCTCTCCAGTGTCAAGAGTCCGAATAATCAATAAAAATATTGTTGGGAAAAGGAGACTTAACAAGATGGAAAAGTATTTTTGTCATTCTTTATAATTAAGAAAGAGATTTTAGACCAACATTATCTTCTTATTAGTGCGTGGACGAGAGAGGATATCATAATACTTTGTCACTTCTGCGTCAGTGTCTGCTTAGAGAACATGCGTTCATCTTGAATTTTCGCATCTTGGGAGGTGCAAGTTCTTGTCAAGCAATTAGTTCATATCTGTACGCGTAAAGAAGTGTTGCTGTACAACGGGTAGTAAAGAATAATTGCATTAATGATATTATAATTGAATAATCTCGTACAATTCGAGAGAAAAACGAAGTAAAAATACTGTGTAACAGTGCGTTATGGATTATATGTAATCACATATTGTAGAAGAAAAAGATTTATGTTAAGAGTCTGGAAATAGCTGCTGCATCACTCGCGGAATAAATTAAAAATGTAAGATACGAAATGGTTTTGTTATTAAAACGGATTGGTTTGTTTAATGAAAGTTGGGTTGAAACATTAAAACGTAACAGTATTCTGTGAAGAAGAGAAATGTAATATATTCTTTTGTTTATCTGATTTTTTGAAATCTGTCTGTGGAATAGTAGACTTTGGAAGTTAGTTTCGTAGAGAAAACGCCCACAATTTCCTGGAAAACAGTCTGTATAGTTTTGAATTTAATTAGGAATTACAGAGAGATTTAGTGAAGCATTGTGTGTTGGTGAATAGGGTGAAAACGAGCAGCGCAGTGGCTGTTGAGGGTAGGGGGTGTTGGATATCTGAGCCGTGGTCGCGTGCGGCGGCGAGTGCCATCCCTTCATCCCTGTGTCGACAGTTTCATTAAACCAAACCGTGGCTCTGCTTTTGAATTTTTCATACGCACGCGGACTGAGCAATGAGCGCACTGAGGGGCACAATTGCGTTACGAGGCTGCTGGTAGCGGGTTTCGCTTTTGGAGGATGTTTTGTAAAAAGTTAGTCCATCAATCGATTCCTTCATTCCCTTCCATTTAAAGTGTTACCTGTATTAGAAGTATCACGCGTATCAAATAATTGTAGTTAATTATTTCTCGAACACGTGTAGTAATTTTGTCCTGTAATGTAATTAGAGAATTTCTACCTCTCACTGTGGTGTAGGACAGCGTCCTCTGTCCCCAAAGTTGTTGGGTGGGAGAGCGTTTTTTCGATCGGTCACTCAGTTGAATGATACTATGTTTTGAGCTGGGGTTTCTCTCATCTACTCCACATCTTATGATCCCAGGCAACCCAAAATCTAGACTTAAAAAAAATGTCATTAAAGAAGTGTATATATTTCATCATTTCATGATTTTTTAGTACAAGGAAGAATACAAAGTGAAAACATTTTCTTACGGTAAATTCGTCAATGAGTTGTTTCATACTTCTGAAAATATTTTTTTATTTCTTTTTTAATATATTTGAGAATTTTAAAACCATATTTTTAAAACAGTCAAATCATACTCGTATTGATATTTATTAATAATAATTATTTATATTAAAAAATTATGTATTTATGTGTATTGTTCCAGTAGCGTTTATTCAAAAGAATGTATTTCTAATACATTACCTTGGATATACTTCATATACTGCCTAAGATAAAAAGTATAGCGGAAAAAAATCGTTGATTGTTCATTGTCTACGTTTCTGCCAGATTTGCCTTTGGGTGTGGCTCAATCAATACGATTAATTAACGATGAAGGGAGATCGTTATTAGAGGTTTGTGTAATGAACTCTTCTGGCATGCAGTGTTTTGTCGTGGGCTATTGAAGCGTTGTGGAGGTTGACGCTAATAAAGAGCGCCTCTGTTTAAATTGTCGGAGGAATGCAGGTATGCGCTGTAGTGGAGTCACAATACCTTGTTCAACATCGTTTGAAAATGAACACGAAATAACACACATTTGCGACGGGTCAGTGGATGCGATTGAGGCGTCGGGTCCCTGAATGGGATGATAACGAAAGTATTGTAATAATAATCTATCTTTGTGTTGCTATGAACTTAATTGTTTCGTCAAAATACACGAATAAGTACACGAGTTTAGTGACTGAAAGCTCGATTCGCCAAAATTATTATATGCATACGATTTGTTGTTTTACTTTGTCCTCTTTCTGAATTCTTGACGCACATGAATACCTTGTGTTGCTATTCTAAAATGTTATCATGTGCTGAGTATTCAATAATTTTGTAAGACTTTTTCGTTAAGAAATCTCATTTCTCTTTGAGAAAAGTTTCTAGAATGTAGTTTAATATTCCCCTTTTTCTCGTCATTTCATGTTATTCCATCAAAAGTTACTCTCCGTTAGTACCTTCAAAGCGATTTTAAAATTCGCTTATAATGTTCACACCCTCGTCTACAGTCCCATTTTTGTTGTAATTTATGCACGAAATGAGATTTGACATAGTTGAGTGCAGATGCTAGTCAGTACCACTTTTTGTTTTCTACATTTTTAATTTGCCACTTCTTCTTTTACGTTGTGAGAGGCTGTTTGCTGTGAACCTCTGTTATGTTCCTTAAAAAGGGTTGCACAATTATACAATTAGCACTATTTTTTTAAAATTTTAACTATGAACAAAGGGAATATTTCGAATCTAAAGGATACATTATAAAAAATAAGTTTGTTTTAATAATGCGGGAAAGAATTTTTATGCTTACGCGTCTGACTCTGAGCAACAATTATTCATTTTCGAAATGTCCGAGCCAATATATTCTTTCAACAATCTTCAGTTATTCTGTACCTTTCCTCTTTTTAAATAAATTTAAACTCTGTCGATCAAATGTCGTTTTGAGGCTTGTCAATGGTCACATGTGAATGGTTAACTTTTAATTATTGACTCGGGTTTCGCCTGTTGGCCTCCGCGCATCACTGCCCTTCTCTGGGTGAGACAAATTAAAACTTCTCTTTCATCAATTCTTAAATATTTGTTGTTGCCGGCTATTCTAGTCCAAAACACATGGAAATAGGTATATACATTAGTGACTACCAAATGCTTTCAGTTATCTTGATATGTTTATGATTCGGAAATATCTGCAATTTCTTTGACGTGCCTGTAACAAACGAACAGTGAAATTTGTGGTCATTGACTTTGACTTTTTTCTTTTCGCGTTGTTTTTAAACCCTTTCGAGTGGAAATTGAAAATTTCGAGATAAAATGGCGAATGATGTCTAGAAATCTTAAAACCTTAATCTAAGATTTTAAAAATATACCGACAAACACGTTCAAATTACTTTGTATTTACTATTTGACAGCATTTGATACATCGTTTCATTTGACTGGAATGATGATTCTATACTCCTTTTTGGAACTTTAATGAATTAATTAATGTTTTAAGTAGAGTGTAGCGTTTACCGTATTTGTGTTACGGTATTAAAAGGGAAATATTGTAGTTTCTTCATATTTTATTCAACATCATTTGTATATAATATTGAATCTTCTTTAATTGTAAATTTGTCAAAAAAGCAGTTACAAACTGTTCATGACCACATGGACGACAAACTAATTTATTCTCCGAACCATTCCATCTCTTCCGATGAAGGTCCCTAATGCAATGACGCATTCAACATTTCTGCGCTCCAAGGCAGAATCATTACATACGCTACCCTGATATACTATAACGAAATAAGATTTATTGTAAATATCGTTCTTATGTTATATTCAACGAGTGCAATTTACCTGCACTTGTGGAGAATCGTTTAGAAATGTTAGTTTTATGGGGCAGTGGCATCTTAAAATTCTATGATAGTATTCTTCGTTATATTTCCTCTCGGGTATTGTCAGTTCATCAGTTGCCTTATGTGCTCCTACCCTATCGCACGCGTCGTCGTTACGACGCCATCGCAGTTTTCATCATAAACTTGAAATATTGCAATTACTCTTCAGACTATTATGTCCTAAGTCCTCTCTACGGTTGTCTTTTATCACTCTCGTACGCTCGCGCACGCAATACGCTCACGCTATAAAGTGTCGTAACTCCAGTTCCGGAAAATTGCTTCTTTGCCTTCATTGCGAAAGAGTAATGGAGACAAAATACTCTGAGGTGCCTTCAGAAATGTCCGCATCGCTTGTGATGTAACTTTTCACGACGCAGGAACTTTAACGTTCCGTGTGCCCTTTTTACGGGGAACGTTACGCCAAGTTCGATAGTTGCAGCCGTAGTGTCCTGTGGCTGTAACATGGAGTTATTCGTAAACGACGTGCTCAGTCGGACGGCCAGTATTGGAGAATGTGTTGTTTCTTTCTTTGTGGGAGCCGTCATGACTACGTCCAATATTGCGAATCTTTCTGTCGTTGACGGTTCTAAAACAGTCCGGAAGCTTTTTCGCCTGCACCGCGTCCTCTAATGGTTTGGGAATGTTATAATGTCGAGTTTTGCCTTCCCGATGTCGCGCCTGGATCGCTTGACGCTATCTTCATGCGTTTGCTGTCCACCTGTCGGTGTGTCGCCGCCGTTTCCCAAGGTGGAGTGCAGATAAGACAGTTTTCATGACTTCTATGTTTGGGTAGCTAAACGGAAACGTTCAGAGACAGTATGTGCTCTCGTGTGATAGGTTTCTACGGACAATCCAATAGGTGAAAAACCTTCCGCGTAATTTACTTTCTTATATGCGTAGACATGACTTTAGTTTTTCTCCTGGTTCCTGTTTTATGACATCTTGTATGTAACTTAATTGAGTAAAATATCTGTTTTTTGTTTTGTTTTTTCTTTTATTGTAAGTAAATTTTAATTGGCTATGTTGATTGATCCTTCGGGTGCATTCCATAATGTTTTTATTAAAAAAAGCTAACGAATTGGAGATATTTTTTATGTTCACTAGTCTCGTGTTGTGATAAATGTGAGGATGCGCAAACTGCGCAGTGCTGGCCATGTTTAGTTAACAAGAAAGCTCTTCAGGCACAGCTTCTCTCCTGAAGTTAGAACCTCAGTAGCATGTATGGAACTACAAAATTTACGCGACGACCGAACTCAAACGCTGGAATTGTGCTTTTTTATTTATTGCGTGAAAGATCTTAGGTAAGAATAGCACAGGCTGAACAAAGGAAGATTGGGAAGAGCAACGGGAACGGTTGCAATAAAAGGCATTGCGCTACAACACATTTTGAATGGAATCTCGTGACTTTAATATTATATTACGGCAGTTATCTTCAGCATTTAGAGTGCTTTATGCGAAGCTTAATAGTTTGAATGTATATTGTCGATTTGGATGTATGATTAATAACATAAATTGAACATGGTGTTCGCTTGAATATAAGACATTGGAGAATACATGGAAATATTGTTGTTTTAACCCCAGTGGTGCTCACAGGGGGTGGGGGGTCGTGACGCAAACTGCGTCATTGAAAATTTGCGGGGAGGTTCGAAAAATGGAGGCTTTTTTATGTTTAGAACATTTAATAGTTAAATAAATAAACTTTTAAACATAGCATATATTAAAATAAAAATCATGACAATGTCGTATTAAGTTTTAAACTTTATAAACGTAATAAGTTCTCAGTCTCCGGTTTCTTTAAGCCAAACGCTCGTTTGGCTGAAGTTATTCGAGAACTGGACACTTACACTAAAAAACTCACTGAGCGGGACACAGTAATCATCATAGGTGGGCAGAACGATATCAACTTGGGTGGACATTTTAACGCGTCTGAACATCTACAGAAACTAAAAATGGCCTCCCTGCACACAAACATAGTGCTCTCTAGCCTGCCTCCACGCTTCAACGTTCCACAAATAAACCACGAAATTAACCTGGCAAACATCTCCCTAAAACATCACCTGGCAGACACAAAAATCACATTTTTTGATTTGCAACCACACCTGACTGCCAAGGACTTTACCCAGCACGGTTTACACCTGAAACCGTCTGGGAAACAGCACTTCGGTTCTCTCCTAGCTTCACATCTGACCTCACATCATCCACCTCCTCCATTACCTCCTCCTGCACGTACCTCATCTCCTCCTCCACCTCCCTCTACTTCTACCTCATCTCCTCCACCTCCCTCTGCTCCTACCTCATCACCATTTCCTCTTCCTATCTCCACACCCATTTCTTCTCCTGTCCCCGTTCTTTCACCTACTGCTTCCTCATCTCCCACGTCAACATCTATTCCTCCTGTCGCCCCCATACACCGTTACAACTTGCGCTCAGGAGTACGATGTGGTACTCGAAGGTGACAATCGCGTTCAGGTGCTGTGTGCGAGCTTCATCCGGAACTAGAAGCTGTACCAATTTCAAATTCCTCTCCACAATCTAACGTCGATTCCATTTCTCGTGAGTCACAAACTCTTTGCGAAAATAAAATAATTATATTTCATCATAATGTCCAATCCCTTTCAAACAAATTGACAGACATTGAAATTCTGGTACACGAAAATCGATTCGATTTGCTATGCCTCACAGAGCATTGGCTTTCAACTAACAACATCAACGATACTGCTATTTCTAATTATTATTTAGCAAGTTCTTACTGTCGGCAAAATTTTAAAGGCAAAAATCCCCACGGAGGTACGTGTATCTACGTTCGTAATGATATTTTATCTTCTCCACTGACAGGCTACGAGAACTTCTGCGTAGATAGTGTGTTCGAAATTTCTGCAGTTGAACTGACCGACACCGGTATTGTTGTTTTGTGTATTTATAGACCTCCTCAATCAGATCTTGACATATTTTTTCGGAACTTCGAAAATGTTTTAGAACATATCGCACATAAATCTACTAAATCTATCGTTATATGTGGTGATTTCAATATCGATTTCTTGAGTACATCCGACTCTGCACATTCACCAGTTAATCGATTCAAGAATCTTATCGACTCCTTCAACCTTATTACTACGATAAATGACCCCACTCGCCTCTCCGGCTCATCTCAAACATTGCTAGATCAAATTATAGTCAACAATGGAATCTCGTATCTCTCTGAAGTGTTTATCGCCGGATACAGTGATCACCTTGCTCAAGTATTGACTATTAATAATACACTAAAACCGCTTAAAATCCTTTACAAATTTACAAGAGAGTTTAATGACATAAATAAATCCATATTCGTAAATTATTTGCGTGAAGAAACATGGAAAGATGTTTACAATTGCCAAAACACCGACGACAAATTCAATGTATTTATCTCAACATTCCTAAAACATTACAACTCTAGTTTTCCCATAAAACGCAAGTTAATTAACACAAAAAAATACAATAGATGGATCACCCTAGGGATAAGAATTTCTTCAAAAAACAAACGCCGTTTATATTATCTTTCAAAACGCTATAACCAGCCACCCGAATTCCATAATTATTTTCGTAAATATAAGACTATTCTCCGAAAAGTAGTCTATGCAGCTAAAGTTATGGAAAACGACAGGCATATACTAAAATCGAACAACCGGATGAAAGCCATGTGGAATATTGTTAACAATTACACGTCAACTTCTGAAAATCGCGAAGAAAATGTTTCTTTACTAAACGATGGCAAGATCGTGTCAAATCCTCAGGACATCGCAAGTTTGTTTAATTCTCACTTCTCAGAAGTTGGTAAAATAACGAACTCAATATATCCAAATCAATGTCCTCCAATTATTACCACCCACATACCCAATTCTATGTTCACTTCCGAAACTAACGCCAGTGAAGTCATGGGAATCATCAGCTCCTTAAAAAACAAATTTTCACGAGGCATAGATGATATACCTGAGTTTATTGTTAAATCTTCGTCCCACGCTATATTAAATCCACTCGTAAATATTTTTAATAGTTCTTTATCGGAAGGGGTGTTTCCCAATATATTTAAGAGAGCTAAAGTGAAACCTTTACACAAGAAAGGAAACAAACTTAATATTGGAAATTACCGACCAATATCTCTACTACCCACTTTCTCAAAAATCCTAGAAAAATTGTTCTATAAGCGTCTTCTAGATTTTTTATCAAAATATAACATTCTCTCTGACGATCAACACGGTTTTAGGAAATCCTTTTCCACTACAAGCGCCATATTTTCCTTCTTAAACGATGTTACCACATCTCTAGACAGTGGAGAAAATCCTCAGGGTGTTTTTCTTGACTTATCCAAAGCATTCGATGTCATCGATCACGGAATTCTCCTTACCAAATTGCATTCTTTAGGCATTCGTGGACTTCCACATCAATGGCTAACTTCTTATTTAAAAGATAGATATCAACAAGTAGAAATATCCTATACTAAAAATAAAATACTTGAGCGTTGTCTTTCAGAAACAAAGCCACTTACTTGCGGAGTACCCCAAGGATCAATTCTCGGCCCTATACTCTTTTTATTGTATGTGAACGACATGTCATCATCCACATCAGATTGCAAAATGGTTCTTTTTGCTGATGACACTAATTTACTATGTAAACACGCCAATGCTCAAAAAGTTTTGTCTAACCTTTCGACTTGGTTCCATGCAAATCGTCTCATTGTAAACACTGACAAAACAGTGTCTATGTCATTTCACAATAGTATCACAAAATCTTTACCCCAGGTTTCTCTTTCTTTAAACGGAACACAATTAAAAACTGTTACAAATACAAAATTCTTAGGTCTCCATATTCAAGACAACCTCAAATGGAATTGTCACATTGACAATCTTAATTCCCAATTAAGCAAATTGTGTTACGCATTCCGAATCTTAGTTAACGCAGTTAGTCCACGTATTTCCCGTTGCGTATATTTTGCAAACGTTTACTCCCATTTACGTTACGGCATTACCTTCTGGGGTAATTCCGGTCAGAGTATTCAAACTTTCAGAATTCAGAAGAGGATAGTTCGGATAATTTGTAAATCTCACCCCCGAAACTCTTGTAAACCTTTATTCAAGGAATTAAATATCTTAACACTTCCCTGCATTTATATTTATGAAACGGTCGTGTTTGTTAAGACCGAATTACTGAAGTGCCACCCTTGCTTTATACGAAACAGTCTCGTTCACGAACACTATACACGCAATAGTAGTAATATTCATCGCCCTAGAGTGTCAACCACTCTTTGCCAAAAGGGACCATACCATTCGGGAATCGTTCTATATAATTCCCTGCCCAAGAATATAAAAGATATTATGAAATTGAATATCTTCAAATCCGCGGTTAAAAACTACCTCCTGCACCAGTGCTTCTACACTGTAAAAGAATTTATTGATTTTAACAAAAGTTAAATTCGTCTTGTGCTTTATCACGCCATTGCTGTAGTACTTTTTAAACAACTTATAACAATTTCAAAAACTATTTTCTTGCATGATTGTGTTGTCTTATGGCTCATATTAATTTAGTTTTATGTGTACTCAACATTGGCACGTTTGTGTACATAAATTCTGTAGCCCCATCCTGGCCCGGGTTTTTCTCCGGTTTTCCTTCGGGTAGAGGCGGATTTATCATACAGGTTCTCTAGGCTTTGTCTAGGGGCGGGTCTATTGTAACAATAAATCGTGAATTTAGTGTTATTTCAATTTTTAAGCACTATACTCAGAATAATCTATAGTTCGATAATAACTTACATGTAATTTTTTGCTTAAAATTACAAACATATTGACATTCTATTAGTATTATAACTCGCAGCTAACTTTTTATCTTATCTAGGAATTTTTGCTGAATTTTTTGAATCCGCCTCTGCCTTAGGGCCCTTGATCGGAATTGATGGGATGGTCCCTTGCTTGCTTCCGGAGAGTAAATTAGTTTTTTCCTCCACGTGGTCATACGCAGTTTGTACTGTTTTTTGACAATAAATTTATTTATTATTTATTTAATAAATAATCAAAATTCATTTTCGAAACTGATGAATAAATCGTAAAAATTCATGCGAGCAGAGATTTAGACAGCTGAATAAGCAGACGCGAGCGTGGGATACGGGTCGGGGGGTCACTTCTTGTGTATCAAAAGACCGGGAGACTCATCACCTCGCGTAAACGAAGAAGTGACAATAGATACGTGTCTCTCTATCTTGCAATGGGAAGATTACACAAGAGATGGCCGATCTAGAAAACAGCCATGCACGGAAGATTCATTCCTTTCCCTTCAGTGTGTTAGTTTACTGTGCGTGATCAAGGTCGGAGCTTAATTTTGTATCTCGTCTTTTCCCCACGTATCGCCGTTCGGGAGCCTGAGTGTTTTTGTTATAGTGCTTTACCCGATTTGGGAGGATTTAACCAATTTTCACTGTTGGCTATAGTTTTTGCGTTTCTTGTGAGTCATAAACTGTTAGATATAAGTGGATATAACTTTGCCAAAAACTATTTAAAATTAATGTGAAAATCAAAATATCTGAAGTGATGCGCAGCGGTAGTGGTTCTTCAGATTCATAGTCTGAGAAAGCGTCAAGTGCTGGTTAAGCGTCACTGCATGCGGTTTAAGGTAAGAAGAGATGTGAAAGAAAAACTGTCGTTTCTCGAATTGTACGTTGATATTGACTTTTTTAATGTTAATTACGTTCACGAATTTTTGCACTTACGCACGTCTATATACTCTTTACAAATTATACATTTTTCTTGAGGATTTTCATGGCCTACGTTTCTTAAGATTGAGTGATTTTAAGAATAATTCTAATAGCCTCATTCTCTTGCTTTAGATATCTTACAAGTGAAGAAGGGGACATGTATTCGAGGTGCTTATCCGGTGAAATAATCTGAAACGTAAGAAACCTCGAAATCTCAGTTTAGCGTGAATGAATCTGAATATATGTAAATGGAATCTGAGTATGGTTTATTGAAATTTTAGAAATTCAAATTCTGTTTTTCTACTTCCCAAATATTTAACTGCTGAATATAAATTAAAACTTAATTATATATTGTAATCTCATTTAAATTTATCCTGATCAGTAAAATGGATATAGGTGTTGAACATTCTTTTTACTGTCTCATATACGTGGTCTAGAAGCAGTCTAAGCAAGAAAAAGAATGGGAGATTTTGACAGAAATATTCGTTTTTAGTGTCTCTGATACCGAATGCTTTTTAATACGATGTTCGTAATACCGTATAGCCAGTAAAATATGGGAACCTCCCTCACTAACACGTCTACGTTCCCAATTGCTTTCTGACACACAACCTTTCGCTCACACAAACATTCTTACCCTTCGCGATTGAAATGATTCGTCTACTGGATGTTTCTTAGTGCAAACTATTTTTTACCGCGCATTTAAAAGACATAAAATTAGTTTTATTTTGTATTCTGCGCAAAATTTCTAGAAAAACTGTGTCAAACAATTGCCATTTTCATGCTATCACTTCCCCTTTATTTTATACGCAGAAGATTAAACAGCTGTTGTTAACATCAATATAGGATGCATGAAAACGATTGTTTTTTCTTTGTAAAGTTAGTTTGCGTACTATATAGATTAGCGTCTTAAAAGTGTATGAGAAAGCATATGTTCAGGTTTTCATATGGAGTTGGGGTAAATAAGAGGGATAAAGTTGTAAAATGTTTCTAAATTTTTGAAATATGATTTGGAAGAGAGTCAAAGCAAAGTGGGGG
>NNCF01126706.1:439442-483525 GCA_002313205.1 Laupala kohalensis | reverse complement strand
TCTGTGGTTGGTACCGACTTGTACGTGTTTGATTGAATTGACGCGCACGAAAACTGTTGTGGACTTGATCTATGTACGTTTCAAATGTTTTGTAATTTCTGGGGTCAAAATTACGTTTCATTTCCGAACATTTTAATTACAGTAGGAACTTTTCAATCCCCTCACGTCTATCTTGATCAGTCTTATTTTCAATATGTTATTTTGTTACAAAATTGGTGTTGGGTGAAAGTTTTAAAGTTGATAGTGTGACTGATTTTTGTTGCACAATCTCACGACTTATTGTTGTTTCAACTTGTGTGTTGTAAGCATTTTTTGTTTGTTAAATTTTCATTTAGAATGCATGGCAAGTTTTCTACGGTGCATAGTTTTATTTTCCCCCCATATCTGGATTTTCAATTATCCGGATCCCTGCTGGTCCCACTTCACCTCGATAAACGAGATTCTGCTGTGCAAGTTTCAATGACATATATTCGAATTATTATTGAAGTATTTTTATTTTCAATTATAAACTGCTCCACAATTTCATTTTTTCATTTTTTGTGATTTAGGGTTTACATTTCCATTGTATTATTAGTATATTTGGTTTACAGCTTAGTGTATCTAATCAATAAATTTTCTGAACTTTCATCGTGAAACGTTTAGGAGTAAAACCGCTATGATTCAATGTGATGTAAATACTAGTTATTTGAAAACACATACTGCATCCGTATACTGAAAACACATACCGTTAAATGTGATAAACTGGTACAAATAAATTAATTGGTTTAAATCAATAAACGTTCTGCACTCTGTATTTTGATTCGACAGTTACGATTTATTTGATCAATATATTAAATACGCGGTGCGTAAAGCGTACACTTTTTCTTATCCTCTCACTTCAGTTGGGTTGCATTTTTGCGTATATGCCAACACGACCAAGTGTAAATGACCTATTTGTCTGTATTCGATGTATTTGCTCTACTGTGGCAAATACGCAAATACCCGTGTTCGTCCTCTTGTCGGTTTTAGTCGCACATTAAAGGACTCAAATAAGGCAGATATATGCGTGAACCGTCCACACTTGGTTTACCGTGTTTCGTTCAGTGGAGCGCGCGTGATTGAGATGTTAATATTCTGGTTCTTTAACCTATATTTTGACTTCTTGTTCTACAATTTCATTAATATGGACTGGAACATTTATATGGGCTGGGAAAACGAAACAGTACAAATATTTCTTGAATTATATCAAATACATCCCGTACATCATTGGTGTAAGAACACATATTTGGCATAATTGAGTTATTTGCTTGTTCGATACTTGTGAGGATGAAATGTTTGTGATATTTGTGAGTTCGTCAAATATTTAGCCAAATACAGTGAGTACGCTACACAAATACCGTAACGCCAAGTGAAGTGTCAGCATTATGCGCAGATTTCTTTATCGACGTGTGCTGTTGGGAATGGCGGCTTATCGTAAATCTATTTCTGTAGGAACTGCTGTAGCGTGTTCTTTTTTATTTGGAAGTATTCTTTCTTTGCAGTCGAGAAGCACCGTGTGAAGCGTTCATAGTAATCGCTCTCCTGCAATCGTATCTATTTGTCTTGCCCATCAGTTAATGTTGGCTTGACGATGCTTGATTGGAAGAGTGAAGTAGTTCGGTCTGAAACATCTTTGATGGATTTGTGTTGCATAAATTCAAGGCACGGTGAATTTGCCTCAGTATGTTGCCTTGGATCGAGCAACATTATTGTGTTAAAGAGTATTGCTTTTGGAAAAATGGCGTTAAAATTGCTGATTGATATTCGGTGAGTGAGAATATTAGCGCACTACAAGGGCAATTAATGATTTTGTTTTCAAGATTTATAATCGTGTAATATAACTCATAAATATATTAATGATAATTTAAATAGTTTATTTTCTTTAAACCAAGTTGAAGTCTTTTTTTCAGTCTCTTTATTTTCTGAGAGAGACACTTTTATTTGTGTACAATTTTTATTTACTTCTTTGTATTCTTAATTTAAAAATAAGAAGTTTAGAAACATTAGATTTAGCGACTTAACTGTTAATTTTCTTTCTTTTCAATCTGATCTTCAATTCCTGAGTACAATTTTTATTAAAACACGTTTTTATTGTACATGGAGAGCTAGCGAATTACGTTTATTATTATTATTATTATTGTACTTCTACTTTAATGTTTTCTTTTTTTAGTAATGCTTTTTAAGGCATTGTTCATTATGTCACCATGCTTACAATTTTCGTTAAAATTTATATTCTAAAATGCTATGACAATGTAAACGATTCATTTTGCAAGGGGGATTAGGTTGTGAGAGTTTAGGTCTGTTGCTGACATATATGATACACGATCTACATTAAACTCGAAGACATATTTTAGGGCTGTGATTTACGGAGTGTTATTAAATGAAATTTGATAGTGTCCGTACGTATTACTGCATAGATCAGAGAGCCCGTTCGTAGTACATGCTGTATTGATCCGTAGTGGGCACATGAGGGACCATGATTTGTCGTGATGAAGTAATTATTACATTGTCCTTGAATGATCAGCAGTACAGATTATCGTATTTATAAACTTTACGAGTTTGAAGAATTCAAAGAATTCTCTAGAATTCGAATATTCGAGGTACGGAAATAATTTTTTCTCACTAGAATTCGTTCTCCAGTTTGGATATGGTTCGTTCTGTATTCTATACTGTACATTTGACTACTGTGCTACCCTTTCTAATTTTTTATATATTACCGGAATGTTTTAATTTTTATTTACCTATGATGAGATGATTCCTTTGCTTGCTTCCGGAGAGTAAATTAGTTTATTTTCCTTCACGTGGTCATACGCAGCTTGTAACTGCTATTTTGACAATAAAGTTTAAAGTCTTTTTATAAAAGTAACACAAAAGTTGATCGAAATATCAGTTTTCAACTGAATGTTTGCCTTTATTATGCGCAGGACTGTTGTTTGAAATTTTAGTATGTAATTAAATTGATATTAAAATTTTAATTTGAAAGGAAAATTAATTAGTGTTGAAGTATTGGTATATTAAATAATTATTTATATACTATTAGTATGTTAACTAATTAGTATATTGTCTGGAAGTTAAATCTATGTATGTTACGATATTAGTGTTTAACATTGTTTTTATTTATTTGCTAATTTATTTTATTATACTTGATAGGTTTCATTATTATGTTTACTTTCGCTTATGTGCAGGAGAGAGTAAATGTTTTGTGTGTGAAAGAGAAATGGATATCGTTTTACCATGGTTGTGTTGATGACTTGTAAAAGTTGTTTTAACGTTTATTGGATATACATATACTTTCTTGTTTACCTGTCAAAAAATTATTTTTAAGGGAATAAGGTTTCGTGTTGTTTTTATTTTATTGATTTTTTAAAATGTAATTTTATGATAGCTGTCACCGGACATTTATTTCATTGACTGTGAAATCAAAATTAATGTACTTCCAATTATGAGGAACGACCTGCAACTATGAAATTGGAAAACTTATTATGTCGTCTAAAACTGATTTTTTTCACTTAAAAAATACAAACGTTGATGTATCATACACTAGTAAATAGTTTAAATTTTACTTATTTTTTCTGTACTTTTCTAATGAGATACTATTTACGAATTAAAGTTCAAATTAAAGTGGTCTTATTTCTATGATGCGTAATATTACCGAGTGAAGTTCTATCCAGTTTCATTATTTCTTAAGAGAATCATCATTTGGGAGCATGGTACGTAACGCTTATGAGCTTGTGTATGGAAAATGAACTCGGAGCGTGGTTCGTAGAAATTTCTTGGAATTTTAGATTGTTGAATTCTAGCATCTGGTTACCGTTTGAATTTCTCATATCTCATTACCATCAACGTATGATGCTTTGTTGTTAGACTTTAAAAATAGTGTGCATATTACTGAAATTTATTGTTTTGAGGAGATTAGTGTGTTGATTAAAGACGATCGATTATTTTTTGCAAACTAATATATACTTTTTGTAACATGAGGTTTGTTGTTTTGCTTTTAACGCAAGAAATATTTGAAAAACGAAGCGTTTTAAAATGCAATTATATTATAATGTATATGCTGTGAAGTTTTAAGTCCATTGTCTATTTGATTTGCTCCATGAAACGTGGGACATAAAGAGAAAAAGTTGGAAAAATGTTACTGAAAGTGTATTGATCTTAATTGGATCAGAATATGTTGAAGATGCTTAATGTTGAAAATTCTTTGTTTGTTTGTTTTCTGTTAAGATACTTTAAGTCGGATTAACATTGATTTATTTACACCATGAAGATTTTCTGCCTTTTATTATGCTGTATTTGCAACTTTTTTTCAAACTCAAAACTTGCGTAGTTAATACTTCACAATAAGTCGATTTGGTCTAATTGTATGTAAAATTTGAAATATACTTTTTATGTAAGTTTTTGTAAAATCTACTTATCGCGAGGGTTGTTTTCTTATACCTGTGTGTAGAAGTGTGTTAGTTCGTGATATAATTGTTTTATTGTTTGTCACAAGCCATATGAAATAAGCATTCCTTTTACATCTAAACAATGTGTTCTTTGTAAAATAGAAGGCCCTTTTTAAAATTTGATATACTTTTTTGTCTTTGAAAATATTTTAAATCTAAACTTCGCATAATTATTATCACTAATGATATAAGTTTATTTAGTTTAAAATGATAATGCAATAATTCCGGTTTACTTTTAAAAATTGAAGGTGTGGTTTACTTGATATGACGAGGCATGTACTTTCCGTGTGTGTATCTTAATACATCGCTCAGTATAAATATCGAAACTGAGGTATAACCCCTTCTGTTTAACACAAAACACAAAATTCTGCCAGAAGTCATTCAGCCAGAAGACAGCAGCTGGAAGCAGGATCCTAGGAACAGCGTTTTCACAAGAGTGAATGCAAAGAAGATCACTTCAATAAAAAATACACCTATTGTTGAAGCAGAATTAATCTCATTGGAGCTTATAAAAAACAAGATTTCATTGTCGTGAAGAATTTCAATTGCCTCGCCAATAATAAGTTCAGTCAAGAAATAATTCACACTATTTATAATGTGAATGTTAAATAAATGTTTCAAAATGAAAAAAATGAGCATAAAACAAATTATATACGGTACAATACGTATTTTTTATTCTTCGTCTCGTTGCTCGTACAAAGGCAGCCCTAAAAATATACAATAAAAAAGAAACAAATGAATACCATATTATTCGACGGTCAAGGTCGAGCTACCGCCGCGCTCTCTGACGCAGGAATTCTGAAATATTTCCTTCAAGAACTATCACCAAAATTCACATCATGATGCGACCAGGATATCGGAAAAGTGAACAGATGACCTCTCACATCACATGTATCTGTTTTTACTGATTTCTCCAACTACGTTTGAAACGTAAGTGAACAAATATCCTGTTGTGAAGTCGTCTTCTTACTTACTTTCAGTATGATGTGCTTCCAGTTCAGTGATGGAAACTCAGAATTGTAACGGAAGGATCAGAAACTAACGTGCGCTCAGATCGTCACATTCAGCGCATTTCCTCATTTTATTCTACCCTCACGTGACTCTCATTTCGAACGCGGTCGTCAAATGAAGGGGAGTGAGCTCGAAGTTGAACGGAAGCAGGGTGCACCTGTGTATGTGGAAGATAGAACGCTTGATTCTACTTCTTTACATTCACTACTTAGCGATAAAAAGCTAAAAATATTGATGAAAAGGCCGTGGAGTGAGGTATTCACGTTCATTTCATTTTTATTACTTGGGTTCTTCACCACTTCGTATAAATGGAAAAGGCTTTTAAATGCATAACCTTAGGTAATTTTCTTTCTCATGCGGGGAGGGGGATACAAGGAGACAAGATGTAGTAGAAAAGATCCTCGCAATGCAAATGCTTCGAAATGCAACTTCGAATAAAACTACGAGCCAGTAATATGATCTAGTAAATCCAATATTGAGAGAGACTTTAGGGGTGATGTAATATATTTGAGTGTATAATTAATTTCTTCTATTTTATCACGTCGCCCTCATACCTACGGATTATATTTTACTACTCTTTCCCATACTACCTATTTCTACATCCAGAAAAAAATCCATGGATAAATAATTCCTCAAATATGATTGTGGTCGCTATTTGACAGAAAAGTTCTTTTTTCAGAGTTATTGGCTTCGTTGATTCAAGAACTTAATTTTATACATTTATAATCTAACCTCTAACTTTGACGTGTTAGCGTTAGTGTATTAATCTTAGTAACATACCATTGAATGGCACAGTTCATCAGTGTGGTGCTGTGTCCTTTCGATCCGCCTCCTCACCCTTATCTGCTTCTTTCACCCTACGCGTTGGGGAAGTAAATAAATTGTGAGCTGGGACTTGGCTGATGGGACTCTGTGGTGTAACTTCAAGAGTTATCGTTTTGGACATGTGCGTCGCTCGGCTGCGTTCTCCTTCTGTCACAATGACAGACTGGATTCTGTTCCTCCACTGCGGTTGCGACACTTTCAGCGGAATTGTGAAGTTTCAAAAGACGACGACTTTCTTTGCTTTGATGTTTTTTATCTTTCTTAACAAACTTGCATTCAATTTCATGTGTCATTTTTAAAACCTTTATGTATATGGGTTTATTTAATCGTTTGTTCCTAAATTAAATAATTTGTACATACTACATTTGACAAGATGATAATCTTCTCGTTCACATTATCCATAACTTTTGCTCCTAACTTTCCTAATCAATTTTGTATTTTTTTCGAAATTCGATTTATATTTTTTAAATTAAAAGTAAATGATTTTGATTTTGATTTCGAAATTCGGTTCACGTGTTCTCTAAGTAAGGGAGTATATCTGCTCAATATTTTTGAATTCAATAACACTTTTTAAAATTTAATTTTGAGGCTAATTTTTGTGCCACTCGTGGAGATTAGAGATCCTAAGGTTAGAACTCCGAACTTAGGCATGAATGTTCTCCAGGGCGGGTGTGTGTGTGACCCACTCAGCTGTTTTGCGAAATTCTATTTAATAATAATCATTATTTAATGTTAAATATTTTTATTGTTCATCGTATTTATATTTGGTTTTATAGTATTTATACGTATTATAAATTTATTACAATATTAGCTAAATTCGTGAATAATGGTGAGGTGCGTTGTACAGCAAAGTATAACGGGTTGCATCTTAAAGTGTCTCAAGGAAAATTGCTACATATCAGTTCGATGTTTAGTCTTTATCGGGCTATATTATACTTCTGTTATAGTCTGTTATTTGTTCTATTATAATCTGTGTACAGTCTCTACATAACCATCTATTATTATCTGTTTATAATGTCATATGTTGTAATCTATTATAATGTACAAGATCTGTTTTAATTTGTTTCATTTCACGTTTTTGGGGAAAACGTTACTTTTTCTTTAAAATTTCTTCAAAAATAAGGATTGTAAAGAGTATTACACACCATTTGTATCACCGATGTGAATGAATATTAATGACTATTTATAAAAAAAGTTGTACGAAAATATCACAATTCACGCACGAGCAAAACTGCGAATAGTCTGCTAGTTCCGTACTTTCTCTTATTTTTCTCGGCACATCTTCATTTTTCAACTTTTTTCCCTTATTCCACTCATATCCTTTCCATTTTCTTAATATATTCATATGCAGTTCATCCACTTATATTGTCTCTCTGGGCAATAATTAAAATTTGATATCAGTATTTCAGTTCTACAACATGTAAAGTTTTAACTAACGTTATCTCTATGGAAACCACTTTTCCTTAGATTTTGTATGGAATACTGTACTAATATTGTTTCTTGATCGAATTATGAAACCATACATTATATTGGAACTCCTTTTAATTATTAATGTAAATCCGTGTTGATGTAGTTGTGTTCTGGCTATTACTCCGATTCTTCTAGCTCATGTGGTGCAATGGAGAGAAGACTGAGGAAAACATGTTAGGATTTCCAGGAATGTACAGTTCCGACCGATCCTACTCTCAAGGGAAACTTTATCTGGTTCTATCTCCATTAAATGAAAATTTGAGATAACAATTTGAGACGTATATGAATACATGTAAGTTAAATGAAAATTGTGCCTCTTATTTAACCATGGAATACTAAAATTGTATTGGTCCCAAGATGATTTGTCACATTAGCTGTATTTTTCCTAATTTAGTATTGGCATATACATAAGTGCTGTCTGATCTAAATTTAACCTGTGTTACCTTCTGCTCGTTTTAAATTTCTTTTAATCTATTTTCGTGATATTGACTCGACTCTCTCGTTCCATCCCTTGCACTTAGTGGTCATTAAATTAATCCTCCTCTTAAGTGAATTGGCTACGCCCCATGTCCAGCGGCTGAGAAACAGGACGTGAGACAGGGGCGAGGCCGAAAGAGACGGGGCAGCCGAGGGAGGCGCACGCTTAGATAGAGCGCCTCTGTGATAATGCCCCTACAGCATCTGTGCAATCACGAAATTTGCCAGATATTATGTATGTATACATCCTACGGTTCTCCAGAACTCTGTAATGAGTAGGTTGAATACAGGGTGAGGAAATGAAAGATGATAGGAAAATTGTGGTACTTTGTTCTATAATGCCGAAGCAGTGTTCCATATTTCATTACCAACATTTTTTAGATTTTAAATCTAGAAATCTTCGGTCACCCTAATTTTTTGAAACTAATAAAACAATTTGCCAAATGTTTCTTTTCTTTGCTCTTAATTCTATTACGTGTAACGTATTATTATTCATCTGTTTTGTATTTTATTTTACTTCATCTATTTACTCCACTCGCTAGATATTTTTTGTTGTGGGGCTTCGCTCCTGTGAGATCGCTGGTCGGTTTCACCCCCTAACGCTCTTTCGGACATCATAACAGCAAGACTTCCAGAATTGGGTATCTCCCTGGGTCGCTCGAGGTGATTGTAAGTGAATTTCAGAAACGTATTTTCCAAAAAGGTTATGGATATTCTAGTTCTTTACTCGCATACTTTAATAGAAATGAGGATATGAAAACTTATTTTTCTTTGCTGTCTTCGGATTGTTAATATTTGTCACTTGAGTAAATGATTGTTATTCTGCTCGTTAATTGCTCAGTAATGTGTATAATGTGCCTTCATTTTATTTCATTTATATGGGAAGAGGATTTAATTTTCTAGCGTATGCTGTTTCACTAAATGGTTTAGTAAATTGTTTTATTGAATTTTTATACTAAAATATTCTCTTTGATTGATCCCGAATTCACCATTACACAAAAACACAGAAATCTAAATATCAATTAAGAAACTCGACTTGTCCCACAAACCCAAAATCGCAGGTTCCTATCCTTCGTGAGACAATGTGTACTAGTTCACTGTTGTTACAATGCATTCGATATCCTGAGATCTTGAAAATTTACAGATTTTTATTTTGGAACCAAATTTAAGAAGAAACTTCTTTTCAAATGTAAGTTGTTAAGCTCAACTGTGCTCATTTTACATGTTCTCTTAAGTGCCCGAGAATGTTTGTGGCGTCAAACGTGAAAGGGTAGGCGCAGATGTGCGTTACGTAGTTTTTCCTGTAATGAACGTTGTAACAAATTCTGAACGCGTGTCTCCGCAAGCATTTGCAGTCTTATTTTGTAAAAGCTCTATCGGGAGATCCTTCCCTTTTATTGCGGTGGCCTTAATGTCCCGACACGTGCCTCCTCTACTTAAAGAGAGATAACCCACTCGCCGTAGAAAGGTGGACAGAATATCTTTCGAAATGGTTCTTGGCAAGTTTCAAAGTAAGACAATTTTACGTGTTTCATACACTGTTTGTAGAATTGTGTGTTGACGCGTATCGTTAGAAATTATCTGAATGAAAACGGATTTGTGTATGATCTTCCGGAATAAGTGTGTTTCCTGAAAAATACTGACGTATCTATCGAAGCGTTTAGTTGATGAAAATTTGAAGGGAGACGTTGATTTTATTTACTCACTCGAGAAAAAGGGAATGAAAAATTCATATTTCTGTTTTCTAATGAAGATACAAACTCTTCGGACCCCTCAGTAATATACAGACGAAATTTTAATTTATTTGTGTTGAGAATAATGTTCAAATTTCCACGTATGTTCAATCTTTAAAAATTTACTTTAAATTTAAGTTAGTTAATTCTTTTATCTCAGACTTCGTATACGTAAAAGTTTAAGACAGTTTAATCTGAAGACTTAAAAGTAATTGTGCCCGCAAATTAGGCCAACGGACTTCTTTAAGTATATGTAGTAGAATCGCAAAAACATAATTCATTATGTTTCGCCATTCCCATTGGTGACGTTTGTAAATTTTCAGTGTAAACTCGCGAGAGAGGGGAAGAATAAATTTTTTCAAAACTAAAACTAAGATTTGAGGAAGCACGTTGGGTAAAAGGAGATTCACCGAAGTCTTAAGGCGCAGCACGAGCACGCTTTGTAATAGCAAGATAATGGATGAGTTTCAACACACTGTGAAGGACCTACAAGGATTACTATGAGAAGGATTACATTTAGTAGTGAAGGGAAGTAATGTGATCTACCATAAGCAAGATAAAAGAGGAATTTTTAAATTTGGTTTCACCTCTAGTTTCATAATATGTCATTTTGTTGTAAATGATAAATTGTTTTTGTAGGGTATTCAGAAAGAGTATTAGAGATATTGAGAGGATATTATTAATAATTTTTCTTATTTATTTATTGACTTTAGTTCGCTGAAGAGAAACTTTCTTTTTCTATTCCTCTATCCTTTTACTTCTCGTTTGCCCCGCAAGCTCTGTTATTTAGGAGTCGGTAAGGTTACATCAAAATAGTGAAGTCTAACTTTATCTCTTCTCTCCACCATTTGAAGTTCTTACGAGACTTCATCCGTGTAATTGCTCGAGTCCAAGAAATTTCCAACTCGCAAGATGTTGGATGCGTTACCTTTTAACCCCAAGGACCAATTCCTGTTCCTTTTTCTAACCTTTGCCTGAGAACTATTGTGACCTTTAACCAACTTTATTTCGATCGGAAGTTCAAAGCGTCTTTCATTTTCTTTTTTCTTGGAGAAACTCTCTATCCCCATCTACCGGATAAATCTGGCGATTTAATGGGATCATATTTACATATTATATGGTACTTTCTAGTAAATTACTTAGTTTTATGATTTTCCAAAGAATTACGTAATTAGAATTCACTATCAAACCCTACCGAGTCTGTGNAGTCAGTGTGTCACAAATTTAGACAATCAATTTGATTTACTATACTCACTTCACATATTACCACTTCACCTTCATTAAATTATTAAAAAAGTAAGAAAGACATTCCTCTCTATTCAGCCAACGTTTCGAGATTAGATTTATCTCTTCATCAGGGCCAGAATATACTACTGAGGTGCAGATAAACAATTAAAATCATGTTATTAAAATTATCACAAACATTCACATTTAAAATCACTAACTAAGAATTAAACCAGATAGGGTATTCAACCATATAATGACGGAGAAGGTTACGTCTGTGACGAACCTTTCTTAATTTTAATTCTTAGTGATTTTAAATGTGAATGTTTGTGATAATTTTAATGACATGATTTTAATTGTTTATCTGCACCTCAGTAGTATATTCTGGCCCTGATGAAGAGATAAATCTAATCTCGAAACGTTGGCTGAATAGAGAGGAATGTCTTTCTTACTTTTTTAATAATTTAATGAAGGTGAAGTGGTAATATGTGAAGTGAGTATAGTAAATCAAATTGATTGTCTAAATTTGTGACACACTGACTCGGCAGGGTTTGATAGTGAATTTTAATAATAAAATAGACAATCAGAGAAGCCTCAACTTGATAATTACATAATTAGGGTGTAATTGTATTAGGAATTGTATCAAGCGGATTTAAGTGAAACATAAATTCCTTGTTAAAACCATACTCCAATTGAGAGAGATCGTATGTCTTCTCATTACATAGTTTCCCTTTATAGTTGTGTGCAATTGAAGTGCCTCATACAAGAAACGGGATGAGTTTTCTTTGTGTTACATGGAAGTAGGTTTTTTAAATTTTGATCGTTGAAAAAGAAGTATCTAATCACATCAACTGATTGTATCGCGATGTAGAATGACATAAGGAAATATCACATCACGATATAATAATCATACTTAATATTGCCTTTGACCCTTGTATTTTTCTTCGTTATTGTGTTGAAATTTCAAATGTATTTTAACTATATCGGCTGTTTTTGTCTATTTTTGTCTTTCAACATAAGATCCCTATTGTATTCTCTTTCAGATGCTCATTATAGTATCGTTGTCGTTTTTTACCAGCCTCGTTTCAGAGTACTGTCGTTATAATTTAGTTGCTCGACGGTCATGCCTTTGCAGAGATCCCTTGTTATCGTTCGCACTAATTATGTGTAATCCCGATGCAGCAGGTAGATGGAGAGCCCATTCCGCCTCTGTGCATTGTTCTGAGACACTAACGACCGCATTTTGGCAGCTGCCGTCGCCCACGTCTCCCACTTCGCGACCCCACTACCCGCTGCCTCGTTACGAAATCGTAGCAGCCCGCTCGGCTCCTGTGTTCTTGCGCGTATTGGGGGAGGGGAGCTCTTACGGCTCAACTCAAAGTCAGCGACGACGACTTTTGACATTTCGTCTGCCTGAGTTTGAATTGTGAAATCGTGAGGGTCTAGTAGTCATTGAGTGTATTCAGAAACTAAGCAGTTCTTCTTGAGAGGTTTTATAACTTTTTTTTTTGTACTTGTACGCGAGTGCAGTATTAGACAGGAATGTCTTTTTCAGTTGAACTATGGTCCTTGTAGTTTGGAAAAAACAAAGAAAAACAACAACTGCATTTGTTTCCGTATAATGAATAACTTCGAGTGATTAATTAGAAAACGTGCCTTATTTTCATTAGGCGATGTTTATTTAAAATGTTAGTGAAAAGTTTTGAAGAAGTGTTGCTTTTGAAAAACTACCTGTTCATGAAGCCATCTATCTACGTTAATTTTATATTAACCATCCACTCCCTTATAAGGACAGAGAGAGAGAGTAATTTGTAAAGGAATGTCGCTTTTCTAAAACGAGCTTTTTTCTTATTGGGTTGCATTAAAAAAACAGAAATTTGTGTTTTTTTAATTTATAAAATTTTTCAAACGTGGAAGTTAGGAACTATAAGAAACCAATTTCAATGAATTGCGTTTTTACCCTAATTAAACTTTACAATAATACCTTTATTGAAATTTAATTGTATTTTATTATTGCTTGAACATGATAGATGCAATAAATAAAGAATAATGACAATTTAAAAATTATACATGAAAAGGTTGTTTTTCCTCTTTTTAAAGAAATATTATCTAAAAATTTCTATTGTGTTGGAACAAAAATACGTGTTGCTACAAATTTTGTATTTAAATAATCCAACATTTTCTATTATTTGAAAAAGTTTGATAATGTTCAAATTGAAAGTGTAAAATTTAGAAATTAAATCTGTTAATATTGAAGTTGCTGAACTTACCTTGCGTTGCCTGAGAATATTTATTTGTCTCTCCCAACTGTTTGACACAATTTCACCGACTTCGATAAATCTAATATCAGTAAATATTTTTTCCAATGACAAGTTGTTGATAACCCTCCCTACGTCCTGGTTTCTGGTTAATTAAAAAAAAGTTTTATTGAAATAGTTTCAAGCAAAAACAATCACCAGCGGATTAGTTGTATTTCTTGGGGCTGGAGATAAGCTAGGTTTCTTTTTCTATCGAGGATTCTATCTATCTGAGCTAGGTTTCATTAGGAATATTAGTTTGGAGTAAGAATTGATGTCAGAAAGATCTGATACTTTTTAACTGTACATATAGGAGAACGTACTGATATAAATGTTACCAAGACAAGGATGGCTATGCTTGGGTTATCTAATCAGAGAATCTTTTGAGTAAAGAAAATATCCAGTTCCCACGAAAACAATTTTATTAATTATTAATCCGCGTGGCTTTAAAGAGTATCAACCCACTTTCGATACATATTCTCTATGCATGTCATACTTGACGTACACTACTAAAGAGGATTAACTCTGCACCGAAACAGTTGCTCTGGGTCAATTAAAGTTTATCCACGTTGACAGAACAGTCATAAAACGATAATAAATGGATACTCAATGTACGAAAGGTGAGAGAACTGGTGTCATGTTGTCATTCGATATTACGAGTATTGTGTTTGCGTTGTAATGTATTTTTAATGTTTTTATCTTTCTTCCTTGAGAATCCTAGTAATAGTTACACCTCTACCAACTCCTAACGATTCTCCTTTTTCTTTATAACCTATCACAGCGTGATCAATTGTTGGATCTGGTTTCCATTAATGTGTTCATTGTATGCGAGTCGAATATATTTTAGATGAATATTATTTTTGCAAATGTCTTAAAATATTTCGTTATACAGAAAATATTTCTGCTTCGAAGCATAATTTACGGAGAGTCCTTTTGTAACTCAGCCAGTGTTCAAGGAAATTCTAAAGTGGCTGTACATTTGTTGCGAAATTCATTAATGGCTTGTGGTCGCATTGGTTACCATTGCTTTGGTTTAGTAATGTTATTAATGACTGCACATGGACGTGCTTGGGTTTGCAATTCGGGGTAATGTAATAACACGCATACGCAATATTTAATTAGAAGGAGACTGTGCCGATTGATGTGCTGGGTTCCCCACTATGTTTCTGGAGCCGTTCTTTCTCTCTCTTGTAAGTAGCATGCCGCGCTTTGCGTTGCTCCGTTGAAATTGTAGCGAATAAATTGTGCTGTGTGTGGAACCATTTAAGAGAACCTATGCATTTCCATGTCATTGACAGAATGATATGTTTTCTTTTCTTTCGAGGTACTAGGGACTGTTATAAAGATTTTATAACAGTCCCTAGTACCTCGAAAGAAAAGAAAACAACCTATAAAGATTTTATAAATATAAATACGCCGTATTTGGGTCATTCTTACTGCAAAAAAAAATCGACTATCTCTATTGGCTAAAAGTTGTATTTTAGTTCATTTCTATTAAAAACTAACATTGAGCTCATTTATTTAATAATTTTACAATTTTTAACATTAAATTTCTTCGATTTCATTTTACGCGCAAGTTTAGTCGTTCAGTGAACCCAAAATAAAAAAATCCAAAATGAATCACTATACTGCAATACCCATTCGATTTTGAATGTTTAGGTTCCATTTTATTATAGTAAGTCAAAAATTCCTTTTATTCATTGCAATTTATTAAGTTACAAGGTTCTTGATAAATTTGTCATCTTAAGCGTATGTTGTACAGTGATGTCGCTTATAGCATTGTGTGCTTCTTTAGTAAAAATTGAAGTATCGTTGAAAATAACAAAAATAATGCAGACGTTTTCAATATTCAAGTTTATGGATATTTAAAGCCCTCTTGCATCTTGGTCGAGATTTGTAATTTGTTTTCGACGATGTGAGTCTTCTCCTTTTCCAAATTTCCTTTTCACGAAAGCATAATTCGGTGGAAGATAACGCCTTGTTGCGCGAACCTCGTTCCACCGAGAAAAAGAATGTCAACAAACATTTTGAGATTTACTGTTGCTTAATAAAAATAATTTCCTCACAAGATGCATACTTTCCAGAAACCTTTCTTTCCTCGTCTTTCCCAGAGCTAATCCTCCCAGTGCTTCTCCAATGACAAACTTGCGGTACGATGATAAAGCAAGCTTGATGAAATGTATCTCGCTTAATAAAAAATAAATGAAATATAAATGTTACTGCGAGTATCGCTTGAGTATAATTCCGTAATTTTACTGACCTACTAAATATGTAACATTTATATGTAAGAAACAGTTTTTACTTTCGCAGTAGATTTCTATAAATTAGATTTCTTTAAGTCTAGAGATGACACCCGGTGAAATTCTGTCAATAATTCTAGTGTAAATTCATTTTTTAACTCAAAACTGTAGAATGGTAGCATATTTATCGTAGAACGACGATCACATTTCAATTTTACTTCGTGCGTTTCTAACAGTCGATTAAAGTGGGGTTTCCCTGTCGTATGTAAAAAATACTAGTGAAGTAATATACTATATGTATTAAATACTTGTAAAAATACTATAAAATTATATTGTTCTGGGATATCAAGTTACAATAAATTATCCGACAATATTTCTACTCATTTTCTCGTAGAATTTTTACAGTACATGAAAGAATGAGAGGGCCGGTTTTGATGTACGAAGCGTGTCCGGAAAGTCAGTGCCGTCTTTTTAAAAAATTCGTAAAAATTTTTTTTTTTCAACACAAAATGAGCATTTTTTTCTACATGAAAGAGCATTTCCTAAACTATTTTTCTCTATAGTTGCCGCCATTGTTCAGACATTTGTCATAGCGGGAAACCAACTTTTCTATGCCCTCTTCATAGGAAGATGCCGCCAGTGAAGGCAGCCACTGCTGAACACCGTTTTTTGCGTTGTCATCGCTGTCAAAGCGTCTTCCTTCAAAATCACGCTTCAAGTTGAAGAACAAGTGGTAGGCAGAAGGTGCGAGATCCGGGCTGTACTGCGGGTGATCGAATTGCTCCCAACCGAATTGTTGAATAAGGTTTTGAGCGACACCAGCATAATGGGGACGAGCGTTTTCATGAAGCACCACAACGCCTTGATTGAGCATTCCACGCTTTTTGTTTTGAATTGCGCGCCGACGTTTTCTTAATGTTTCACTGTATCGTACCGCATGGATGGTTTCACTTCAGGGAAGGAACTCAACAAACAGAATGCCCTGTCTGTCCCAGAACACAGTGCACAGTGATTGTCTTAACACTAACAAATGAAAACACAGCACAATCAGGCTGTAATGAGGTCAGTGATAAGACAATGAACCAGAGAGACGAGTACACATGCGCGGAACTGCGACACTAGCGCTGCGTTGGCAGTAGAACGAAACGGTACTTACTTTCCGAACATGCCTTGTATCATCAATTTTTCTTTCAATTTTACTATCTCCCCCCAGGGGACTTACATCTAGTAAGTGCGTGTTTGGCAAACACGGGACCCCGAGCTGAGTCTGGCATTGCTTCCACTTACTTGTGCTAGGTCCCTTCCTTTCTCTTTCCTGACCTTCCGGGGTCACCTCTTGTTCTTTTCGATCCCGACGCTATTAGGGCTAGGGTATCTTTCATTTTCCTCATTTTTTGTCCCCCCCCCCTCAGTTTTTGTCCTCAATGTTTTGAGATATGTTTTGATATATTGTAATTCAGGAGGGTTTTTAGTGGGTATGGTTGAGTCATTCGGCGAGTCCCATATGTGGGGAGAGTCATGTTGGCTCTCCTTAGTGCGTAACTGCATTTTCCCTACCTGTACAGAATTTTAGGGCTCTAATGATTTCGATGTCGACGAGCCGTAAAGCCCCACAAAAGGAAAAAACAATTACTATCTGTTTGTCGGATTCACATCTGATAAAAAAAATGACGTACGTTGTTAACTACGATTAGCTTTGTTAAAAGGAATTGGACTGCTACAATCAAGGCAAATAAACCCTGTTGATGCACCGCTGGGTCCCAACCGAGCGCAAAAATTCTTTACGACTTATTGCAGAGTTGAAAAACTGGAATGCTCACGCAATTGCACGGGACATAGAAACAGACATAAAATTTAAAGCAAATAATTTCCTTCCGGGTACACTATGCTAATAGTAAATTCCCTTGAAGCATGTTATTCGTTTCGGGGAAGCTCTGTAGGGAAGATAATCGGCAGCAGCGTTCTCTATTGAGAATCTCATTGTGAGACAAAACACTCGCGACTCGTAGTAATAGATTTGTCATGTTCTATTTTTGTCATGTGACATTTACTTTTCCTTTAATTCACATAATCAGTTCTACTACGAATGCATTTCTGTTCCAATTTTGTCAACTTACACCCACTCATCTTACTTACTATCTTCCTCCTCATGTATCATATTCTTGATTTGCCAAGACCTGTTTTGCTCTTTCTTCGCTATTTTCTTTTCTTTTGGGTGCTCGACCTTATTCAATATCTCCATATAGTTGAGACGAATTCGTTTGTAAAGAGACCAGGTGTGGTTTTGACGATCTCTGTACCTGTATATCGTGGTTATTGCGGAGTTGTATTTTTTAACAAAGTTGCAATATTGGCGTCCGAGCTATACACACATGCTTAAGAATTGATATTCAAAAAATGTCGGACCAATCTGTTTAAATTTTAAGGTTTACTTGCTTCTTCTTCTTACTATTTATCTTGTTGACAAAATGTGAAGAATGTTATTGCATTTTGGTACTTGTAACATCTTCAGGATTTTATCATATTAACAGTTTTTGTTATTAAGCTAATACAATTTAGAAAATGTTTATTTCTTGCCGATCTCGACTTATTAAAAATATACAAGTTTTTTATAAATTTTTCAGCTGTTGATTTTTTGATGAGCTCATTACATCATATTTGGAACAGATTTCTATAAGAATCTAAAATACTTGTCAAAACCTAACCAACAACTTATCCTCCTGGTTGATTTTTTTCCCTCTAGAGTGAGAGAGGAAAAGCTGCCCGAGCCTTATTGCAGAAGCCCTCTTCTGCCACTCTTAGCTTGATCCCTTTCGTCCTTCCTTCATCGCCCGTCGTTCCGCTCCTCAGCCTCTGCTTTCAGCATCATCTCCTTTTCCATCTTTCCTTCGCTCGCGTTCCGGAGGCTCGAGTGAAAGCGCGAACATTTCGAGCCGTTCCCTGGAACTTGGGGCAAATGCTTTGGGCAACGGGCCGCGAAGTGCTGTGGGGTGGCGCGCTCCTCCTTACCTTCGCTGCCCACCTCGTCCTTCTCTTTCTTTCTTTCTCTCTCTCTCTCTCCTTTCCGCCCCTCTCCCGCCTCATGAAGTTAAATGTCCGGAACGGATGACAGCTAGGTTTCGGTAACGACTAAAGAAAACTACTCTTTGGCAATTAAAGTACTAATTAATTAATGCGTTTAGGATATGATTCTTGTGTTATAGTATTTCCTCGTTTATAATTGAATAGTATTTGTTACGAATATGATCCGTTTACAGTGATTATTAATGTGATTTTAACCATAACAATTTAAGTATGTTGAATGAATTGTCACGTTAATCTTACGAGATACTCGTATATCTTCTTACTTCTCTGTGGGATGCACTAGTTAAATAGAAACGAAGAAAATAATTTTTGAGTTCGAGAATTATGTAGTTGTGAAGTTGGTTTTACCTTAGAGAGTTTTCTAAACTCTCATGGAACTAACTATTTTCGGACAACGCATGTCATAATTTGCGAATTCTTTATATGATTCTAACAAAATCTTTCATCTCATTTTATCTTTTATGTAGCTTCTGTTGTGTTCCTTATGGTTTTATTAAAGCGAGGAAATGAATGAAACACAACGATGATTTGTGTTATTTCTGAATTATACTCTTATAAATATTAACGCTAAATATCTCTCGCTAATTTGTAAATCACGATGCTATGTTCACATTTATGAAAGCAACTCTAATATATCTGAGTAAATGATAAAATGAATTGTGGAAGCATAGGGAGCGCAGGTGGTGTTTCTCTCCGAAGCTTCAACTCGCTTTCCAGTAGCGTTCTGCTCAGCTCTTTCCCCAGAGAGACAGGTCTTCATTTCACGTTGGATTCGTTTGCTTTTTCTTCTTCGTGCTCACCGCTCGCTTCCGAATAAACAAGCCCATCACATCAATATCTACCTGTTTAGTTTTCCACCTCTTCGCATTTCCTCCCCCCCTCGACTCCTCTCATCCTTTTGATCTTCCATCATTATTATTTTCTGTTCGATTAGCTTAGTTCCTTCGATTCGTTATCTTTATGTAGTAAGAATATATTTATACCTCTCAGTGTGTCTGTTGTCCACGTCTTCTTTGTATTCTTCTCTGTAGGACAGTGTTGGAGACGCCTGTGACCTTTTCCCAATTTCCCTTACCTAAACTTGCGAAACATTGAGAAAGAGAAATACTTGTGGAGCGAGTTCAGTGGTTTCTTCTTGACGATTTTCTCTCGGTAAAAGAATTTTTTTCTTTTATCAGTTTTTTTTCAGTTTCGTAACACGATGAAAGACTTTCATATTATTTATTTTATGCGAAGGAAAGTTCATGAATTTCTCTCGTCGTCGTTCTTCAACGAACATTCAATTCTCCTTGCTTGCACTATTCATTACTTCTTCTCTACTTTACATTTCTACGTTATCAATTTAATTTTTTATGTGTAATACATTTATGATTGAATTACTCTTTTGTGTTTTCAGCGAAGAAAATTTCAATTTCTCGTTATATTTCATTGTTAAAATAAATCTTGGTCTCACGAGTTCCACTTTGAAAGTGTTTGTATTTTTTTTTGTTATTGTGTTTTCAAAATTAATTATCAAATACATCAACGAAAAATATAGTATTTAAGCCTTATTCATTGATAAATCATTCCATGAAAATGTGAAGGAACTTATTTTACTTTATTTCTCCTGAAATTCAATAATTGACATAGATATTTCAGTCGAGTATATGACGTGAGTAATCTCTTTTCCTGGAAAATGATTCTATACCAGAGTATCCTAATCTTTACCAGTTCTTCACACTATTGGAAACATAATATTCTTCGTTATTTTATTTATTATTGTTATTATTATTATTATTATTATTATTATTATGAGTGAATGAATGTCTTCCACAGCTTGAAGCTGGATCTTTTCCACTTGATGAACGTACATTGTCAAGTTCAATTAACTCTTCTCTTAAAAATTTTCACACTATGTGGCATGTTCAAGGATTACGGATTTCTGCATATTGGTCAGTGTATTGGCAGCTCCTAGTATTTCCAATTTATTATTATTTATTATTTCGCTGTTATTGATGTAACGTAGTTTCCCTTACAAAGAACCCGTGACGTTGTGCCTGGCCTTCTGTCTGTGCTGATGCTGGTTCAAACCCCCTCTAATTCAAATAGAATTCGCGATGGTGGACGATATGGGATGTGCACTAAGTTTTCTCGGGGTTCTCCCGTTTCCTCGCCCTTTCATTCCACCACAACATGCTTTCATCATCATTCGCCTTCATGTCATTCATGTATCACCCGCCTCGGGGAGATGCGTCAGGAAGGACATCCTACTCCCTTGTCATTCCCCAGCCAAATCAAAAGAGACATCATCTCGTCCTCCATCTCTGACCATTTCAAGTTAGGAAAAAAAGAGTGAAGGAAAACACACAACGAACAACATAGGTGCCAAGGTAGTTTTGTAAAATGTTTGCAAATAAATAATTATTATGTCTGTTACCATTGAATTGGATGTGTACAGCACTTTCCGTAAACAAATTTCCGAATACCATCCCTGTAATTCTGCCTTGTAGTCTTTATTTGTGAAATATCCTGTGGAATTTTATACCGATTATGAATTCTTTTGCTTGGATTTTTATGACTGTGTATTCATTCGTCCATTTTTCTACTTTTCAGATTCATTTTATCATTGTAATCACCATTTTTTCAACCTTAATATTACTTCTACATTAATAAGTTTTACATGTTACTGTTTCCCTTCACTACATTGATCTGGGTTCTGATATTTGTTGTTTCTTTGACATTGTACTTACACCTTTTTTTCTTTTTGCACGCCATGTCTTGAGTTGTGTCACTACTACTGTTTTTATCGCTCCGTTGCTCCTGTGGAGATGGTGGCGTTGGCGGCGCGACGACTTGACACGTTCGCGAGTCGTATAATTTTGTAAACGAAATGAGTTGATATTGCGAAGGAGATTTCGGGACTCAACATCATCGCATGTGATTTAATTATAATACAAGCAGCGTTTCACAAACACTATTTTTATTGTAATTATAGTAATGTGTAACGAGTTATGATAGTCGTCAGTAATTTGTGCACGTCATGGTTTTGCTGTCTTTGATTTCTAACTAACTATTCATTTTCTCACTATTCTTTACCAATCATTTTTAAAATATGGTACGTAAGCATTGACATATTGTTGCTGAAAATAATAGTAGCGAACCCCAAGCGCCATGAACACTGACGCGAATAATTTATTGAATAGATTAGCTTTATCTTCAGGATTGTATGCTTTTGAATTGTTATTTTCCGAATCTTGCAAAAAAGGCCCTAAGGTTTCTGACATATCGGTAAAACCTCTGTTTACCGTCCTTTTCCCTGCCTAAAATATCACTAAGAAACTTATTCCGAGCGAAGATTTTCTCCTTATTTAATTCTTTAGATAAACTTTTGAATTTACTTTTTAGTGTTACGTTCGCCTTGTGTTGCGCTCCAACCCTTCTTGCTTTTCTTTTAAGTTTCCTAATTTTTGGGGTGTAATATTCTGGATCTGAGTTCGATTTAATTGTTTTGATTGGAACGAATAGTTTTGTTGCGTCCGTGATTAACAATTTAAAATTTCTCCATATTTCTGTAATGTTCTCCCCTTCTAACAACCACTTAGTGTAATTAAAATATACAAATTCTTTAATTGCATTTATGTTCGCTTTCCCGTATTGAAATATTTTCCTAGTCACTGTGGAATTTGGTTTTAAGTGAGTTGTCCATTGTAATTCTAGTAGAACTGCTATGTGGTCACTTATACCTGGTATTACCACGGACGAGAGAAATAAATCATCGGGCTTAACGAGGAAAACATCCAGTAAAACTTCTCCCCTAGTCGGCGCTGGTGTTATCTGTGTTAACCCCCCTTCTCATACTATGTCATTCTCTAATAACTGTACTTCACCCCTCGCATCAACTTTTGCTTCCCATCTTACTTCTGGAAAGTTTAGGTCTCCTCCGATTATTACGTGACTCCTAAATGTATTATCGTTAAGGATGAGTTCTTTGTTTAACTCAAGTATTCCTATACCTGTATCCGGTGCTCTATATACTGCCACAATTTTTAACTTGTTTTCGCAGTCTCGTTTTCAATTGGAACGCCTGACAATTCATGGTAACCATCTGAGAATATTAAAGAGCTGTTGAAAATATTTTTAATACAAATAAAAACCCCTCCCATTTTATTTTTTGTCCCTTCGATAAATTGCATATCCTGATCTAAATATTTCTGCATCAATAATGTTTACGTCAAGCCACGATTCTGTACCTATAACTGCGTGTGGATCGTATAAGTCGAATAAAGTGTCGAACGTTTTATTTCTGATACTTTTACAATTTACCTGCTGCAGACGCAAAAGACCCCCACCGGGCCCAACAACCCCTCTTCCCTTATTAGTGGTATTGAAATTTATTCCCATTGTCGACGTAGAAAAGCTCTAAATTTCCCTGTAGTGACCGGAGCATTCTCCCTCGCCGGCATCACGTCTTTCCTCTCCACTGTCACCGCCTCCCTCGCTCCCATGGTCGCGTCTATCATCGCCGCCTCCGTCGTCACCGTCACCACTGCCGCCGTCAGAACTTCCATCGTTGCTTCTTCCACCTCCTCCCTCCAGCCTTGAACTGAGGTGTACTTTGGTGTTCAGAGAGAATTATTTTTTAGGCGCAGATTAATTATGGTTCATTTTTGGGTCGTTTCCTTAATGTACTTCAAAGAAGAAAAATCTGGTGAATACCTTTTTGAGTTTCGTATTGCGTTATTAGGCAATTTTTTATTTAAATAAATCTACTAGTTCTATGCATAATGGGAGCGATTTTTGTTATTCCAAAGAATGTATTATATTGAAAATATTACTAAACTTTCTACATGAAAATATATTTTTCTTTTAGTATTATAATCTAATTACAAATTCTTTGATTAATTCTAAGTCAAATAATTGATTAGAGAGTCAGTTACTTTGTGATAGTTATATTTTTATTCTAAATCAACAGTTTTGTAATATAATTGAATNCATTGTTTTTTTTTTTTTTTTTTTTTTGCTTTTTGTGTACTATGTTCGTTTTAAAACCATTCGATGATGTATTGTTTTGGTTCGCTTCCCACGTGTTTTCTGTCTGGTATTGTCTATATCCTCGATAAAATGTTGCAAAGATGACACATTTGTGTCTTTGGTTACTTCTCCTGTCCTGCAGTCGTGCTCTTCGCGTCGCTATCCGTCACAGGGTTAATGAATGGACTCTTTCGGCTCTCGCCATCCGTTAGCTTAAAGACTAATTAAGTTTCCGTGGGTGTGCCGCCCATCGGACCTAGTCAGTGTAACTCCTCCGCGGAGCGCCGCCGCCGCTGTAGATAACAGCGTTAACAGGGAGGGCTCCTCTCCAGGCGCCTGTTCTGTGAAGACGTAAATGAAAAAGTAACTCTGCTCGACTGCCTCGACTCCGTCTCGAATCCGGAGACTGGCTTTTCTCTTGGGCCAAGGCTGATACTCACAGAGAAGATGGCACTTCTCCGTCGACGCGCCACCACTCATACAACGCTGCAGCATCAGTCGGCAGTAATCGAAAGTGCTTCTTTGATATAATCAAAGGGCATTGGAATTTGCGACTCATCGCACCACATACACTACAAATCAAATTCTTCTCTCTATGAATTTTAAAAGGAATTTTCCGTAATTACTTTTTTATTCTTTTATCTACATAATTTTTTAAATAAAATGTATTCAGAATTTTAGAAAAGTTCTATTATTAATTTTCGAAAAAAACATTGCTATATAATATTTCTAAAAGGTAACTGCTTATACGTATCCACTTTTCTCCCGTCTTTCTGAACCACTTTGCCCCAAATGAGGTATTACAAGATTATTTTCGGGACTGAGACGGAATAACTATCTTATATTTTACCTCTTACACAAATTGAATTGGAATTATGGTACCCAAACCAACTCCCGGATGACACTATTCATGGCTACTATTCTATATAAGCCCTTGTTTATTAAATTTATTACGTTTATTTACTTTAAAAATGATGTACTGAATAACGGCTATGCCAATTACTGCTTTCACGATACAGTTGTCCAACTGATAGGTTCTCTCGTGACAGATCTCTAATAACCGGAATCTTCGCGCGGACCCACTTGTCGCTGCTTATTGGATTTAGAGTTTCTCGTTTTCAAATTGAAATGAGAAAATATGTTATTTTGTACATAGAATTACAACAATTTAATACTGGTGTTTTGTTTCAAGTGTTTTGAAAACAAAGTGAGAACTGAAGTATATGTTAATGACCATTTTTATTTAACTCTAGATAACAATATAGTCTTTGTAGAATGATACCGGAAGACAGACTTTTCTGGTCGAATCCATTCAAACCGAGTGATATATCGGCAGCGTATGGATGAAAGAGTGCGAGTCTCGATCCTTGTCACTAGTTGTGCAAGTTTCGTTCGAGGGTTCGCTGTCTCTCTGCGCTCGTAGCGGTCTTGAAGAGTTCGACAGCGTGGTTCTGGGATTGTTCGTGGAGCGAGGGAGGCGGGCGTTAGTCGCCTCGCCAGCAGCTTCAGTAGCGGAATCGTCGCTGGTTCGCTGGGGCTGGAGAACTGCCGGAAACTGTGAGGGATAGCGCGGCGAAGCGAGTGGAAATTGCATTGTACGCGCTGCCAAGCGGATCTCCCGCTGACGACGTTGGCAGCGACGAGGATCAACTAGAGATCAATTGCTGGGAGGAAACTCCTATTGACTCCGCGTGTACGTAATTTTTTTAGAGCTTGCTTTTCATTTATATTCGTCCAACGAGGTAATAAATGTCGAGAGAACACGTTCGTTTTCATCCGTTTGTGGAACTTTGCAAAACGCGGAATGGAATTGTATTTCATTTATAAAAATTACATAAAGTGGAAAGCGTATTTTAGGATTTAAATTGGTTAGCGCGCCGCATATTCCGCTGAATTCATCCGTGATGGAAATTGAAATAATCATGTTTGTAATTCCATTCTAAATAAACGAGGGAATAATATAAAAAAAAATGTTATGAAAGTACGCGCGTTCATTGCATTTATTGGCAGAATAACGAAAGCGCTGTTTTATGAACCGCATTGGACTCTTCGTCTCTCGAGCCTCTTCAGTTGGAAAATATGTTGCATCTCGGTGTAGTCGATTTCCTCTCCTGAGCTCTTGCATGACATAGTCTGCTTTTTTACAACTTTTTTGCTCGTGGGTCTGTGCGCGATTCACTTCCATTATCGTTGCATCCCTTTCGCATCGATTCCTCCGCACCTTTAGGACGCTCGGTCGCATTGAGAGCTAAACCGTCTCAGGCGTCCCTACGAGAAACATGGACCAATTGGAGACGCGCATTCCTTCGTATGTTTTCCACACCGATGTCAATCGACGGCTGTTGTTCAGTGACTTTGGGGAGTGTGAATGTGAACTTAAAAGAAGGTTGGATCTATTTGATTGAAATATTACTTGAGTCGAAAACATACGCGAATAAATCATAGACACAGTTAACGAATATAAAAAAAAATTAAAAAACGAAAAGAATTGAAATTTATCAAATTGCTAATAAGCGTAAAATTATTTATCTATACATACTATTAGTATTAGGGAATATAATGAAAAAGGTTATACGCAGTTAAAACGGGTGACATTTACATCATAACTGTCCATTAATTGTCTAATTGAATCCAAATAAAAATGTCTAGGTGAAATAAAAACCAGTACTCTTGAATTACCAGGCACATACCAGACCTAATTTTTGTGTTACTATATTATGTTGTAATTTATGGTATGGTTTCCTCCGGTAGGAAACTAAAACTTATTCTGAATTGTCTTCATATTGACTTATTTATTTTATATTTCTCTCGCTTGCTAGTTGGATATTTTGATCAGCAAAATTTTCTACGAAATCTTCGACGACTGGTTAAAACAATAGTTTTCACCGTGCAATTACGTTGGATTTAAATCGTCCCCTCTCACCTAGATCTCATTTATTTTCTCGCAATAGGAATACGTTTGCTCAAGGATCAATGCTCATATTGTATTTTCTTCGCTTGATTCCAATTAACGGAAACGTGAAGTCATTCCATTCGCCTCCGAAGAGTCGTGGAACTGTTCCGCCTCCTCCGGTTCTCCTGTGATAACTCGCCTTACTCTACCCTTGTCTGCCTCTCGCTAGAATTTCGATAATCGATGCTGCCTCCCAGCAATTTGGCGGGCAGCGTGTCGTGTCGCGTCGCGTCGCCGGACGAAGGGTCGAAGAGTTTGCTGCTGAATATGCATACGCCGCCGCCCACCCACAGGAGTGTGAAGCTAGAGAAGCGCTGAGGCCCAACACGAAGCGAGCGACGACAGACCCCTCGAGGCTGCGGGCGAGGAAGTCGCCTTTACTGACCTCCCATCACTTCTGCTTTTACGGACACCCGGATCTCTATTTTACTGTCTGCTCCGTCTCGCAAGGAATAATGCTCTCCTCCCCTCCGACGTTTCCTTTTCGTTTCCAACTTCCATATCTTTCTAGCTGTCGATATCTTATCTCTTCGCGTGTGTAATATCTTCTTTTTGGTTGATCTGTTCGACGTTTCTTTATCCCTTACTCGACCTCTTAGTTTTATTTCTTTGCTTATTTCGTGTTTATTCTTCTTCCCGAACCTTATTTCCAAAATGTCGATCTTCCTCCAGTGCGTAATTACTTTATTGACTGTGGTTTTCCTTGAATGGTATAACGAATAACTCACCATTAAAAAATTAGTGGTTTAAAAGAAATGGATAAAAGGTTTTATTCCAAAGGTGCTAGTATCCATTAAAATATTTGTAAATTTGTTTTGTAGATAAAAGGCTCATCGCACAGTCTGGCTATACCATCTGGTCATTCGGGAAATATGTACTGAGAACACGTGTCATTGCTCGCGTGAATATTGTGATCCTTTCGTAAATAGCTATTGATATCGTTGAATTGTTAGTAATGGGTGATGATGGTTTGGTAGGATTGGAGTTATTGTTGCCCTGAAAGTCGATTTGCACTCACGAGTCAAGTGACCGTACCATGATCCTGCCGGACGTGATCCCACAGTGATTTCTGGTAAGGTAATATTCTGACCGTGGTATGAAGGTAATTTATTTAATATCTATTGACGTACCCCAAGTCATGTAAAGCAGAAGACAAGTGATTTGATTTGGATTCCATTTATTTTCTTACTTGTGAGTTACGTTTATTGTTCAGGAAATCGATGAATATCTGATCCATTTTTTTTTTACTCTTGGAATGGAGATCGAATTTCTTTTCGAAACTGCTGTAAGGCTCAATATATCGGATAAGATTCATATCGACAAGTGGGAAAACTTCAAGATTTAATGAAACAAGTTCTCCTTACCTGACCTCATCTAATGGTTATTATTTTTATTATTTTCTCGCGTGCTATGTTTTAAGTTATTTGATGTGTGTGTGGGTATTGCGACTCAGTTATGATGGCTCTTGTCAAATTAAAAAATAATATTATCTAGTGATGACTCTCCGAAAATTTATCTTAACTTCATATCGTGCTGCAGCGAAGGCTGCTTGCTTTCGCATTTTGACATAATTGAAAATAAATCTTGCGGTCAGAAGTCTTTCGAATCCATTCGTGAGTGATCCTTGGATTTGGAGAAGCTCCAAGTAAGTTGTACGTGGGGAACAAGAAGAATCGAAATGGTTCCAGTAACAAATATCCAATGAAGAGTATTTCTCTTATTGGAGGAAAGTACAGTGGTGCACCCAAAAGGAGTTTGTAAACAAATTAAGTGTTAATAAAAAAAAGATATTACAGTAGAAAAGTATTAAACAAAGTTTAAAAAGAAATAATAATATAATAAATTAATATAAATTTATTTAATAATTAATATTTCGAAATTAATAACTATGTCAAATAATGAAACTTCTGCATTATATTTTTATTTATTTACTTATTGTGAACGATTGGGTGTAGTCTCTAAATATTACGGCAAGGTTGATTTGGATCAAATTAACCATTTTTTGGCATAAGAAAAAAGCCATACATTAGTAACTCTAAGAAGGAAAGTAATTCTACCTTGCTTGTTTTAATTTCCGAGGAGAGATTACAGAAGTGTTGAAAGAACATCGTATTCACAAACTGTGGTTATTAAAAGTTCCAATTAAAGGCCGAGAAAATCGAAATTTACTTTACATTCTTCACTCAAGGCAATGAAAAAAGTAATATAATAAAAAAGTGTGCCAGAGTTTTTTTCTGTAGTTCTTTTGATTCTCCAAATTCGAGAAACTCTTGTGACGTGTTCGCTTTGAAATATTAGGTTAATTTAGGTTTTCGTTTCCTAAAACAAGCATTTATGCCCTTCTACATTGTCGTTTACTAGGTTAAGTTTCTTTCGAAGTTTGTTGTTGAAAGGGCATCACGACTCAAGAACAACACCCTTTGATCTTGATAAGATCTTGGGAGAGTCATAGAGAAGGTAGTATCTATTTTGAGAGAGTTGTTTTCGCTTGAGGGATGTGCGTTGTCATGGAGTGCTGCAGTTTCTCTCATTTCCCTTTCTGTACAGTAGCTAAAGCGATATTGATGATAATTTCTCCAAACAGTAGAGACACTTTCTTACGTTCTCACCCCTACGCAGCTCAACAACTTTTCCATCTAGATGCGAATGACAACAATCGATTCTGCTTTTTTACGATGAAAGAAGAGAGATACACTTGACTTCTTAACCAAAAGTAATATATTCTTATAACTTTCATTGCGTTTAATATTCAATAATGTTAACTTCATCTTTGGTTTCGCGTTTCAGAACATACTTTTGGAAACTTTATCCGTTAATTGGATAGTATTTTCTCTCTTGAACCTTCACCTCGCAACGTTGGAAGTTCTTAACATACACGGACGAGTTGGAGGAACTTTGATCATTAGCTTTTGCAGAGCTGAGATTCCCAGCTGTCGTCTACCTTGCGACGGACGGCGCTGGCGCTGTGCAGAGGCGCTGGCGGGGTTTTCTTAGGAGCAGCAGTTAGCAAGGGTTTTGCGACGCTAGTTGTGTATTCGATTTGTAGCGGCGGATCTTGTCTTATTCTGTCTGACTTCTCGAATGTCTAAATGTTCGCCTTCGAATTGCTTATGTGTTTCCTCTAGTAGAGAAACCTGCAATTACGTCGCGATACAAAGCGATGCTAAGAGAGAAATTATATGGTTTGAGAAGAAATTATCTTCCGTGGGATAATGAACGAGAAAGGGATAGTATAAAAGGCATACTCAAAATCGTGGAGACTATTTTACCCAAAATTGATAACTGACATTTGATCTCGCAAGTTAATAACTCATTTATTTTATTGTCTCGAAAATACTGTGATATATGGGGAAAATATAAAAGATATCAATCTGTTTTCTTTTTTTTTCCTTCGTCTGTATGAAATGTTGATTAAAACTCTTCTTCACCTTAAGTAAAAATTTGTGCCTAATTTTAGTACGAGGAGAAGAGACGTACTAATTACGGCCAGTGAAAATGAAAACAGGTCTGAAAGCAATCCGGTATAAACCGAAAGGAGCAAGTAAAGTGATTGTAGGAGCCATGTTAGAAGCTCAGGAATGACTCCTATGATCTGGTGTTTGTTCTGAGTGGCAGTATTGAGTAGAAGTAACACAATGACTGACAGTGAGTCATACCTAAATATCGGGTCGGTCCGTGGTTGAATGTTTAGTGCGTTTCTAGGGACGGTAACACAGGTTGATCCCAGTGGAATTAGTTGTGTAGGAGAAAGCGGATGAGCGGATTCTTCGATTCGTATCCTTGGATACACCTAGAAGTAAGCGCCTGTAGAAAGGTGCGTTAGTTGTGAGAAGTCTGTTTAGTATTCTCATAATCAAGCCAAACGAAATTGAATATAAGTTAAAGAAAACAAAAAAATCCCAGACCCCCCAAAAATTAAAATTTCTTCGTTTGTTTTACTTTCAGGAGTGGTACACCCAGTCAATTTATTGATTTATATAAAATGAATTTGAAAAATGTTTCAAGTTAAATCTTTATTTTTAATGTACACAAGTACCTTTTTTGTTTCGAAAATAAACCTGAAATATTTAGACCGGACGTTTAAGACGACGTTCTGATGAAGACCTTTAGTAAATAATAATTGTCCAGAAGTAGGTCGAACTATTGAATCTAATTCGCGATAGAAACAACTTGCCAGTTTTTTATGTACGAAATCTTTTTCATCTGTAATCATAAAATCTGACATGAATTTTTGTGGAACATTGTGATGAGACTTGTGTTTCGTTCCTAGTCTACAATTTACAAATAAACAACTTCTATCGTTGAAGAGTTCCAGAATATGAAAATACTATTTGAAGGAATATTGCAAGAAATTTAATATTATATTCGGAGATATAGTAAGACATCTTAACTCCGAATAGAATTACAATTTGTTACAATATTCCTTCAAATATTTATTTGATATTCTGGAACTCTTCAACTATAGAAGTTGTTTATTTGTAAACTGTGGACTAGGAATTATACACAGTCTCATCACACATTTTATTTTTAGTTTATGCTTTTTCCTGTGATCCATTTGCTAGTATTGTTCGAGGCGTTATGTTCGTGTTTGGGAGGGTAGTCTTTCTTTATTTTGTCAGTTTCTTTCTTAATCTTCGTAGGGTTTCGTCTTTTAAGGTGTATATATACGTCATGAAAATAATATACTGAAAGTATTACTCCCAAATGACGTCTTGCCAAGAGCATCGCTTAATGTCTTTTGTTTTATTGTTTGCATAGTGATCGTTGCGGCAGTCTTGATCCTGGAGCTTGTGAGCTCCTCGCTACGGGATCCAATTTCTGGAAGTCACTCACTCGCGTGCATAGCCCCTGATGGAGTATCTCATTGGATCGGAAAGTCCCTTGTGCATCACAGTTATATTTGCGTAGGTATTCAGAATTTGTCGCAATGTAGTAGTATATTTTGGATTTTGTACACTGTTACATTAACTTCTTTGTTTCTGCAACGTACCAAAAGATTTAGAAAAATTGGAAATGAGAATTTTTTAAAAAAATCAATCCTTGTCAGGACCTAGTCTAGATAGTAGGTCCGTAATCCGAATGGATTCAGACCTGGGTTCCTGATGCTTACTATGTTAAATTTGCAACTATATAGTTTACAAGGAAGTGCATCATTATCTTAGTGTAAATATTGTAAAATGAGTTATCCCAACTCAGGGACACGAGTTTGTGTTCGTTATATTTCAAGAGCTTAGAGAACAATAATTCGTAGCTGTATATAATACAATTCAGTGACACGGCGTGCAAAACTGAATTCTGTTAGCCAATTGAAAAGAATCCCTCGTGCGTGTGGTGGCTGCGGTTCCAGTATTATGACGATAGAATTCGCTGTGAGAATGGGACAATAACGAGGTTTGTCGCTACTACTGTTTTTGTGAATTGAATGGCTTCGGTAATCGGAATGAAGGATTTGTTGAATATTTTTTGTTGAGAAAGAATGTCAACTTCAACAACCTTATCTTCAAAACATTGATTTTCCATAACTGAGAGAAAAGGATTGGGTTTTAAATTGGTAAATAGATGTGAAAAGGTTTGAGATCGAGAGAAGTGCAATAAGGTTTGGGACAAACTTAGTTGGAATAGAAAGGGATGATGTAGACGCCTGTAGACTTGGCTGTAGGCGTATGAAATTCAAGAAGGATCCCTATGTAGGTCGCATGATCTTATCTTGGTAGGGTGGGTAGCAAGAAATTCAACACGCAGTAAGGGAACTTTACGCGTTACTCAGACATTTCATGCTAGATTTTGCTGTGAAAATGTTTTGCTGTTTTCTTGGAAAACACTTGGTGGTTCCCGAATTGCACTTCGATAATTTTTTATCATTATATCTATGATCTTGGACTATTAGTAATCTTTATTATTACTAAATTTTTCTGGATATTATATTTTGTTTTAAAGAACGGGAGTGCTATGTTACAGCTATTTCTGTTATTTAACAAAACAATAGTATATTTTCCGTAATATTGAATTTTCGCTGATTAGAATACGTGTGAAACTTTTTCGCGTCGCCAGCTTAGTGGGAAGTATGTAATACATGTTGCCAGCACATTTAAAAACCTACCAAAGAATGACTGAGTAACTAAGATTACTTTATAGTTGACGTAAGGTATTTGCTGGGAGGTGTTCGCAAATGATACCTATATTTTTTTGATAGTCGACATTTAAATAAGGTACATTGAAATACATTTTTAAATTTAATTTTTTTGTACTATGTATTCTAAAAATTTACTGTCGCCCTCTTTTTTCTTGCCATCCAATGGTGACGGGCAGTATTGGATCTGCTGAAAGTTGGCGCTGAATATCGATAAAGCTATGTTACTAACGGAATGGGGATACCATACAAAAACTCCGTGAACGATGACGGTGTTTACCTGTGAAAAGTGTCGAATGAATAATTTTTTAATGAAATAAACTGTTTAACAATGTTCTAACATTTTTAACTTACCTGTTATCGAATTCTCTTCATCGATTTTTGCTGCCTCATACAATTATATGGAGAATGTTTCGTGAATGGGATAAATTTTTTATTTGTTGGTGTTTTTATAGACACCCTGGTTAAATCTGACACCTTTTATTTCGTTGACCTCTGTGAAGGATATTACCAATGAATGGTGTAGACGATATTGGCTACCCACGAGACAGGCTCAACGCAAAGACCAAATTGTGGAAATAGTAACCGTATGTAATTTTGATCCCAACAAAACTGTCATCCCTCGTGTTGTTACTGGTAATCTATATGGCGCTGGCTATGATGAGAAAACGGAGCCGGTCCGAATCTTGTTCTCCGGACTTATTTCTTGGCTAAATGTTTTAAAGCTTTTTATTGTTATTTTTGTAATGTGCGTAGCGTGTTTGGCCACGTAAGCAATTAAGTCAACCGAGTGATACTACTGCTGCTTGCGATCTTCCAAGAAGTGAGTGCGTCTTACTCGAGTTCTTCGGAAAGTTGCAAATGTAGTATTTGCTGAACAGCTTACGTATGCCGTCTTGTGCTTAATTCCGAGCTCGTCTCCGAGGGATTTACATTCGTTTGAATGTCTCTCCGCCAACAGTGTTAAGAGTACTTGCTCTGGCAGCAACGCACCAGATTACTGTGAAAGAAGTAATATAAACAAAGTGTGACTGTACTAGTTTTCGTCACTTTATAACGTATGGCGTTATGGGAATTCGATAACTGTTTAGTTGAAATTCCCTTGTCCTGCTAAATATTGTTAAGTATTGGCGCATGAGGGAGTATGGAAATAGGTAGTAGATGAACGAATTGTACTTTCTTAATAAACTTGAATATCTCTTCTTTTGTCGTTGTCCCCTCCGAATCGCCTATGTCTTCATTTTTTTCTTTTGTATCGTTCTCCTTTGTAGTTATGCATTATCATCAACGACTTTCTTTCCGTGCGCAAACGGAAGGCTAGAGCTATTCCTCTTCGTTATTTCTACGTGCAGCTTTTCACGTAACATGTTTCGTTGCTCATGAATGTAAGTGTGAATACAAGTGTTTTAGAATTATTTTTATTAAACTTGTGAATATTTTATTGTGATCAAATAACGAATGCTGCTGTGCAAATGAAAAGGAGAACAACGCACAATTTTATCACAAATGATTTCTTTTAAGAGTTCGATTTTGTTCAATAGAAGCAGTGTATTGGAAATAAAATTGTTTATTTAATTGAATTTCGTAGAAAACTAATGGAAAATAGTGCCCACACAATGAATAGTAGTTATCTCAATGAATTCGTTCGTGCTGAAAATTACTTTCCTTTAATACAGGTGAACCCTAGTATTCACATTCAGATTGTGTTTTTTTCTAATACTTAAATTATTATATGTAAACGTTTACTCTTTCTTTTGGCTTGTGTAAATGTTTGAACGAAAATTCTCCGCAATGCAACGTTTAGCTTCAAAATTGCCCTTTATCTTCCCGAAATATGTCGAATGGATGATGGGAAGTGAAACCATTCTTGCATCCTGTCTCCGCCCTTCGCTTCGGAGGAAGTGACGTGTCATGCACCGATCTTCTCGCATCGATTCCATTTCCATCCCATTTTCTCTTCCCGTTCTTCGTCTCCCTCATCCCCTTCAACCATCATCCTTGGGTTTTTGCGAGGAGATAGTGTCGTGTCATTATTGGCTTCATCTTTGTTGTAGTTTTTTTTCTTCTTCTACGTCTTGGGCGCTAGTACTTCAGTCGCTTACGTCTCGGCTGTCAGCTTCGCCTGACTCCGCCCGATAATTTCTACTTCATTAACCCGTCTACTCACTCGCTCTTGCCTCCCGTTTCGTGCTTTTGGGCTTAGCTTCCAACATGAAGGGGAAATTTCATTTCTGTTGCTTTGGAAGAAGTTATTCTTCGCATTAATCTTAGCTTGATAAGTGTTATGTGACTTTATTGCGTGTTCAGTTAATAGTATAAATTAAATTTATTGTCAAAAAACAGTACAAACTGCGTATGATCACGTGGAGGGAAAAAAACTAATTTACTCTCCGGAAGCAAGCAAGGGACCATCCCATCAATTCCGATCAAGGGCCCTTAGGCAGAGGCGGATTCAAAAAAGTGTGTAACAGGACTCTCCAAGTACGACCACAGCTACTTATCCCGGAAAACAATTCTCTTCTTCGCAAATTGGCAAATTAAATAATTAATAAAAAATAAAGTGTCGAGAAGGCCAATGGTTAAAGGTCAAGCCCTCTACCCGTCACAATTACTGCCGGTTCCACATATCGGCTGTTGTAGGCGTTTGCAATCTGACGTTAACTCTCTAAGATTCTGCTGATACGACTAAAACGCCCACGTATCTAGAGCGGGAGGAAGTGTCGGCAATTTCGGAATACCGGCATAGGCATTCACGTGGTCTTTAGGATCCTCCTTCATTCCTTTTCTTTCGCTGCGAGCAGTGTAAATGTGGGATCGCACTTAGAGATGGAGACAGTCCTGGGACGGTCCCAGCGACGCGACGCTGGGTGAGTTCAGCTACTTTAACAATACAAGGATAAAACGGAGAAGCGCACGGCCTTTTTCAGACATTTCGACTGCTTTTGTGACTCCTTAGGCTTTTTTGACTGATATTTTGGAGCGCATCGTTCGAAGTAGATGTTGCCGCTTTAGGCGATGCGTTCTGATCGACTTCATCGTTTTTTGCAGAAGGCTAACCGAAGTAAAAAAACGTTTCACGTACAGCTGTCTTGATCTCAGAGTGTCAGTTTGGGGGCGGGAGCTGAAGTCGATACTGGTGGAAGTGTGATGAAGGAGACGTTGACGGCGTCTTGTACCCAAAGAAATTGGGAAGACGACCGCTTTTACTGTTTTTAACGTTTTAAATGCATTTTGTCTTGTGCTTCCCTGAAACGAGCATGACCATAACATCGAAATACGGTACGTCATTTATATACGAGGCTATCAGCATTCTGATTGCATTGAAGCAGGTGATGTGTTTATGCTATATGATCAATTTTAACTATTTTTGGCCTTTAAGATGCATAAAGATATATGCAAAACGTCGACTAGTTAAAGAACTTGCATTTGCACCGTTTAATCCTCAATAAAATATAATTTTATTTAATAGTTGTCGTGGAATAGTAACTATTATTTTTATTATGCATTCATATAGTTTTCGTATTGAACCATGTACTCTTTAATTATTTCAATAATTTTGTTTTGCCTTTCTCTGCTTGTCAACGGGTTAATGTTGCGGAATATCTGCAGACTATTACTGAAATGATTGTCATCTGGATGAAATGAGATTGAGGAAATGGAGGTAAGATGAAAGCTGTAGTTGGCAATATTCCTTGTGAATTGTGACACGTGCAAATCTCGTACGCCAATGCTCCATGATAAATGCAGCCTCACGAAAATCAATTTACGCATCCCTATAACCGCCACCATTACCTCCAGTTCCGCACCTGTCATCATCTCACGACCGCTCTTCTCTCTCGCTCTATAAAGCTTCGCCTGCGTCTTCCTCTCTCTGTTCTCTTTATGCAACTGCCTGCTTTGACTGACTTGTTCCACATTTTGTATCGACAGTTTCATCGTTGATCTGAATCCGATATCCGCCCTGTCATTTTATCCCGTCTTTGAGCCGCATTTTAAACGCTTCCCGATATTTTTGGTTTCGGGAATGTTTGTGAAGGGTATTTTCGAAATACAGGTGTTGGCCTTCATCTTATTCGTTGGTCATACGTTAATGGAAGTTTATCTTGGTACCCCGTCCATAATTCTGAATGGTATACAGAATTGTAAATGAATTTTCAAGGCTCTCTGAATTCTGTTTGTTATATCCTTGAAGACTAACCATAATGTGTATCGTACCAGGGGTTGCATGTCAGATCTAGCGTCTCGCAGCATTACGAGATGGCGATTAACTTCCCATTTCATACATTATATTTAAGAACGAGGTTAAAATTATTCAAAATAAAATAATTTTGAATAGAGTAATATTGAAAAACTGAAAATGTGCACCATCTCATTATTACGCTCATATTTGAGATTTTTGTTAACATAAATGTTCATTCTACGAAACATTTCTGATGATAACCGTGGAGACAGGAGAAAATGTTCTGATATATATATATATGGAGTGGTGGTTACAGCATGCGTCACGAGAGGGAAAGTTAAAAATAGTCAAATTTTGGATTTCGTGAAATACAGCTGAGCAATAACTTGTGAATGAAGGTGATAACAGAATTCTTGAAGGGCGAACCTTAGTGTGTTTCAGCTGTGCTGCCATTGACGGAAAGTTAATAACGTACGTATTGGGATCAACCTGATTTTGATCTGACTTGGTCTAAGGTATGTGGGAGATTTAATTAAAATTACGTCTCGAGGTTTAGTGGGTGACATCCAACATAGTCCCTCTGGCATGATCTAGGATCTAGATGTTCAAATTTAATAAATGTTATATGAGTTAGGAGCACCTTGTGGGTATCTCAAGAATTACAAAAGTACCGATCCATAGATTGAGTTAAAGTCCAGAGACCAAGTATACGAAATATCATAAAATATCAGATATACGATATAAGTTTGCTCAAAATATACCATTTGCTGTGTTATGTACATTTCCTGACAAGGTTTCACTGTCATCTTCTGGCCAAGATACATTTTCTTCGGTCGATTCGCGCTCTCGTGTTGGTCAAAAGTCAGAGAAACCCTGAGCAATGTGACGTTGCATCCATATAAATTTGTCCCTGTATCCTTGTGTCGTCGAGGAATTTCCCGAAACGTGTAATTTCGCGCAGTGTAATATCGCTGTCTGGGTTCCGAGTTCTTGGCTCACAAAGCGAATGTCACCCTTTGATCCTCGCTCTGCTGCCTCTCTCACTGCTGCTACGTAAATGAAATCCGCGATGTTCGATGTCCCGAATCTTATCTCGCAATCGCGACACCTCTACCGTCACTTCTTCGCCCACGCGCCATGGCTCTCATTGGGATCTCGCCGATGATAGCCTAGGTGGAGGTAATTTAGGTGTAAGTGCTTTCTTAAAAATATTAAATTGTGTATAATTACCAATTTAATATGATCTATATTGAATATAATATGATATATATTAAGTGAAAAATTTGTGTTGGAAACAAGGATGTCTTCAGTTGTAATAAATAATTTGGTCACACGACCATTTTCATCAGATCATTTTACTTTGTGATGTTTCGGTTTCATTTGACGTCCGCCTTCTGACGTCATGACAGCATCGGCACTCGAACGGGATACTCATTTCTCAATGTAATGAATCTCTCGACCGCTGGGGCCTGGCGGTACGTGTGATAATATTAATCTTCTTAGTCGTGGTATGTATAGTATTTATTATTGACGTTCATAATGTATATCAATGCATGATTACCTAGGGTATGTCTGCGGCAACGATTTTCTAGGTTTTCAAGGCAGTCTTTTCAAGACGATGGGGGAAGCCATACATATATGACATCTGAAAGCGGATGTTGAAAATAACCAGTAATTATTACTAATTATGTTATGAGAAATTGAATTCAGGGATTCTGTGATTTAGATTCCTTAAAATACTATGCGTTTTTTCTCTACATCTCTCTTAGTTCGCTTTTCGAAAGACAAGAATTACTTTTGTCGGAATTATTTGTGAAGGCATTCTAATTGAACTCTGAATTTTCGTTTGTTAAATACAAGAATATAAATTTTTAATTTTTGTGAGTGGACAAGTTACATACAAATATTGCCAAACGTTCTCCAACATGCGGTAGACTGCGAGAAAATAATTAATGCATTTATGCCAGGTGCTTGTGGTTATTGTGACCATAATTGATTTCGGCTCAATTATTACGGCCGCATTCCTATGCCGCTGACGTCAACGTGACGCGTGGATGAAAAATGAGTATTGGGAAGTGAAAATACGAAAGGGTGCTGGCGTGACACACATCAACTCTACGTTTAATAACTGATCTTGAATCTGCTTTCTTGTACCCTTCTTAACCTTGTCGACAATGTGTCCGAGATAACGAGTTCAAAATGGATGTATAAACTTTATTAAATTTGTTTTTTTGTTCCAATCATGAGTGTTTTAAAATTTACCCCCAACCTTAACCGCTAGCCAAAAATTCGGTCTCAGTCTTCAACGTAAATTAACAAATATTGAGTTGAGGAATTACGATTTATGGAATTAAAATAATTTCAAAATAGAGAAGAAAACACTCTATGGTTCAGTGGCAATGTTTAATTATAAATCAGGACAATACAGGGAATCATTTTAAAGTACATTTTGTATGGGAGAACGTTTTTTGAAGTGTCCCTCAATTTATTACATGTGTAGGGATTTGGCTTGAGAAAACACTTTTGTATTTTAATGGTATAGCTTTATATTGAAATAATTTTGTGAAATATAGTGAACAATATGGTTTTATTTTTACTGATACCTTCACCTTTAAGAGGTAAAACTGCGTAGCAGAGCGTGCAAGTTCAGAAACAAAATTTCACCAGGAATTGAATAAGTTTGTTACAAAATTAGTTTTAAAATGAAAATAGATAATAGGGGCATGTTGGTTTATTGTATACTAGTAGAACACCCCGGCGTTGCCCGGGATTTGAAAAGAAACTGAAAACGATCAAAATGTTAATACAATTCACAAATAAACAAAATTTAAAACATTTTTTGTATTTCTATTATTTAACAAACATGCAAAAAACATGAACATTCAGAGAAAAATTGGTAGTGTATTAATATAGTTTATCATAGAAATGATATTAAAACACCTGTCAACGGGTTCGGATCTTTTTAGCTCATTTTGCCCTGCGATGCCCGGGGTTCTTATACAATATTCCAAATTCATTAGTTAGTTTCCATATTTCTCTACTTTCGTGTTATTATATTAAAATACCACGAAGAGAATATACAAAAAAATAATAATAATAAATGTATGGTCAAAAAAGCAGTACAAACTGCGTATGACCACGTGGAGGACTATAAACTAATGCAAGGGACCATCCCATCAATTCCGATCAAGGGCCCTAAGGCAGAGGCGGATTAAAAAAATTCAGCAAAAGTTCCTAGATAGGATAAAAAGTTGGCTGCGAGTTATAGTACTAATAGAATGTCAATATGTTTGTAATTTAACGCAAGAAATTTACATGTACAAATTATTATCGAACTATAGATTATTCTGAGTGTAGTGTTTAAAAATCATAAGAATTGATTAACACTAAATTCACGATTTATTGTTACAATAAACACGCCCCTAGACAAAGCCTAGAGATGAGTATGAGGAATTCGCCTCTACCCGAAGGAAAACCGGAGCAAAACCCGGGCCAGGATGGGGAAAACAGTTTTAGGTATTGTATGCTGACATTAGTGTAATTAATTATTTTAAAATTCAGGCAGAAGGAAAACACACTTAACACAGAATGCGTAATAAACAAAGCGCGTAGCTTAAGATCTCTGAATTCTTTGGTTTTCATTTCACTTTTAAGTTATGTACTAGAAAACAATTGTTCTTCATCACAGCCTTCATACAATTTTGCTTGTATGATTCCGCGACGTCGATTATACGTTAAATGGATTGTCCGCCTCACGTACGCAATCGAACTCTTGCGGACACATGAGTTAGCTTCGTAGTCAACAGTAACATCTGATTTTAATTTTTTTCTGCTCTTGTAATTCATCAGTCTTAACGTACTTTGCATTTTAATCCAATAACCCTTAGAAATACATTTCAAATAGTTTTATCGATTACTTAATAATTTTATCGATTTCTAAACCATAGACATTCCAAAGAATTGACTTTTTTCAACATAGAATCATTAAGAGTACATTAAAATGGTATAACACATGTCGTCTTTTGCTCACCTTCCTTAGAAAACTAAGCAAACATTGATGTAAACCGTGTGATCTTACTTAATCACTTAATCACACTATTGCTTCTCCTGAAAAGTGATGAAAATGGGGCTTATCCCCGTTTTCACGTCTTCCTGCGAATTGGAGTGACAGCTTGAACATTTTTATTAGGTGCGTCTTACTGATTGTTAACATATTTGGATTAACAATTGAAAGAAACGATTAAACGTGTTTTGGGGTGACATTTACGATACAGTTTCCTGTGGTATTGAATGACATGCGTTATGCAGTTAGGTTTAGGTCATTATTTTTTTATACTGTCCCAGTTATTGAAGTAACGTGGATGTATATTTTTATCTTGATCCGAAATAATAAAAAAACATTGGCATATGTATAATATTTTCATATATACAAAATGTGATTGGAGAATCAAGGCAAACTGGAAAAATGAATCCTAAATTAAGAACTTGAAAGCATTCAATATGTTCGCTTTGAAATTAGCGATTGAAACGCGGTATGTTGGCGTGGGCGATTTTGTGGCTACCGCGAGATCGAAGAAAGTCAGTCGGAGGTGATGGTAGTGAACGATGGAGAAGCAAGAGAGGGCGATCTCTTTATACGCGGCCAGGTTGGGTTATTCTTTTCCTCCGTTCCTCGTTGGCTACTTCCTCTTGACTCTTGGAGCCATTTCAGAGAGGTCCTCGATTTCTGGCTCCCATTTCCACTACAAAGCGTGCAGCTCAATCGCATGTAGTAGGTTGTCAGCGAGTTTCTTTTTGAAGACTTCTGATGCTTTTTTTATGTAGGTGATCTGTAAGGTTTTGTAAGAACTTATCGAGTGAAGCACTTCTGCTAATTGATATATTTCGTAGCAGTGTTTTCTCTCTTAGAAATATGAATTACATCTTTCAACTTTTTGTAAATTGGCTAATTTTCCTCCTTGTTCATATATAGTTATTATTGCTTTTTGGCAGTATTTTTTTACGACTAAAGATTAAGTTCACACAAAGCATATTTGAATACTAGAGGAATATATTTTCGTATTTTCCCTTTTCTTCCGATTTATTCATCTTCTACTTTTTTTCTGCGGAGCCAAGGCTATTCCCCTTCTCTTCAACTTTTTATGTTGGATCTCAAAGCAGGACTTTTCTGAAAAGTGTATTCTCGTTAGCGTGAAAAGTTTCTATAAATCAATGGGGTATGTCTCATTAAATTGAGTGAGCCTCTTACTTTTTAGAGGGAGGTTCTATGCTTTTCACTGCGGATAACTTGCTGGGTTCAGAGAATCCTCCAGGACATTAGTGCGCGTGAAGGGAAAGAAGAAAGTTTCGGTAAGTGGGAAGTGAAGTCTTTTGTTTGGTCAACGTAATGATCCGTAATGCTACTCATAAGAATTTATAACACAAAATTTGAACAATCGGGTGCTTGGTTTTTCGTGTAAATGATAAGATATTCCAATGATGATCTTATCCACACCCATTTCTCACAATTTGTGTGTAATTGGTGGTGCAGTGCATCGTCTGAATTTTTGGTTAAATATTTTCGAAGTTATAAATCCGCACACGAGATACTCCGAGAAAATTTTCTTAAATACTAAAACAACCCTATTTTAATGAAAATTTTCATTTTGTTATGACTGAGTTTTAACTTCTCGTGTAGCAAATGTCATCACTTTTCAAATAACATCTCGTATTGGGAAATATATCAGCGGAAAACTTATCAAGTAAAGGTTTTCAACTAAAGATGTTACGTAAACCAAAGAACAAGAAAAACTGATATACGAATGACGTTATTGGCGCATGTATTGAGCATTATCTATGTATCCACTGATTATATTTTTTACGGTTACAAATAATTTGGAAAACTAAATTGCTTTTATCGTTTTGTATCTATTTTACTTATATGATGTTTTGAAAGGGTTTATTTTTCTATCAGTTCCTACGGAGCAGCGGAAGCGATAACACAGTTTTCCTCTGCCCTGTGAAGTCGTGAAACTTGGTACGCTTTGTACGAGTGGTCAAGTCATTCAAGCAACGTGTGGAATACTATTATTAGGTGTTCGACAGTGAGAGCATTTATTAGAAGAATCTTAACGTGTTTTTCTTTTAATTTAATTGTGCGGGAATCGAAGTATTGAACAGCAATTGCTAGTAATAGCTGGTGTGAAACAGACAGCTGCCCCGAATCGGGGGCGGCTGAGGTAACCTTCTATGAATACGAGTGATAGTGGTCCTACAGGAGAGGAAAATCATCTTCAACATGCAAATTCGACCTAAACCCCAGCCCAGTGTAATGCAGGCGAAATAATTCGCAAGGTCATGGACATCTTGTACACTACTGATAACAAAATAGGACCTATTTATTTTTCTAAGTCCCACGCTCTGACCAGTTTTGGATCTGTTAAATTTGCAACGCGTCTCTCCTCCTGCTTTCCCTTCGACAGGGGAAGTTTCGTTCGACCAATCGTAGGTCTATTTGAAACGGCTCCCATATTTGGAAGACTAATAGTATGGCTGGTAAATCGTAACGAGATAAAAATTTTCATTACGCCGCTATTAAAGAAATATTTTGTATTTTTTTATTATATACATTTTGGACTTCTATAACAAAAATATTCTGTATATTCTTGACTTCAATAAACTTTACCATTATCTATATTTAAACGACATCTCGAGATTCGTTGTCTCGCAAGGTCTTCATAAGCAATGTAAAATATATTAGAGTTTCTGTAAAATACGTTTGCGTAATTCTGTGATAAAATATAGTTTTTAACAGAATTTGAATATAATTGCAAGATATGGTATGGAATTGGTATAATTCGAATCACAAATTATTCCTATAATTTCTTATATTTATACAGTGAAGTAAAGAAATCAAATCTCATTGCCTACAAATGATGTGTATTGTCGAAAGTAATTTCACATAATTTGCGATTCTCTTAAGTTTTTCATATATGTGAAAAGGAATT